>OZ022422.1:16203151-16455628 GCA_963989365.1 Rhimphoctona megacephalus | reverse complement strand
GACAGGTCTCGCGCTGCCTTTTTTTTAATACTTGGCGTCGAGCCGCTATCGCAGCTGTTAATGTTGGAAGTAACTTTTTGGACACCCTGGATATCGAATTTGGACAGTGCAAATATAGACATATGTAAGGAGCGTAGCTATGTATGCACGGAACGTAGTATACACGTGCCGGAGGCAAGTACACCGTCTCTTTGCACAGTGTACCACCCTCGCTAGACACTCGGCCTCGTGTGTGGGAACGCGAGGAGCATTTATGTAGCTCTTTACCTTCGTTGCAGGGCTTCTCTATTTTGTACATATAACACATATATGTGTGTGTATATGTGTATACAATTTTCGAGAGACGGCAGAAGGAATGAGAGACGAACGAGAAGTGGAATAAGGCCTGGTTCATACTATAGGTCCACTCTCGGTCCGATAAAATATTCTTATATGCTTAACATATGAGCGTATTCATACTGCTCGTACCGCTCAAGCGCCGGTTCGATCTTGCTCCAGCACCGATCAACTGAAAATAATATTTTACTGGAGCACTGAAGAGCTAATTTTGTTGAAATATTGAAATATTTTGTTGGACGTATTCAACAAAATTATTTCGTCCAGGCAACAAAGTTTTTGTCGTTTCAACATAATTTCGTTTGAGTGTAACGAAGTTTTGTTGTAACATTCGTAATTTTGTTGCCTTGACGAAATAATTTTGTTTGAATACGTCCAACAAAGTATTTCAATATTTCAACAAAATTCGGTTTTCAGTGAGCGAGATCCCTCCCGGAACCGAACATCCAATGGATGTGGCATGAATGTTTTCTGGCCTTATGCATGTACAAAGTACGTCCATTGGATGTTTGGTTCCGTGAGGGACCAAACTTGACCTGATCTGTACCGACAGTGTGGAGAGTCTTCCGTTTCAGCTCTCTATTCTCTCACGATATTTATCGTGAAATCGTCAACGTACTTGTCGTCAATTGTGTTCCGTTAGATGACACAGTGGATGATAAAGTTGTGAAATAAAATTCATTTTTTTGAAATAACAAATTGGATGTATCTACATCCGCCTTATGTTTTTTTTTCATTCTATGATTTTTTCGTCGTCATCTAAAAGGAGAGTTATCACTAATTCATCTATCGCAAAATTCAATGATATTTTTGTTCCTTTGACTTCTTGAGGCACGAACGATTTAAGACTGGAGTGTGCTCTCGAAGTCTGCACAGCAGCCTGAATACGATGAGATTTTATTATCGGACCGGGAACGAACCGAGCACAGCAGTGTGAACACGATGAGATTTTACCGGACCGAGAACGGACCGATTGTGTGGATAGGGCCTAAGAGGGTTTTTTTTCGGGCGTGCATGCACACACCATTCTCTCGTCTGACTTTCACCGATGCCCTCATCTTTTTATCTCTCTCTCTCCCCCCCCCCCCCCCCCTCTGCTTGCAAAATACCCAAGACGTCTGCAAAATCCCCCTCTTGAAAAAGTTGACCCTCCCTCCTGCACCGTTGAAATCGAGACCTCTGCTCTGGTTGACAATCCCCCCACGAACTCTGAACACGATGGGAAATTAAAATGATCGAAGTGTAAAAAAAAATTTTTTAAGTAACTCTAATTCATTCTTGATCGACTCTTTACGATTTGGTTGCCCGCGAATTAAAATTCGAGACACTTAATTATATATATATATTCAATTGATGGATTACGATAAATTTTATTGATTGTTTTTCGTACCTACTTAGTTGATATACCGTTTTATTCTTGTATTTGTTTTTCTCTCAAGAATTATTTCAAAATATTATAACTGTTGAGGTGAAAAATGCTTCGTTGATCAGTCATTGTGTGCTTTGTCCTCTAGCTGTTATTATGGTCAAGAAATACAGAAAAAAAAGCAATAATAAGAGTCTCGTTTTCTCGAAGTCTTCTTTGTGTTCGTTAAACGGGTTTCCTTTCTTTCATCTTATTCCTCTTTCCGTTTTTGTCTCTCTCAAGAATCGACGTCTTTTCGACATAGTCTTTTTCGTTGTTGCTTTTTTTTTTTTTTTTTTTTTTTTTCATTTTTTTTCTCGAAAAAAAGAGAAAAAAGTGTTCTCTTTCGTTTGCAATGGAAACGAGGTCCGATGTATACACTTCCATCGACGCCCGGTGTTTACACAATTCTTCCCACGTCCCGGGCATACACAATCTGTGAACGGTAGTCGTGAATTTCTCTCTTTCTCTCTCTCGTCTTCTCTCGTACTTGGAAATGCATCACGAAATTTGTGAGAAAGGAGAATTTTTCTGGCTACTCGTTTCACGCGTGTGCCCATTTTTTTGAAATTTTCAGAAAAATTAGAAAGTTCAACTTCAATTGGGGAAAATCGTATTTTGGTACTTTTTTTTTTTTTTTCTTCGAGTAAATGTATATTTTTACATGAAATGCGCCATTGTTTCCAATCAAGTAGAATCTGTATTGCTTCACTACCTAAGTTCATTGTTTTATTCCATTTTATTGTTGTAAGAAAAAACGTTTAAAAAATTCTTACATTTATTGTGCCCTCGTTCAGCAGTGTTTAAAAAATTTATATTTATTTTCATTGCTTCTGAGAAAGACAAAAAAGATACGGTAGAGTGCAATGGACTCGATTCACGAGGATACTTTTCTTGTTCGTCAAATTGTGTAGATGTGCACACCAGAAGAAACGTCCGATGAAAAGGGGGATAGAGATATAAATTTACCGCTGTGATTGCTCGAGAAAATATATAATAATATACATATGCTATCCAACGTACAATCGGCGCCCCAGGCATATTATACACATGCCCATTTACACATTCATATTATGTATATGTATACATTATTGGTAGCTTGCAACGAATTGTAGTTTGACGCTGGGCACTCGGACCACGCCTGCCTTGTGAAAATATAATATAATGCGGAAGACATTAGTAAGCACACTGTAGAGTACATATATAGAGGCAGAATGGGGTAGAATATACGAGAGTTACATCGGCAATATTATGACGGTAGTTTGAGAGAATCGGCGCAGGGGCGAGAGAGGGGGGGGGGGGTGAGTGAGGACTCTCGTGGCTCCGTCGTGCTTTTGTTTGGCTTATGGGGCATTGCGTGCGGTGAAAATGCGTACTAATGTCTTCCGCATTATTGTGTGCGTTTCTCACTCAGGTTCTCCCAACATCTATCAACCGTTGACGCGCGTATTATTTTGCTATTATCATTTTAATACAACAACGGCAACATTCGTAATAATAATAAAACTTCAATTGATTTTTTTTTGTTCTCGTATTGAAAGTCAAAGGTATTTTTTTTATTTTTTATTGTGTTGATGGAGAAAAAATAGTAAAGTTGGTGCCTCGCTTTTTATTACTAATATCCGTTGCACGATGACGTAGTTTGTATTTTATTATTGTGTACGAACGAGAGCAGGCGGCAACGTCGCGATCTCTCTTTCTCGCTCTGTCTTTCTCCGGCCCGGCAGGGGAACTTGTGCGTTTTTGTACTTTCCAAGGTCTGTACACCCTTGTTGTCTCCAAGAACGAAGAAATGAGAGAGAGAGGGAGAGAGAGAGAGAGAGAGAGAGAGAGAGAGAGAGAGAGAGAGAGAGAGAGAGAGAATAAGAGACGAGAATCTCACTTTAGAGGGAACAATCGGTTATACCGCACCATGTGTACTACAGGGAACGTCGACCTAATTGTGTCACGCTACACCTTTTCCTCAACGATCTCTCTTTCTCTCTCTCTCTCTCTCTTTCCCCCCTCCCCCCTTTTCTAGAGCCTACCATTTTGTTTCATTCCCCGTGTCTCGTAAAACATGAAAAAAATCACCTCCTTCTGTCGTCTTCAGTTTCAAATAATATTTCAAAGTTCCCCCCCTCACGATAGTAATAAATCTGAAAGAAATCATCTTATTTATTAAAATAATTAATGAAACATAACGTCGAAAGAATTGATCGAAGAGAATGAGACAAGAGAAAATATCATACTCTTATGTGTTTACCGAATTTCGTAATAGGAGATTGGGAAATACATTGAAATGGTTTTCTCTGCTCGTGACATCTCTGAGACGAAGGGCTTTTTTATTCGTTTCCTTCGTATCATTTTCTTCTTGTCTTCATCCTTTCACTCACAATGAAACGACTCTTCAGCGACACACACCCGGGACAAAGGAAGTCGTCGCAACAATCTGTCGGATCGTAATTGACGCACCGAATGTTTCGTAACAATAAAATAATAATATCGTAAAAATCTGGATAGAACCGAAAAACTTTTCAAGTTCAAATGAAAGTACTATTAGCCACTGATGACTATTAATTAGATTTTCAGTTCAGCATGATTTCTATAAACTTTGGTTTGAATTTCGTATCCAAAATTTGTTTTTTTTTTCTTCTTTCAATCGTAGTTCCACTAGGAAAGCCACCTAGAACACAAAATACGTATTTTCCTGTACAAAGCCCACGTCATTGAGGTTGAAATTATTCGGGCTAGGTGAAAAACAAATTATATACATATATACGTATATATATATACTTTTGTTTCAATTGGAATTATAGTTTCTGCACAAAACGCGAGCAAGAAAGATGGAGACACGGGGAGAGATACACGGGATTGGGCGAGGAATCCCTTGTGTAGAGCACATCGAGTACACACTATTATACCAGTGCTATGGCTACGGGAGATTCTCTGGCCCTTGAGGCTTCTCTCTTCTGCTTTTCAGCTCTCTCGCACTTCTCAACATACATTTATACCTACATATATATATATATATATACGGTCGAGGATTCCGGTCGAGGGTTATACCCACTAGGCAAAGTGTACGAGAACAGCAGCAGCAGCAGCAGCAGCAAAAGCGGGGCCGGGCAATTCGTCGACTTGGCAACGTCGTGCGCTCCGTCTCTTTCTCTCTTTATCTCACGTTCGTGAGTCTCGAGGCCTGCTGGGTTTCGATGTGGCAACGTCGCGCTCGTTCGCCTCCCCGCTATTATGTAACACCCGGCAACGTTGCCGTGGCCGCTGAGGGAATCGCGACGAAAGGGGCGAGGGAAAAGAGAGAAGAGGGGCGGGCGCAAGGGGCCAAAGAGAGAGCAAAGTCGGCAGGGCGAAAGAGTAGTATCTGCTGCGGGGAAACGAGGGGAATCGGGAATCGCCCAGCGCGCGCGAGAACCACATGAAGCCTTCGGTTTGTGCCGGGGCTAGAGAAATAGCGCGCGCAATAGATGGACGATCCTACGCCGACAACAGAGACCGCCGAAGTGGGGCGAAAACGGTGAGGAGGGGGAATCGCCGAGGAAAATAGTGGTGGGGTTGGCAAACGTAACGAGGGAAAAACCGGGGGTTCCCCGCCCTCGCGCGCGAAACAGAGAGAGAGAGAGAGAGTGAGAGAGAGAGAGAGAGAGATAGAGAGAGAGAGAGAGAGAGAGAGAGAGAGAGAGAGAGAGACTCCTCCGGTCTTCCTATACAACGCGCCCGGTCTGTGCTTGTACTACTGTTCTCTCGCTTTCGCTCTCGCTCGCTCTTTCTCCCTGCGTCACGAGAGCTATATTGCAACCCCTTTTCCCATTATTTCCACACGGAGAAACACCACCACTATCAAGAGAGCATTTTTTTTTCTACAGAAGCTGTAGTAGTACTACTGTCGTCTATATATACTTCTATAAATCTCTCTATGGACGTGTGTGTCGATATTTATACATGTATTTATGTATTTATGGATATATTTCTACATAAATATATACGTACACAAACGTAGATGTATTTATGGCTACGTGTACATACGAAACTCGTCTATCTGGGATCTGTTTGATACAAAAATTGTACAAATAAAAGAATTGTTGGTTATAATAATAATAATAATAATTATTATTATTATTATATACGAAATTCAACGAAAACATCGGTTTGAAATCTATAGATTCGCAGGAGCATCGCGTTCCGTGCCTCCCCAAAATCCCGGACATTTTGAACTTTCCACATTGTCTTGATCGAATAAAATAAAAATAAATATTTAAAGAAGATGCTTCAGCAACATTTTTAATATAGAAAACTACGATTCTCTTTATTCCTTATTGAGAAGAATTGAAAAATGATTGTGAAGGGATGTACACACAATACGGTAGTGAGGCGCACGTGGCAAAAAATGAGAAAAAAAAAAAAATTAAGGACGAAAAGAAAGTGAGACGTTCTCCTGCGTATATACACTTCTGATGTCCTCTTGATGCGCACACGTTTAAATGGGGAGATAAAATACGTATACCTTGTATATATATGGCGTATATAGTAAGTTACGAAATACAATAGGACATACTACGAAGGGGGACAATTGTAAACAGCGTTCACGGTATATACGAAAATACGTTGCACGATTTTTTTTTGTTTGTTATACTTCATGTATGGATGAGATTTTTGTTTGTTTGTTTTTTGTTCAACCGACATTGGAATGACAGCTCGTCCAGTGATGCACTCGAAAAACAAAAAATAACGATTTCCAGGCGAGTGGGGGGGGGGGGGGGGAGGCACTGGATGAAACGTGTACAACGAGAAAAGTAAAGAGAGAAACAGGGGGCCGGAATAAAATCTCTTTTCTAGCCCTCCTAACGAGATTTTCCGAGCTCCTCCCCAACCTTCGGTACGATACGTGTATTAGAGCCTTCTCTTCTTCCTTCCTCTTTATCTTTTTTGTTTGTGTGTATATATATATATACGTGCTGTTTTCGCTCGATGTCGTTGTATTGCGCGATCGCCATTATTCCACTCAGAACTCTTCTCGTTCTGCGTACGCCATGACAAAACGACAGATCTATTTCTCGTTTTTTTTTTGTTTTTTTTTTTTTTACAGTTTTTATTTCCTCTCTCCATTTCTTTCTGTTTTTCTCCATTTCTCGTTCTTTCTCCCGGGGAGCGGGGATGACCCGAAGCAATGACAGAACACGACGTGCTCTCTCGCCTCGATCGATATCGTGCGTTCTTCAAGAGAGAGACAGAGAAAAAAAGAGAAAGAGAGAAATTAATCGACGAAACTTTATTAGCCTTCTCGGCTATTGTATATATGAGGTATTCCACGTCAAACCGGCGGACTTTTTCCCTGACCCTCGCCGACTTGGGTAATTATTTTTTATATGATTATATGAAGTCTAAAAGATACCCTGAAATTTTTTCAGATTTTTCTGAACAGCCATTTTTGAAAAAAAAAAAATTAAAAAAATCCAAAAATAAAGCCCCTTTTTAAAAATCTGAAAAAATTCCTAAAAATCGGTGATTATATGCCAAACATTTTAAGCTACCGCCCGTAGTGGAAGTACGATTTTTTCTGTGTTTTTATGAGATATTAAAGTTGAAAAAATTCTCAAAAAATCAAGAACCACTCATTTCGGGCCAATAGTTGAATATTTTCGTACCCAAAAAATTTTTTGGGATATTTTAGACCAGTACAAGACAAAAAAAATTGAGCCAGGCAAAAAGTTGAGGTATTCATCTTTATTCATTCATATTTTATAAAAATCAATTCTTTTTGAGGATCCTATGGGATCGGTGTTCTAATTTTGATTTGATTGTTCGAAAATTGTGACGAAAATTAGTTTTAGGCACGAAAATATTCAACTATTGGATCGGAGTAAGTGTTTTTCGATATTTTTGGAATTTATTAACGTTATTAGCCGATTAACACACAGAAAAAATCGTACTTCCACTACGGGCGGTAGCTTACAATGTTTGGCATATAATCACCGATTTTTAGGAATTTTTTCAGATTTTTAAAAAGGGGCTTTATTTTTGGATTTTTTAATTTTTTTTTTTTTTTCAAAAATGGCTGTTCAGAAAAATCTGAAAAAATTTCAGGGTGTCTTTTAGACTTCATATAATCATATAAAAAATAATTACCCAAGTCGGCGAGGGTCAGGGAAAAAGTCCGCCGGTTTGACGTGGAATACCTCATATATATATATATTTTCAGTAATTCGTATTTTTTTTTTAAATTTGTCAACAATTTTCAACGATTATAGGTTTTTTTTTACATCGCTCATACTTTATAATTAATGATATATTATCTCTTTTGCAATCAATCCATACGTTTCTTTTACATGAGGCTGAAGTTTGCAACGTTGGAGTCCAACGAAATGATCTGAAGAAACTCTCCAATAATTCCAGCAATTTTCCAATTCTCTTCCCTGCCTAATTTGCAATTTGTAGTTTTTCAATATACACCAATGATTCACGAAATAAAAAATACGTGAATTACAAATGATTTTTTCGTTCATTTCGTTAGACTCCAACGTTGCAAACTTCAGCGTCGTTCTTTTACCTAATACGTGCGCCTTCAGCGCTATCTCAAAACGAATCAATTCTCGGGCGCACTTCACTTCGTTAGGCGGCTCCTTTATTGTTAGTCTTTCACAATTCCTTCACAAGGAGTAAACAATAATCATTATTATTATTATTGTTTACTTCTTCGTAAAAACGACTTTTTTTGAGTGCTCTTTGTTTTCCTAACATTAATCCCAATATCTCTATTTTGTCTCGTACTCCTGTGTCTTATTTCTCTCACCAGCTGAATTTCATTCCTACAAGCTCATTTGGCATCATATTGATCACACTTTTATATCCGAATTATTTTATTTTATTGGATTTTAAACTTAATTCCCGCTGTTTTTCAATAAAAAATTTTTAAAAATTATTTATAGTTTACGGTACATTCTATTTTATTTGAAATATTGTCCTTCAGAAGCTACGACCTTTTTCCCATATTTCATCCAACAAATGGATTCCACGCCAATAGAAATCGTTGCTTTTTGAGGCGATCCATTAAGGTAGGAGTCTCGCCACGGTCACCTTCAAAATTTAACTCTCCGGTCAAAATTTGAAAATTTGGATATAACTTGCGAAATAACATAAGAATGGCAATTGTCAAGTCATACGAGAGCCTAAAAAAATAAAAATTATCGGGAACAATGTTTAATATAAAATTCAGAGTTTCCGGAATATCCGCGTTTCCCTATTCAATACACGTAACATATCACTATATCTCCGAAACTAAGTAGTCAGAATTGTTGTTATTTTTCGAAAGTCTTCGTCACATACACCAGCGCAAATGACAATTAAAAAAAAAAAAAAAAAGAAAAAAAAAATCTGTAGTAAAGTTTTGAAGTAATTGCGTAAAATGTGAAATTTTCTACCTTTGCCCATACGAATACACGTAAAACTATACGATTTTTGATTTTCGATATCTCGAATATGGAATAGTCAATCCTATTCAAATTTTGCTCGTTATTACATAATGGTGTTCTGAATAAGTTCTCGAAATATAAAAAAATTGTGTAGAAAAACGATTTGGCGAGACTCCTACCTTAATCGAACCGTTTTTTGATATCTTCAAAATACTTGAAATGCTGTGACGACAAATCATTCTAAATCGCTGGAAACAAATGATAATCAGACGGTGCTATGTCCGGTGAATACGACGGGCGAGGTAAGACTTCCCAGTTCATGTCCTTTATATACTTTTTTACGGTTTCTGCTACATGTGGCCGAGCATTGTCATGGAGAAAAATTAGTTTGTTATGACATTTGGCGTATTCAGGCCGTTTTTTTTTCAATTCCTGGTTTAATTTCATTAATTATTGTTTATAGCGAAGAACTGTGATCGTTTCACCCGGTTTCAGCAACTCGTGGTTCACTGTACCTTCTTGATCTCACCTAACACACAGCATCACCTTTTGAGCATGAATATATTGCGTTTTAGCGTTGATGGAGCTGGTTCACCTGGCAGCACCCATGCTTTTTTTCGTTTGGGATTTTTATAATAAATCCATTTCTCATCGCCAGTCACGATTCAATGTAAAAATGACTTCCTTTCGTATCGTTCAAGCAGCAATTCACAAATCGTTTTTCGCTTTTCTAGTTGTCTCTCGATTAATTAATATAGTAACCTATTTCTCGCTTTTTGAACCAGTCCAAGAATATGTAAAGGTTTGCTAACAGCAATTTCAGTAACGTTTAATGTATCAGACAATTCTTTAAGGGTTTGACATCGATCTTCATTGAATAAGGCCTTCAATTCTTCATCTTGAGATTTTTTTGGCTGTCTTGGACGTTCTTTGTCTTTAAGGTCAAAGTCGCCACTTTTGAATCGTCTAAACCAATCTCTGCACGTTGTCTCAGATAGAGCATGTTCACCATAAGCTTCTTGAAGCAGGCGATGACTTTCAGCAGCATTTTTTTCTTAAATTAAAGGAAAAAAGCATAACTTCCCGCATATGCTGTTTCGTTGATTCAAAACCTGACATTTTCGATATTATAAAAAAAGTAGTGTGTACGAGTGAATTCACTCTCAAATACTGAATATTGTAAATTATGTCCAATACTTCAACACAGTATAGTTTTAGTGTTACTTCTATGAAAATAATACTAGTTACGCCATCTTATATAAAAAAGTGGGAATTAAGTTAAAACCCAATATATTCTAGTCTTTCTTTTATCAACATGAAACACAGCGCTTCCAGCATCTCTTTAATTCTTGTCAGTTCGTTTACTTTTAAGATTCTCATTGCGTGATTTGTGCTATATGGAATTTTCCTAGTTCCGTTTTCCTCATATTTACTATGAGTGTCGAACCATACTCAAAATTCGGTCTTACGATTGTTTAGTAAACCCACCCAGCGCGTATAGGTTTGTGGTTCGATTCAAGCAACTTTTTTTTTTTTTTTTTTTTCAATCTTTTTTAATATATACTCACGGTGTTTTTTTTTAAATTAGGATTCCCCTCTTTTGTAAAAACTCTTATTTCTCTTTTTATCTCTTTCCTTGTGCTCCTTTTAGCCATGCATTTTCATTCATTTGCCTACATTTTTAAGGTATATTCATTCAGTCAATTTTCCAGTATTTTCAGGGCTGCTTGTAATCTTGTTTCTATTTCTTCCGTACTGTCCCCTGTGACGTATATCAACGTATCATCTGGAAATAACTTTATTGTGAATTTTTTCGATTTTCGCCTTGACAGTGTCGTTTCTATATAAAATACGGGGGATTCTACGGTTTCCGGAGCACCAAGTTTTGACCATTGATTCTTAATAATTCGATCAAAGTAATAAGAATTTGAAGTATAACAAATTTGCCGTTTCGGCTTCGTTAAGGAGATACGAGCACTTTTAGCAGTAAATGAAAATACGCTAATATTCGAAGTTTTTTCCCCTCATGTATGCATTATTTTTCTTTTATCACTAATAATGGAAATCAGACGGGCAAGCCTCAAAAAGTATTTGTTTAGTCCTGTCTTAATAGGAAAAAGTGATCATTTTATTTGACCGAGACACAATTCGGTGCATGTAGACTATTTTAGCGTTAACGCACTGAGAAAAAAGAGACTAGTTCTCGCAACTATACACGTATAGTTGTCCGCTCTATGGTAAAATGTACCAAAAAATATTGTTAGGACAATTATGTTATAGTTAATTGGACTATATCTGTAGTGTTCATCCAAACATATAATCCCAATGGTGTGGATAACCATGTGTTATTTAAAAAGGACTAAAAATCATAGTAAAAACCCTTACAATGATCAAATAATCCAAGTAACATTATAAGTAATTTACTATGGATATGAAAAATATGGTATGCTGTAGCATATTCATTTTTGGATTGACCTGCACTGAATTTTACCATTTATATGGTAATTAATATCTTTTAATGGATAGGCATTATTAAAATATCTCATAATAGTAACAATTTATGTAATGTCGCGGAGACTTGTGTTTCTAACTATCAATGACTATTTGTTGTCGTTATATCAACCATAAAATGTCAAATCGCATCTAAATAAAGTAGCGATTAGCATTTTCAGTAGTACAGTATACTAATAGAATAATTTGGTCATTTTTTTGGACGGGTAGAAGAAAGCATACTTGTCGCTAGTGAAATCAGAAAAGTTTATTTGTTAATACACTTTTCTGATATTACATGTGCAAAAATGAATGTTACTATTAACGTATGTGCACATCAGGTTTTCTTATTAAAATATGATAAATCTGACTAAACATTTTCATCTTATAGTAGCAATATAATATGTTTATGGCACCAAGGAAATATCTAGTATGGTCTAATTTAAATTTTTGCCAAGCGTACCGTGAGCATAGTCGAGAGTACTATTCCTGATCGTTAACGGTAATATTTATTTTAGGAAAAATATCACTATTATTTGGTAACAAATACGCAACATATGTTTGACAAGATCATTGTTGCTGTTAATATATGCGCGTAATATAAACGACTTATAAAATACAGTAAATGCAACCATATTTTTTTGAGTTAGCGTTACCTTAAAAGTATTTCTATCCTCTCAGGGAAATATGCAAATATGGTACTGTGAACCATAAATTTTTCTCAGTGCGGGAGTAACCAGTTTAAGAGGCCGAAATTTTGGTGTTTTTCGTGAATTTTTTTAACAAAGAAGGAATAATCAGAATTTGTTTAAACTTGGAGGATATTTTAGTCATGTTTTGAAGTACACTTTGTAATTTTTTCAAGTCATTACCGCCGGAAATAGTGGAGTTGGAAGCTACTGTCCATGGACGATCGCCATCCGAGTTTTTTGCTGGTGGGCATTCCCGAAGTCACAATTTTTATCTGTAATCATTACAATTTTCTTTTTTCGTTAACAACATATTTCCTAAGAATATGAACCTAATTGTGATCAAAAAAGTTGAAAATTGCATGTTTTTGAGGTGTTTGAACACAATGTCATGTTTTTATACCATGTTTTTTCACCTTTTTTGCATTAAAAAAAATATTTTTAATAATAATATCATCCCAGAGTTAGGTTCATATAGATTGTAATTGAATAAAGAATATTCACACAAATTTTCAGAACGATTGGTCTATAACTTTTTGAGTTAGAATGCCCACCAGTTGAAAAAAAGTCGTCCATGGACAGCAGCTTGTAACTCCACTATTGCCGACGGAAATAACTTGAAAAAATTACAAAGTGTACTTCAAAACATGAATAAAATATCCTCCAAGTTTAAACAAATTCTGATTATTCCTTCCCTGTTAAAAAAAATTCGTGAAAAACACCAAAATTTCGGCCTCCTAAACTGGTTTCTCCCGTTAAGGAGGTTCTATCGTTTCTCATGTAAAAATTATTTTCCAACTTTACACAATAAAATTTTGTAAATAGAAAGCTTAAGACAGTATTAAAATTCTGGCGAAATATGCCGATGATTCACCGTCTCAAAATTGAGATATTTATTGTTGAAGTTCGCAATTTTTTGAAAGCTTCCATAAGAGCCCATATTAAATTTGTCATTTTCAACAATGAATATCTCGATTACCAGGCGGTGAAACCTCTCCAAATTTTTCACACATAATTAAATGCTGTTCAAGAAGATTCACGCCAAATTTCAATACATTAACTTGGAATAATCAAATATAATGTATTTTTCGTATCATGTCATATAAATATCGATACAACCTCCTTAACCAGAATGCATGACTCGAACCCACCCTACTATTTCCACATGTCCAACTATTCAAACAACAACCCAAAGATGATCCAAAACAGCCAAAAAAAAACAATCCAAAGATGAAAGATGACTTTTTTTATTTATTATTGGTGATAGAATAAAGGTAATTTCGCAATAAGGGAACAAAAAATTTTCAAAGTAAAAAAAATCGCGATTTTTCTTTATTAACATGAAATTTTCGATAACTCGTAAAATAATCGAAATATCAACTTTTACTACTCTTTAACTTTTGTTTATTTCGACTGAAAAACCCAAAATACACCATCAAATTTTGGCGCTCTGGAAACCGTAGACGTGCCAAAATACGTAATAACGGTCCAAAAACTGAGCCCTGCGGCACTTCATATTCCGATGATATTTCCTTTGACATTTTTATTTCTTGTACCTTTACTTGCTGATATCTTTCATTTATTTATCATTCAAACCATTTCAAAATCGTTCTATTTAGCCCATATCTTTCCATATTTTTTATGAGTTTTATCCTGTGGATTATTTCGAACGCCCTCTTCAGATCCGTAAATAGTACTCTTATCATCTTTCTCTCGCTGACAAATATTTTCTATTGGACCAAAATTACTTACGAAAAATATTGGTAAAAAAAAAAGTGCCTACATAAATTATTGGTAAAACCAAAAATCCTTATTTTATCACCGTTTCGGACGAGTGTAGAATTTTCGTTTCAATATCAGTTCCAACAAATTTTCAGATTTTGGGGAACATATATATTTATAGGCCTGAATTAATCTGTCTGCACTGTTTTCGCTACATTGGGTATCGGGATCACCGTCAACACCTTCCACTCGCTTGTAACATTCTCCTTTCCTCAATGAGGTATAAATAACTTTAGTCATTGCTGTTCCCATTACTTCGAATACTTGTTTCGCTACAAGAAATGATATCCCTGCTTCTGTACCCTTTTTTTATCAACCATCTTTTGTGTTATCTACTTCCGGTCTTCTACCGTCATACTCGCGAATTCTTTCCAGTTGTACATCGAATTGTTTTCATTTATTGGCTCTTCTATCGTTTCCTAACTTTTAACAACACTTAAAATGATTTCTTTGACATTGTTGATAAAATACTCGTTGAATCGGTGCACCACATCTTAATTCTTGCTTACATCTTTGTTTTCTCCCCCAAATTCAATTTCGTTGTATCTGTTGAATCTTTCGGTTTTCCATCAGTAACTTCCTTCAATATCTTCCACATATCCCTTGGCCTGTTTCTGTTGTTTTCCAATGACTCTGAAGTTTGCAACGTTGGAGTCCAACGAAATGATCTAAAAAAACTCCAATAAGTCCAGTAATTCTCCAATTTTGTTCCCTGCCGAATTTGCAATTCGTAGTTTTTCAACCTACACGAATAATTCGTGAAATAAAAAATTGGTGAATTACAAACATTTTTTTTCGTTCATTTCGTTGGACTCCAACGTTGCAAACTTCAGCGTCGTTGTTTTCCATCTTGTTTTCATAGCATTGTTTATTCTTCTTTTTTATGATTATCTCCCCCCTTAATTCCTATGCGTTTGGTATTTTTCCTAGCCTGTCTTCTCTTTTCGTATTATTGACTCTTCAATGTAATCTCTTTGATTTCCTTCGAATGGCATTCTTTATCTATCCATTTAGTTGGGATTGTAAATTGTGACTCCATCTGTTGTTCTTTATTTTCCGTCGCATCTGACAGCCCGGTAGCCAACTATGTCAATTTCTAAATCTTCGATATCTTCCGTTAATCTGGTGTTCGTTAGCAGTAGTGTTGACCCTATTGCTCTGCATATTTGTTTCCACTTTATCTTTATGAACAAAACGAGGCTCCTCGTGTTCGAAAACATAAACAGGTGATTTTCTTTTTTCATTCGTTGCTATTATATGTCGTACGATATTTTTCCGCTTTCTTCATCCAATCTTCTTGAGTGTGTCGCGCATCCTCTATTCTAGAGAGAGAGAGAGAGAGAGTGAGAGTAAAAAAATAGAAAAAGAAGAAAAAAACGATAGAGGATTCTACGCATGCTCGCGTTTTTTTCCACATCGCCTCGTACCATCTGTCATTGACTTGTCACTTTTTGCTGCCTTTTTTTCAACAATCTACAGTTTTCGAAAACATTTCAATTTGCTATACGATTTTTTTTTATAAATTGTGCACGGATTGTTTTTCTCATTGGATTGATTGAAAAAATTCCTTCTACGTAGTCGCATATTATGATTTTATTTTTTTGCGTTGATTACCTTTTTTTTTCTGTCAAACAAATGTCCAAAATAATCGAAATATTGTAATAAATGTTCGAAATTTGTCGGACCACGAATTTATTAAATTTTTTTCATACACGATTTAAAATTGTTGACAAATATATTGAGGAAATTTCGTTGATTTGCATTCCACGAAGGCAATAATTTTTTTTTTTTTTTTTTTTTTTTTTTTTTTTTATAGAACGAAAAACGAAATTTTAATTACAAAGCTACAAAAAACAATCGATTTTTTCGTTCAACCATTTTTTGTTCTCGCTCTGGCAATTTTGGAATCGGAATGTACCCTCGTCGACCTCGACTCGACGAGCAGCGTAACATGCCAATGCCTTTTCGAGCGCGATAACGCGTCTCCATATTTATTCATAAATTCGTAGCTGTCGACTATACGGCAGACAAAACATTACGACTCTAGAGGGTGCTCCAATTCTCTCAATGTCCCGATTTTTACAGTGAATTTCATGAAAAAATTACGAATAATTACTAATTTGTCAGACTTTTGTTCAAATTTTACTAAAATAGTTTTCTTTAATGTCAATGAAATTAAAGACATCAATTTTTTAATTTGAGAAACCGGAATTGTCGATCATTTTTACTATTTTGTTTCGTGGTTGCGTCGTTCTTACAATTACATGTTTTTGGGTGGTTCTTTGCTTGTTTTTTTTTTTTTTTTTTTTTTTTTTTGTAAAATCGATACAAAAATTGTTATAACAAAAATGATTTACAGTGCGGACACACGGTATACAAAATTTTAAATTGCCCGATTTGCTCTGTTATATGTATGCATATGAACTTTTCTGACTTGGTAGTCGTTCTCCCAATCGTAGAGGCCACCCACGTGCATTGACCTCTGTCTACATAACAAGTTCTCTCTTTCTCTTTCTCTTTTTTTTTTGTTCCTCTCTTGGTCCTCGTTATTCGTTGACGAAGGTTACAACGACGAGATGCTCAAGCATAAACTGAAAACAAAAATTTGAAGGTGTCTCGTCGCTAACTCGGTCGAACTCCCTCTCGAATGCTCAATTATCGATTCGCGATTTTTTATACCATCGCCGAAAAACTAACCGTTCATTTTCAACGATTCGTTTTAAATAATAATAAATACGCAAAAAGAAAAAAAAAAGATTAATGTATTTCGACGATTCCCAACGTGCGATTTCTTGTATAATTTAAAAGGATTGTTTTATTTTTTATTTTATATATTTAATATAAATGTTAATGGTAACTCGAATAAAAATCAGATAAAAGGGCTGACTTTGTAGCCAAACAAATTTTTAAACAGCCAATCAATTTTTAATAATTGATCCATTTCGCATGAAAAAACTTATACAAATGTACATTGAACATTTGCACGTATGCCTATGATACTATATCTGACCCTCGCCTCTCCTTTCTCCCTCACGCTCTCTTTCTCTCTCTCTCTCTCTCTCTCTCTCTCTACATGTATATTAAAGTACAATTACGTACGTAACATGTTGGTCTCTAGTTTCGTCCGAGCCTCGATCGTGCCGACACTCCCAAAGGTTAAACGCGTCTGGCACGCTGTAACGATAGGTGAAGTAAAAAAAAACGAACTTAAGAGCAGATAGAAAACGAGCGAGACGAAAAGAAAAAAAAAAAGCAAAAGAGAGAAAGAGAAACATTTGCTCGTATAATGATTTCGCTCTGACACCTGCGCGATCTATTCTTTTCTCTTTCTCAAATGCACTCACACATTCTCCTCTTATACAAGAGTGTTATAATCTTCGTGTCTCCCATTCGTCGTTCGTTGCGATCCTCCTTGCTTCATCAGTCTGCTTTCGTGCCTTCTTCCCATATATTTGTGCAGTATATAAATGGCAACGATCCACTAAAAATCCTCTGCGCTCCTCTTCTTCCCAACGAATAATTTATACTTGCGATAATCGATCTTCCCAAACTCCATCAAACATCTGCATCCTCCACTCTCTTGTTTTTACGTCCAGTTTATCTTTTTTTTTCTTCCATTCTGGGCTCTGAGTGATTGCAAACAACGTGCAATTAACTCGCCTTCTTCTATACATATCTTTTGTGCACTAAAATTTAAAATACTCAGCTGTTTTGAATTATGTTTTTTACGTGCATTATTATAGAAAATTAACATATTGGTACTCAATAATAATAATTTTTTGAAAAATCAATCGAATAAGTTTTATGTCGAAGGTTTGATTCATTTGGAACTGAGAAAATTCAATTTTTATTTGTTATTTAATGACGTCACGTGATACGATTGCGTGTCTCATATATATATATATATATATATATATATAAAGTATACACGTGTATGTGGGTACGTAACGAAATGACTGTCTCGGTAACTTCAACTTCCTGGCCACAAAAGCAATTGCGACTTCACGTGCTTATCACCGTAGCACGTGAAGTTTACCCTCTTCCTATATACAAACCCGTGTGTAAATATGTATATGTGGGAGTATGTGTGTGTATATATATATATATATATATATATATAACGTTTGGTTAAACTTGTCGAGTCCCCGAGAGACTGAGAAAGAGAGAGAAAAGAGACTGAACGTTTCACGTCTCTGTCCAGTAAACGTCGGTCACTACCGGCCGACCGTGACACACTTGCTGCAACCCTTCCATCGAGAGTCCCGCACTCGTTGCACTTACTGCCTATTAAATCCGCTTCAAAATACGAAGCTCCGACGATTTTTTTTCTCCTTTTTCCTCCTCCTTCTTCTCCTGATAACGCCATCGATGTGTACACTCTTGATCAAAAGTTTCCTGCTATCAACACTTTTCGCCATTTTATTTATCACGAATCGATTCAATTTCGAATATATATTCGCATGGTTTTTTCTCACGATCGTTTTTTTGTTCTATTCTTACGATTAAATTGGCTTCGATTTTAATATTCGATAAAAAAAATAAAATAAAATAAAAAAATAATCGATAAAATAGTTCAATTGACATTGTAATGAAAAAATTGCGTTTTTGCTCGCGGTCTTTCCGGAAGATGAAATCACATTCTCTCTGAAAATTATTACATTGATTGTGGCATTTTGTCGTGACGAGTTTACAAGAGACATTTTTTTTTACAGATTTCGTCTCCAGAGAGACGTTCTCGCATATACCATCGTTGTCTCACGCTCTCCTCGCGGGTCGACAGTACCGTCAACCATTTTATTTTTATTTTTGTTATTTCATTCTTAGTATTATTATTATTATTATTATTGTTATTGTGGTTGTTATTATTATAGCTCACAAGCGGATTAAAGTGCTTTAATAGGCTTGAAAATCTTGCCACATATGAATATACGTGTATTTACGTAGTTCCCCTTATACACCAACCCGCACGTATACGAATTACATTACGTTTGATTTATTTAATCGTGCACAACTTTCGCAAGGTCAACAGCACTTGTGATCCGTCTACTGCGCATTATATCGCTCGAGGCAAAAAAAAAAAAAAGAAAAAGAAAAACACGAACACGCAGACAGAGAAAGAGAAGAAGAGTGTTCACGAGCTGAATCGAGATTCTTGTAGAGGTTTCGTGGCAATAATGTATGGGCTTTTCCAAACCAAATTAACAAGTTCATCATATTTTTCAAATCTCACGTATTCCTCGTCACAATTTCCTCGCAATTGAATTTACGTTGCACGAAGTGTCAGTTTTGTTTTACAATAATAATAAAAATAAAATGATAGGACATTCGAGAATTAATTGAAAAATGGCCCCCCCGCCCCATCGATTTTTTATATGATTTTTTCAATTTGAAAGATTGAGACTCTCATCCAGGATTGAGTGAAAAAGTATCAACGCTTTTGATTAATTCCAAGTTCCGGCTGTTCGAAAATTCATTGCGTTGTTCATGCAAGCGAATAATCATTTGTTCTTTGGAATTATTTTCTTCAACACTTTTCTTAAATTGTTGTATTGTATGTTACAAATGAAACAATCGTGTCGAAATGATGTTGTGGATAAGGAACATTTTTGAATTGATAGAATGCCCAACTATTGTGGATTAACGTAGGAAAGTCATGCAAACGTACGTTTTTTCAAAATTTTTTTATAAAGAAATGAAATAGTTTATTGAATCAACATAAAGCATATCTCAAAATATACGCCGTAAGGTATATTATCAAATTTTTTTAGACTAAAATATTTCAAAATGGCGGCACCACAGCTGCTGGAAGCAGATTTGCGCCGTGCAGTCTACAGATCTCAAATCTCAACTAGAATAAAAAAATCAGATTTTTATTGTTAAAATACATTAATACGCTTTGCATGACGGAGAGAAAAAAAAATAAAAATTTAGGACCATTGTGAAAAAAAATCACTTATTTTTGTGTTTTTGTAAATGATCCTAAATTTTTAATTTTTTTTTTCTCTCCGTCATGCAAAGCGTATTAATGTATTTTAACAATAAAAATTTGATTTTTTTATTCTAGTTGAGATTTGAGACCTGTAGACTGCACAGCGCAAATTTGCTTCCAGCAGCTGTGGCGCCGCCATTTTGAAATATTTTAGTCTAAAAAAATTTGTTAATATACCTTACATCGTGTATTTTGAGATATGCTTTATGTTAACGGGACAGACCTAGTTGGAACGTCAAAAAAAAGGCCTTTTTTCCGATTTTTTTTTGGTCAAACGATAAAATAATTCACAACAAAAGTTCTTCCGTTTAAAAGATACATATGTAATGTATATGTTGCAATTTTTTCAACGCAATACATATCGAAATAAGCTGGTGACCGTCAATTGCCGAGGACGCTGCAAAAAAAAACACGGTTTGCGGTGATCAAGCTCACGCTGCAACGGCTCATCTGAAACAAAAAAAACGGAGGGGATTTTTAGTTAATGATATAATGCTCCGGTTGAACGAAGGGTTTTGAAAAATTTCCATTTTTCACAAAATGGCGGCCGTTAAAAGTCAAAAGTGTTTTTTTGACCAAAATATCAGTTCCATTTTTTGCTATTAAAAATAAAAATAATTATCAAAAAAAAAAATCCTTCGTTCATATGGAGGAATACCATGTATAGAAGAAGTGATATAAATTTCAACCCGATCGGTAAAGCCGTTCTCGAGCTACAGTGATCACCGACTTCAAAAACATGGTTTCGAGAAAAACGCACTTGAAGTCCGCTACCTGCTTACCTATGGCTCAGACACGACGTGCTACAAAGTCTTGTATTTCGGCGAATAATGGTCCGATTTACATTTACCTGGGCGGAAAATGTTCGTAAGAGATTCTACTTTTTGAAAATGAAATAAAAAAAAATCGATTTTTCGAAAATTCTAACTAGGTCTGTCCCGTTAATTCAATAAACTATTTCATTTCTTTATAAAAAAAAAGCTTGAAAAAACGTACGTTTACATGACTTTCCCTTAATCAATGTCTGTTGGGCTCGCGTTTTTATTCGACCTGGGATATCCCATGCAAGATGTATATGTATTTCTCTCTCTCTCTCTCTCTCTCTCTCTCTCTTTTTATTACTTTGAGAGGCACCTAACGACCATTGCAAAGAATGTGCCAAGTATATGTATACACACAGCTTATATCCAAACACACACAGGCAGACAAAAATCACACACAATTTACAGACGAATAAGACTCATTGTCATGTTAGAGTGTAAATATCATATCAACTCGAAAAAGTCCATCGTCATCGAGATAGGGAATGTGGAGAGAGCAAAAAAAAATGTTTATATATTTTACATGTACGTATATCGAGTCAAACTATCACTCGCGATCGTGAGTGTAGAAAATGAAGCAAATATGGTAGCCTCTGCAAAGTGGGACTCAATTATTCTACGACTTTATGTGCATTAATATAATAATATTAGGTGCATTAATTTTTATTGTGGACGGATGATTGTAAAAATGATGTTTAACGTTTGGTTACAGCTAGTTTCTAATTTTTTAAATATTTATCTAAAAAAGGAGAATTTTCATTTGCTTTTAAAAATTAACCCCTCTTTATACCTGTGTCTGTTTGTTTATTTGTAACGCGAAGTGCATAATGCATATTATGTATTTTCAGTGTAAAAAATAATATATTCAGCTATGCACGATATTTACGATAAATTTTCAGAATTGAATGAAACAACTCGATTTACATCTTGTTTATAACGATAATGGCATTTTTCCTTTAATAACCTAACGCATCTTTTCGAATTTCTATCTATTTTTTTTTTTTTTTTTTTTTTTACTTTACGATTTAATCGCTTTCTCGTCTATATTTAGCGATTACTCGTTTATTTGTTTTCGTTTTACTCACGATACCGCTGTTTATTCTGTTACACTTGCCATTCTCTGTTTACCTGTGAGTATGTGCGTGCATATGTGTGAAAGAGAGAAAGAGAGAGAGAGAGGGGGGGAGGAGGTGTCTCAACGTGATCATTCGACGTTACGTAACGACATTCAGACAGCCAGACGCAATTATTTTTTTGTCGCGCTTATGTTTGTATTTGTACTATTTACTGTATTGAAATAGGGGAAAAAAAGAAAAATGAAAATCACCCGAATGCCTGATAAGCGATACAATTCAATGTGTTTTGTCGTCTTGGGCTTGCGGACGTTATATTGTTCGTATAAATTTGTAGATTTAACGCGCAGTATAAATTTGTAGATTTAACGCGCAGTATAACGCGCTCTTGACTCCATATCGATTTTAATCTATTACTTAATCTGTACTCATTTCTTGCTGGATTATAGAATTTGATAGGGCTACCAATTGTTTTTTCTATCTCTTTTTAATAAGTTCTTTTTTTAATTCTTATTTTTTAACCCCCTTTTTCCTCTCTATTGAATTTTTCGTCTTTCTTTATCTTTCGGTATGTGCATCTCGTCAAGATATCGAAAGATAAGTGAACCCGTTACGACGTTCTCTCTTGCCACGTACCTCGCGTACACGAACGTAGAAAGTGCCACGAGAAACTCGCACACCGTTCCATGTACTCATTTACGACACAATTCAAACGCGCCTACCGTCATACCTTTCTGTTTATTATTATCATTATTGATTTGTCGACTACTGATTTATACGTGATAAACTTGTTGTTGTGCCACATTGTTGTTGTGACTTGGTTCATCGTTTGAAATTCATTGTTACCCTGCTTCGAAGAATTTCAAACTATTCTCATTTTTTTGGGATTTTTAATTTAATTTAATTAATTAATTAATTAATTAATTTTTTTTTTATATAAAATCGCTTTCGTATCGTGGGTTTATATTATATTAAAAATTGTTTACAGTTATGTTGAAAATTATGCGGGAACGATTTTTTTTCCTCCTCGTTGCGAAACAAGGTCACCAGCAAAACGAAGGTTCTCGCTCTTCTTATTTTCTCATTCAATCGAGTCTTATTGTTAGTCGTTGTAACGTTTCTCTTGTATATACTTGGCAATCGTGATTCTTGCTTCCATATACAGGAACGATTATAACGATATAGCAGGTTTTATTGCTGGAACAAATTTAATCGTACACTCGAATATATATTTATATCTATATAAATATACATCTTGAGCGTGTATATATCGACAAGGACGCAGATCGCGTTCCTCGTTATCGCTTTGACACACGTATATGTAAACATATTATAGATACATATATACATATGTATTAAAGAAAATAGTCCGCCAGTATGGATATTAAAAAAAATAAAATGAATAAATAAAAATTGCTTTTCTCCATCGTGGACGGTGTAATTGTAGTGCACGTATCTCGTTATCATTTTTTTTTTTTTTAATGCCTTATCGCCGATAAAGACTTTGGAAAGTAACGCAATCGATAATTCGTGCGGATGCGGAGTGACTCGATAAAAGTTCGATTTAGATTGTTTCAAATTCATGGAAATATTTTTGTTACCAGTGATAATTAATTTTTTTTTATCGGAGAACTCTCGACATCTTGCCGTTTTTTTTTTTTACTTGTGAACTATTTGTTTTTTTTTATGTCCAGGATTTTCGGACGTTTCAAGAAAATATCTTACGATTAATCTAATATTTTTTAGAAGTTTAAAAATTTATCGAAGAAATGTTTACACTTCAAATAGTTTTGCAAAACAAACATTCGTAGATTCTCTCTCTCTCTCTCTCTCTCTCTCTCTCTCTCTCTCTCTCCCCCCCCCCCCCCTCCATCCCTCCCTCCCTCCCTCTCACTCTCTCTCTCTCTCTCTCTCTCTCTCTCCCCCCCCCCCCCCCCCTCTTCGTGTATGTAATTGTGCACGGTCTATCGGCGAGGTTACATTCAACCCTCGCGACACATTTCCGGTCGGGCTCGTTGCACGTCGCCGCGCCCGGCATGAAAATTATGTAAACTAAAACAGCAGCGGGCACGGCGACACGCTTTGAATATTCGACGACCCGGGAGAGAATGGACGTTCAATTCTCGATAGCTGCAAATCTACGAACGATTTTTTTTTTTTTATTATTATTTAACGATAGGTTATTGTTAGATTTTTGTAAGGCTCCATTTTTTTAACGCCGATTAATTTCGCTATTAAGTAGTAGAATAAAAAGAATTTGATAATACACGATTTTCGCGTAAATTTGTGGCAAAATGTATGCAGTTGTGAGCGGCATGGTGCAATACCGGGTTAGACGACCGACGACGACGCCAACCGGATTGTGTAATCGTTGTTTTCTCGTCGGTGCTGGTGCAAACTCGTGCGTTAATACTCGGCAGAAAGTCGAGAAAGAGTGAATGAAATTGGCTCGAGTCCACTGAACGTTTTTTTTCCTCGTCTTTTCTCACGGCAGCCAGATTTTTTGATACCAAATTGACGCGTAATAAAAATTGACAGCATTTCGAATATTTTGTAATAATATTTAATAAATTTATAAATAATCATAATGATCATGGATAACTAGAAAAAAAAAAAACTTGCTCCCATTTTCTCGACACTTGTGCTCTTTTGTTGACTTTACCACCTGTCACATCCCCCTCCCCCCTTCCCCCTCCCACATTCTCGCCGCTTCGTTTTCGTTCACGTTCCAATATAACGTCCGGCATTGTGACGCTCGTGACAAATTGCGGTTGCGGCGATGCACCTCGCGATAAAACCCGGCAGCGTCTATAGCGCCAACCACTGTTTCGCCCACTGACAACCAAGAGTTTCAAGAGAGTCGCGCGGTAGTCCGAGCGACAAGAACAGTCATTCGAGTCACAAGTACTCACTCAGGTGTCTACACTATGCGTCAAGAGTATTTTTCAACGCATAACAAAAAATATCTAGTTTTCCTCAACACTAATTTCAAAAATTATTATTAAAAATTTTTCATGAAATTGTCATTTTAATCCTAGAATCCCACAATCTATTTTTTCCAACGTAAACCCCACACTGGGCTAAATAATTATCCCAATGTTCTCTTCAGCATAAAATGTTCCTCGTTTGCGATAATAAGCTTTAATTATATACCATTTTCTCCGTTTTTTTATAACAAAGAGAATGGTGTATGATAAAGTCGCATTTTGTAAATATTTCATGGTGAAAATTCTATAAAACGAAAGTAATGGGTTTAAAAAATTAATTCGGGAAGGAAATTTGAAATTTTCGTGGGGTAACTAATTACCCCGTTTTCGGGTTCTAGGGTGAATGAGGGATATCAGATTTATTTCATAAAATTGGAATATATGAAAGTTTAATTGAAATCTTTTTCGTTTCGTTTTAAGGGCTAAAACCACTGTAACGGCCTCAAAAAATGCTTTTTTTTTTTCGAAAATTTTTTTCGGGTAGAAGGAAAGGTAATAGAATAATAATATTCGGGAGAGTTATTAAGCATATATTTAACTGTATAACAAAAAATTATGATTGAAAAATATTTAAAAATGGCGACACCAGAGCCATTCCCGCGAGGCTTGTTGAATTCGAGGCGCTTTGCGGCACGCAGTGCAACTGGTGCAATTGTTGATCTGGAATTAAAAAAAAAAAAAAACCTTAATCTAGACACTCGTAACTAGTAAAGTACGTAGGGGATTTTGAAAATATTCATTTTTGTATTATTGGCGAGTGTTTGAATGAAGAGGTTCAATTTTGGACAGAAAAAAGGGGTAATTATTTGTTGATAAAAAATGTTTAAACGAAGTTATTGAAAATTCCGTACGTATTTCACTTCGAAATGTTATTTTTAAGATATTGTCAAAAATTCAAATGAAAAGAATGAAAATTGTTGGAGTTATGCTACGTGCCGTTTTGAAAAATCGTGTTTCGAGAAAAACGCGTTTAAAGTTTTGAAACGTGGTACTGAAATGACCTACGCGCTCGGGGAAGAGCCTGAAGTTTCAATGAAAATTTTTTTTTCAGGTATAAACCTTTTTACCTCATATTCAAGAGGGTTCAAAGTATATTTTAAGCCAATAAGAAAAAATAGATTTTTGGAAAATTCTACAGAGGTTTTACCCGTTAAACAAATACATAAGCCGAACATTGGAATTGAAACTCGATTTCTGAAGAGAAAAATGAGTGTATATTGCGATGATAAAATAGGAGATTTATTGGCGAAAGGAAAAAAAATATGAAAAACTGAAATTTTTTTAAAAGAAATATGCACGGACGGATCTAACGATTTTGTTTACCGCGCATCAAGCGTAATAGAAAAGTCGTTAAGTATAGGTGTAGCAAGGATGTGTTTATATGACATGGGGAGGGGAGAACGCCGGCGGTGCACGCTGCCGAGAATGACTTGGCAAATATCCCATCTACGAATGATCCTATTCTCCTTCTCCTCTCCCATGCTCGTCTCTTTCATCCTCCCACGCATTAAAAGTGCCACGTATAATCGCGAAAAATGGCGAGGCTCTCAAGAGCAATACGAAGAAGAGAGAAGAGAACGAGTTTGAGACTACGTCATCGGTCCAAAGTTTCTTCTATGCGCGATATATATTTTCAACGACGTTGCGCTGTTCCAACTTTTCACTCTTTTTTAACGCGGTCGTCTAGTGTGAAGGCTGTTTTTTTTAATGCTTCTTTGGGGAGTTTTTTTTTTTTGACAAACCATTAAAGTAAAATAATTTATAAATTGTATATCATTTTTATTAACATTTAAACAAACTTTGTGAATTTTTTGAAGTCAATATATTGAATATAATCGGAGATACACCGCCCAACAGGAACACATTAAAAAAGAGGTGCTCCACTGCTGCCATGATTCCGTCCATTCTGCTTATCTGAAATCAAAAAACCCCACGCCATTCCAATTGTGAGACTTGAGGCTCTATATGGAACTAAAGTAAAGTCAGAATTCCAAAAAATAATTTTTTTTACGCTTTAGAAAAAAAATTCAATTTTTCGCACTTTTTTGCGGTCTATTTAGCTGGTAAAAAGAAAACTAACGAAGCAATCTTAATTATTTTAGTTCAACTTGTAGTTATATATGTACTAAAGATGCTGTATAAATTTTAGCAGAATCAATTGACTAGTTTTTGAGATATCATGGCAGCAGTTCGAAAAAATCGTGTTTTGAAAAAAACGCGTTTGAAAGTTATTGTATATAATCGTGCGCTCCGTATACCTGCTCCGGTTTACGGCTGTAACTTTTCAACGGCTTCGAATTTCGAAAAATCCTTTTACCCACGTCTTCTACACATGTTTTAGATGTGATTTATAAAAAAAAAAGAATCAATTTTTTGACACACTGGACGACCGCCTTAATTCCCGACTGCTCGCCGCAAGGGCGGAAAAACGGGAGATGTGCGTTTGACCGTCAACAGCTGATTTCCGAGATTTCCGATATTTCTTTTGTTTTCCACTTATGTGGGTTTTTATTTTTTAAGAGATCTATGAGTTTCGATACCTTTTCTTTCAATCTGACCCCGTAGTTCGCCGGATTTTTCGATCATTTTCTCACCAATTTTTATATATAGTTGACTAATATGAATTTGGTTATAAAAAATGATTCAGTCCGATCTATTGTAATACATCGCGAGTGTATTATACACGTTCGAAAAATGAGTGGCTATTTGATGTTAAAACGTGTCTCGAATATCAATACCGTTATTTGAAAGAGTCTTCATTCCTCGTCAACATCAATGTGTGCTAGGGTGATAAAAAGTAATTCTCTCACTATTCGAGCCTTCTAAAAAAAATTTTACAGGTCGCACCAGCGACGTTTAGATATTTTTTTGTTCCAATTTTAGCAAAAAATCATGATATAAAAGTATCGATTTTTCGGTTTCGCAACAAAAATTGTTAATACTTAATAAAAAGTTGATTCTTTTAAAATTTGAATTTGAGGAAAACAAATTAGAGGTCGCCCCAGCGGCTTTTCTAAAAAAAATTTTTTTTCCAATTTCTCGTAAACATCGCGATATAAAAAAATTGTTCTCTTTGTGTCGCAGGTTTATATGTTAGCATTTCATGGAAAAGTTATTCTCCCAAAATTTGAATCTTCTAAAAAAATTTTTAGAAGTGCCTCCGATAACTTTTAGATATTTTTTTATAGTTTCGGGTAAAAATTGTAATATCAAAAAGTAAATTTCTATGTATCGAAGTTTGTGTGCTAAAATTTCATGAAAAAGTAATTCTCCCAAATTTTGAGCCTAGTAAAAAATTTATTAGAGGTCACACCCAGCGACTATGATTTTTTTTTCTAAATTCATTTTTGGTAGAGTCCTAACTTATTTATTTGCGACACGAAAAAATTCACATTTTTATATCACGGTTTTTTGCCGAAATTAGAACAAAATATATCAAAGTCGCTGGGGTTTCCTCTGAAAATTTTTTTAGACGACCGAAATTTTACAAAAATTACTTTTTTACTTAGTACTAATATCTTTAGTTGCCACACAAACAAAATCACATTTAAATATCATGATTTTCAGCCAAAATTATGAGAAAATATCTGAAGGTCACTAGAGGCACCTCTAAAATTTTTTTTTAGAAGATTCAAGCTTTGGCAGAATAACTTTTCCATGAAATGCTAATATATCTGCTAACTATTTTTTTATATCACGATGTTTACGAGAAATTGAAAAAAAAGAAATTTAAAAAAACCGCTAGGTCGACCTCTAAATTTATTTCTTTTAAACTCAAATTTTGAGAGGATCAACTTTTTATTAAGTACCAACAATTTTTGTTGCGACACCAAAAAATCGATACTTTTATATCATGATTTTTCGTTAAAATTGAAAAAAAAAAAAAGAAAAAATATCTAAACGTCTTTGGTGCGACCTCTAAACATTTTTTAAGAAGGCCCAAATTGTGAGAGAATTACTTTTTCATGAAGTATTGACATAATAATCACTTGAGACTTTCAGATGAAAGAAAAGTCGATTTTTTTTTTTTTTTAATCACCCTAATGTGTACACACATTACCATTTATTTTTCCTCAACTATCGTTACTAATTATCGAAGTGGATGGTCAAGAAAAAATTGTCCCATGAGAACATGTACAATTCCGATATCTCTCGGCTCGTATCTAATACAAACTGATAATGAAAATGGAAAAAGAAGTGCAGGATATTTATGCTCGCTGACGTTTTTACCTTTCGCACGGCGATTGTTGATACTCGAACAATCATTTTAATCCAACTTTTATGCATTATTGTCACGAAGAGTGTGACAAAGGGAAAAAAGGAGACAGAGAGAGAGGGAGAGAGAGAGAAATCTACAATACTGCTTGTTATTTTATATTTGTATGACTATACTTGGCTAGCAAAACTTTTGTTTATACATACGAAGGATATAGAACTGTCGTGTGTCGCCCGCGAAGTCCCCAAGGGCAGATATGGACACGATAAATAAATAGCCCCGAGCATTACGAATGCACCACTCGCTGTTGTACTATATGTATATCCAAGCCACGTGTGTATAGCCACACATCATTTTACCTACCGCATTTGTGTTTCTATGAACTATACAAAGAGAGAGGGGGAGAGAGAGGGGGGAGAGAGAGAGAGAGACGAATAGTCATACGCGCGTCTCGCTGTATGACCCATTTCCGCCCATAAAACTACGCGCTAAGAATTTCTATGGCACCCTACAATTGACTATTAATACACCTCCCTCATACTCCCTCATACAAAACTCTCTTGGCTCAATCTTTATATTTATTGTTCATTTTGTTTTAAAATTTGTTCATATTTATTGTCTTTTATCGTTATTCACGTCCTTTCAAAAATCGATCGACCGAATATTCGCTATTTTTATGTTACCACGGCTTTGAATTTTTTATAAATATTTGTTTTTAATCATAGTATTACGCCAAGGAATTTATATTCGAGCAAAGCAAATATTTTTTTTTTATTTACTTTTTTTTTCTATACGGTCGTCAATTATAGTGCAAGTTGGTTGGATATTTTTGAAACTATTCCCATATGTCCCGCGTGGTAACAGTGAAGCTGTTATTTTTTACGCATTGTTGTGCTGTAGATTGTAAAGAATGTCGTTTCAAAGTTTGCACATCATACGGAGAAGGAAAAATACAACATTCTTTCAACGAGGAAGAACGGAGTCGCGAAACTTTTAAATTACCATGTAACGCTTTGTATTTTACTAGCTCACGTCACGACGTTACTTCGGTTCATGTTTTGTAAACTCGGACGCAACCTTCGTTTCTCGTATTCTACTCGAAACTCACGTGTCATGCCTATGTGTGTATCCACTAGCTCTGCTCTCGGCTTTGTTTGAGTTATATTATTATAACAATTCCAACAATGGCTAAATAAACTTTAATCGCAGTTGAAACTTGGTTAGTCTCGATTGAAATGTCGAAATAAATCGGATGCCAAGCTTCAACTCGACTAAAATACTCTTGGAAACCTCCGCTTAAATTCCTGTACCATAATTTGCCACTGACTTATGACCGGAAAAGCGCGATCTTCTTTTCTTCTTCAACTTCCAAAGTGCTGCCCCATTTGTCGAAAACTGAGATATCGAGATAAGTGAAAAAAAAAAACCTTTTCTTCGTTCTTTCGTCAGCTTTTTTCCAAGATTTTTTCAAAAAATTCGATTTCTCAACTGATGATTGATACAATATGTCAGCAAAAATATAGCTGAAACTGTGGTTATTTGGAGATTTCTCACTACATTTCGAGGTTAAAAAAAAACGATTGTTGCTTTTGGGTTAAAATACATAGAATGAAGCTATTAGGAGAATATTAAAAAATCAAAAAATTTTCACCATTTTGAAGCTTTTCAAAAATTGTTGTAACTTTTTTCTATTTGGTATTAAAACTCCACCGGCGGGTGCACATTCAATTCGAATTCGTATTCCCTTCAAAATGATTTTCGGGTTTTCTATTTATGCTGTTTTTTCGAATATTGACGCAAGTTGGAATTTGAGCTAAACTTTTTTCGAACATTTTTCATGTTTACCCGTGTTTTTCGCCCCTACGCCCCTAAACAATACGTCGGATTGTTCAAAATTTTGTAATGCTCAAAATTACGAGTACTTTTTGAATATTTGTTAAATATACCGACAGACAAACTTTTGTTTCTCTTACAAATTTACACAATGTTGATATATAGTATGTACATGAAGTTTTACGTACGTCGATGTATTTATAATGCCGAGTTACTTTAGTAACGTATACGAAGGGAAGAGCGAGCCAAGTGGCGTGATGACATTTTCAATAGTAAATGTCGATTTACTGATTGAAGACCGTGCTTTACACGTGTCTGCGTCGCCAGGGTTCACACCTCGTCATTCAATAACGCTTTAGTGGCATTTATGTTCACGAATTTAGTGACCTCTTTTCTTATCTATCTCTTTCTTTTTCATCTTCCCCCTCTCCTTCCCTTCTTTCCTTTCAATTGCCAATTTGTCTAACCTTTGTCGATTCTTTTATTGTCGAACAAATTGTCACAAGTAAACATTTTTTCTGTGCGAATGAGCAAACGAGCCTGTGTGCGCATTCGCATATTTGATTGGTAAATGTTTCAGTATACAGAAATAAAATAATAATTGTGGGATTGATTTTCAAAATTTAAAACGAAACTTTTGCATGCTAAATTGGACTACAACACGTTTAAGGCGAACAACCACTTTAGGAGACTGAAAATTAGATGATATTTTGAATTTTTTTTTATTGTGAAAAAGAAACGGAAATTTCCGCAACTCTGACAATAATTTATTCATATTATCATACATCTCTGGTAATTTTTTTAAGTTATTTCATGCATTAATTAAGGTGTAATCCGCTGTGTCCCTTGGCGTGTCCTCATCGTCGTTGTCGATTTGCGGGAATTGTGCAGCTCGCAATTCACATCTTAAGGGGCCAGTCCACTTTGGAGCCACGAAAAAAGGCTATTTTCGCGATTTTTTTGAAGATTTTATAAAAGATATGAATATAAAAGTTGTTGGGCTTGATAAATAAAGTCTTGAAATACATAAAAAAAAAATGTTTAATTCATTTTTATTCATTTTTAAGTACAAAAACTATAGTTTAACGTAACGCCTCAAAAATAGGTGGGCTAGGTAGCTCCATCACAACTCGGCAACGGCTTGTCTGAAACAAAAAAATCAAAGTCCATTAGATTCAGTATGACACCAGCTACAAAATGACCCTCGGATATAAACTTTTATCAAAAAATTAAAAAATGGCAGATGAAAAACGAAAAAAGTATTAAAAAAACGCATTTTTTTCGCAGTTTTTTACAAAAAAACAATAGTAAAAATCAAAATTTTAAAACCATCAAGGGTCATCTTGTTGCGAATCGTGTTTGCAATATGTGGTTCAAATTTCAAGAGAATCGGTTTATTAGTTTTAGAGATACGATGGAGCTAGATTTTGAAAACGTTGTTTCGAGAAAAACGCGTTTGAGCGCGCTATACGCTCAGGTAGACGAAATGAGGTCCTGACGTTCAGGTAAAAAAAAAAAAAAATACTTGGAGAGCTCGGATTTTCATAAAATTTCGACACAATATTTCTGAACGTATGTACTTTCGAAAACAGTAAAAAAAATCGATTTCATGAAATTTTCAAAATGGACTGGCTCCTTAAATAGTCCAACAAATTTTTATACATTCTTGAGATGTTTTTTAAGAACATGAACCTAAATTTTGAAAAAAAAAAATCGAGAATTGAATGTTGGAACGTGTTTGAAAAAAAATGATCGATTTTTAGTATTTTTTCCCCGGCATTTTGCAATAATAAATATGTTTTAAACAATCTAATCTTTCCAACTTTAAGTTCGTGTTTTAATAAATTATATTATGCAAACGTGTTCCAAATTTGAAGATGATCGATCAATTAGTTTTTGAGTTATGATTCTCGCAAATTGAAAAAATTTCGTTTCGAGAAAAACACGTTTAAAGTTTGAGCGCGCTTGGGAGTCGAGCGGAGAGTCTTTATCATTTATATACATACCGTTAGAAGGAATCCGAATATCGTTTTGAAATTTTCAGGGTGTATTCTTAAGATATTTTGCTAACGATTTCTGAAATAAAATAAAAATTGATTTTTTGAAGCATCTAAAGTGGTTGCTCGCCTTAAGATTGTTGTGTGGGTTCTAGCTGGCGGGGGTAAAGTACGAGTGGAGCGCCCTTTGCCAAAAAATTTGATTGAAAAAAATGTCGGCCAAAGTACTTGGTGAATTTTTTTTTTTGCTTAATTCACATAATGTTCGTGACCCATGGTCACGAACTCGCCAACTACTTCCGCCGAAATTTTTATTCAATCAAATTTTTTGTGTTTGACATTATTTTTGTATCGGAATTTTTGTTTTATACTGATTTTTTGTTCTTGTTCTTGTTGTGTAGAACAACTGTACTGCAGTACAACTGTATTTTCAATTAATTTAATGATTTTTTATCCAGAGATTAACAGGTTTTAATGTATTTGACTATTAACGCTTTTATAGTTTAAATTTATTTAATGACTTTTGTGAAGTTTGAACTTAATTTTTGACCAGGTTTGGATTGGCATCTTTTGTGTGGGATTATGATTTATTCGGTAAATTTGTGTGGGGCTAGTTTATAATTTTTTTTGATTTATTTATTAACTTTTTGTGAAGTCCGAACTTAACTTTTTACTTGAATTCAATTATCGTCTTTTCAAGTGATTTCACTTTATTTGATCATTTTTTTGGGGATCTCTATTGTAACATTTTCTGAGGTTTTGATTTTTTTGGGGGATTTTTATCGAGGCAACCTTTTGAGAGGAGTTAATTTACTTGTCTGTGTTTGTTTGGGCACGTTGTTTTACAGCATTATGCTGTTTTTTACGGGGACTTGTTGACTTTTTCAATGGCTTGTCAATCAAAAATGTATATTGCGAATGTACTTGGATGATGCAAAAAAATCAATATATTTTCTGAATGTTACAGTAAAATGTAGTAATATTTGATGAAAAAGTAATTCTCTCAAGAATTGAATTCATAACAACAAATTTAAAGGTCGCTCATGCCATTTTTTCTAATTTCGGCTATAAATGGATACATGATTGAATTTTGAGCTACTGTATCGCGACAATATTGAGACTAAAGATACTTTCCTTCTGAAGTATTTCTCTAAGAAGTGTCGAAATAAATTGAAACTGCGTAATTAACCTTTAATATTTATAGAGTTATTTAATTACTTCAAGCGTACAGTAGTTCTGAGAAAATTCGACGCATGAAAGAACCACGAATGAATAAAAACTAAATGTGTAAAAAATTTGTAATTGAGAGAAAATTCGTAAAAAAAGAATTGCTTTAAAAGGATTACACCGCAAAAAACATTCTAACAAAAATAAAATGGACTGGCATTTTGCAAATAAAATAAAAATCAAAATGAAACGAAAGAACATTTGCAGAGTAAAGGTCGAATTGAAGAAAAATTTGTTTGGAAAAAAAATTCGGATCGAAAAATCTCATGATAAAAAATGACGTCGAAAAAATCGAACGAAAAAATATCAAAACGAAACGATATTTCGAAACAAAAACAAATATGCGCACAACATATCGCGAAAAAGTTCATTTGAAAAAAAAATCGGGTGGAACTACTACAGGAATTGATGATAACGTTGATTTATCACGAATTATAGTCATGCTCACTTGAAACGCAACGAGTGATTTTTTCAAGTCATTTCCGCCGGAAATAGTGGAGTTAGAAGCTGCTGCCCATGGACGACTTTTTTCAACTGGTGGGCATTCTAGCTCAAAAAGTTATTGACCAATCGTTCTGAAAATTTGTGTGAATATTCTTTATTCAATTACAATCTATATGAACCTAACTCTGGGATGATATTATTATTAAAAATATATTTTTTAATGCAAAAAAGGTGAAAAAACATGGTATAAAAACATGACATTGTGTTCAAACACCTCAAAAACATGCAATTTTCAACTTTTTTCATCACAATTAGGTTCATATTCTTAGGAAATATGTTGTTAACGAAAAAAGAAAATTGTAATGATTACAGATAAAAATTGTGACTTCAGGAATGCCCACCAGCAAAAAACTCGGATGGCGATCGTCCATACACAGCAGCTTCTAACTCCACTATTTCCGGCGGAAATGATTTGAAAAAATTACAAAGTGTACTTCAAAACATGAATAAAATATCCTCTAAGTTTAAACAAATTTTGATTATTCCTTCCCTGTTAAAAAAATTCACGAAAAACACCAATATTTCGGCCTCCTAAACTGGTTTCTCCTGTTCAAAAACCACAGAGTCAGGGAGACTAGAGAGAAGGAGTGGACACAGCGTGCTTTAGAAATGTACACGGAATCCCAGTCTGAACGGGCGGCGCTGTGATCGGAAAGATTATAGCTATACGTATATTGAGATCAGACTGCGCAAGCGCGAAAGAACGATCACTTTCATCATGTGAACTAATTTTATTACTATAGTTACGATCGTTTCGGCCCATGCGATACCGGTGGCAGAGCGAAGAACTAATTCAGGACGGGATTTTGAGGACGCCCCCACCACTTATTTTCCTATGCTGTGTCCACTCCTTCTCTCTAGTCTCCCTGCACAGAGTCGTCAATTGCAGGAAATTTTATTAGCTTTCGAATAAGCCTAGTCTCGTTTCGATCGGATGCCAACTGACTGATTGACTGCGGAGTTAGTGAAGAAGTGCAAAACGCAACGTTTCCAGGTTATCGAAAACTTGATGTTTCGAAAAAATAGGCACGATCACCGATACGGCATAATAAAGGGTTTTTTGTCCCATGAAAAATCCATCCTCTTACTTTTTGTCCGACCATTTTAGGCCGAGTTATATACCCCCTTAAAACGATAATCGTTTTTCGATCATAGCACAGGGACTAATCGATCGATTTTGATCAGATTTCCTGAGACATCATTTTTCATAATTTCTTATAACCTATAGTCAGCTCGCTTTTTTCGAGAGATGCTCCTGAAGTGGAGATCATGAACCTCCTGCAGTGCACTAAATCGTTACGATCGATTTTTTAAAACGAACCACGCCAAATCCAACATTGCCCCTTATTCCAAGTTGTAGCTGACATTTCAACAAAAAAAAATCACCCCTGATAGTACCGGAGGGCCTATGGGAAGGTATTGATTTCGCATTTCGAAATAACGATTCGATTTTTTGCATTCAGCGCGTGCTTCGAAATGAATAAAATCGAATCATTTTGGCGATTTTTACAATAAAAGCACCCCCGATAGTCCCGAAAAGCCTGCGGAAAGGGATAGACTTCGCGTTTCGAAAAAACAATTCGATTTTTCGCATTCACCCCGTGCTTCGAATTGGGTAAAATCGAATCGCTTTTTCAAAACGCGAAATCAACCCCTTCCCGGATACTCTCCGGGACTGTTGGGGGTGCTTTTGTTTCGTTGAAATGTCAGCTACAACTTGGGATAAGTTGCAATGCACAATTCGGTTTGGTTCATTTTCAAAAATCGATCGGAACGTTTTAGTGTACTGCGAGAGGTCCAAGATCTTTCTTACCTTAAGAGTATATCACGAAACGGACCATCTCAGCATGTTATAAGGGATCATGAAAAATCATGTCTCGTGAAATCCAGCCGAAATTGCTCGATTAGTTCCTGAGCTATCACCGAAAAACGTTTTTTCTTTCCGGGGGTATAACTCTATCCAGGATTGTCGCACAAAAAATAACAGGGATGGATTTTGTATGGCATCGGATACTCTTTGCGATGTCGTATCGCTAATCGTGCCTATTTTTTCAGACCATCAAATTTTCGACAACTTGGCAACGTTGCGTTTCGAATTTTTTCACCAACCCGGCTACCAATCGGTCAGTTCGAATCCGATCGAAACAAGACCAGGTTTACTCGATAGCTGATAAAATTTGCTATAATTGACGACTTTGCTGTTTTCGAGTCGGTCAATTTGCGCCCGAAAACGACGAAAAATCAATCGTTGCGTTTTAAGTGAGCATGACCGTAATCGTGATCAGTGGGTAACAAATAAAAATTGGTGAAGCACTTATGAAGTTGTTTTTTTTTTTTTTTTTCAAATCAAATATGTTTTACCTCAAAATTGTTTTGCATCAATTCATTCCTTTTTGGATTTGTTTCATTCTGATTTTTTTTTCCTTTCAAAACTTCTTGTGCGTCTTATTTTTTATTGGAATATTTTTTCATGCACTTATTCGCTTTTTGAAAATTGCGAAATGAACAAACTTATGCTATCAAAGTTTCCTGTTAAAACAAATTTTGATGCAAATAACTTTCGACCGAAGAACTTAGTGAGGTTATGATAACGTTTGTTAATCACGCATAGGATATTCTATGAATTTAGTAAGAAAAAATGAGCGCGCTATTTCACTTTACGCTAATTTGTGCCTTTTTTTTTTGCAATAAAACTTTTTCCTGCTCGAAGCCATGTAAAATACAGACTAACCTATCATTAGTGCAAGAAATATAGCTGTTTTAACGTTTCTAATTTTTATCCTAAATAATATATATTTAGAAAAATATAGAAAATTACACATTGTTCTCGTATTTGCCCGAAATATAATCCATGCAGGGGAGCAAAGTTGGAAATATAGTCCATATAGTAAGAGAGCAGTTTACGGGATTTTTACCGTCTGAAAATCCCGTGAACCGTTCAGTCGGTAAATAGTATATTCGTATGAAATGACACTTTATTCCGACACTATCATTCTAACTAAATATCAAAACTGTCGAGACTAGCTAGCATTAATATAAATGATACTTAATTTTCGCATTATCACTCTATCTACTAACCAAAGGTGTCACGACTGTCACTCTACCTAAAAGATAAAACTAATTTGGGGTGGGAGTAAGATTTTCGAATGATTAAAACTTCGAACGGCTAAAACTGCGAATTTTTAAATTAAAGAATAGTAGTATGTAGACAGATTAATTCTACTATAGCCTTTATGCTGGAAATAAAAAAAATTAGAAATTAAAGAGTTCGAAGTATATTTACGTCAAAAACAAAATATAACAGTAGTCCAAATGACGAAGGCTGGAATAGCGATTTTACAAAAGTTCGATTATTACGCATTCGAGTCGTTAAATACTGAAATCGGCAATATCATAATATTGCCGATTTCAGTATTTGACTTGATTTAAATATTCACAATTTCAAATATATTTTAACGAAAGACAAAATATTAATGTGGTCAAAATAACGAAACACCAGAAAGTCGAACGGTCGAAATAGCGAGAGCCTCTGGGCTGTAAAGTATTGCTTGTCATTCTTCGTGCTTCACAACGTTCGCTATTCTGTACTTCTAGTTTTTAGTCATTCGAAAAATTCACTTTCGAATTATTCATACTATATATTTTGGTCTCTCAATAAAAGAATTGCTCTCCATTTCGAATTTAGAAAATATAAACGTCTTACATTAGGACAATCTATATTATCTGCATTTGAAGTATAGACAGTCTGAATATATATTTTCGAATAAATGCGCAATCAAAGAAAACATATTACATCAAATACGCATTTAATTTAATATACTATCGAAAATATAAACTTCGAATTTCTTATTTTTCGTTAATCGAATGTTATGAATACTAAAATTTCGAAATATTAACCGTTCTACAATTTGGTTATTCTACATATTAACCCCCACCCTTTGGTAAGATGTTGGCCAGCTGTGATGGCCACGATTTTTATAGCCTGACGACTGTCGTTCTAACAGAGTTAAAATTGATTCTAAAATATTGGTCAACTGTCGCATCCATGAACGACGGACTCATATATCACCTCAATTTTACCAGTATTACTAGTATCACTAGACAGCGACTGCGAAAAAAACATGAGCATCAACAATGTGTGCTAAAAAAGTCAAACTTTTTAGACGCAACGAAAAAATAAAATTAATATTTTCATTATGGGTTAAGCTAAAGAGTTCTAATTACTCACAATCGAAAAAAAAATACAATAAATAAAAAGTACGTGAACCCACAACATTCTCAAAAATGCTGTAATTTATGGAATATTATGGAAAGAATTTTCGAAAATTTTCGAAAACCGTTCGAAATGCGATGCTTGCTGTAATGAGTCTTGTAACGATTTCGTCTTCGACAGGCATAGTATAGTAAATGTACTTGTCTCGAGTCGCTACCGCGACTCTAGATAATACATTCCTGGAATTACCTTGATGTAATAAAACATTAACACATAAACAGCATTAAAACATGATATTGAAGTTTGCATCGTTGGAACGCAATGAAACTCTTCATTTTTATAGAGCCCTAAGTTTATTTGCAGTGCTACGATAATTCGACACTTTTTATTTCAAATCTAAATACTAAATCTGCGAAAAAATCGTCACGATTTCAAAAATTAAAGAAATAAAGAAAAAAAAACTTTTTTTCGTTGCCTTCCAACGGTGCAAGGTCAGTACCATATTAAAACATTAATAATTTTATGACCATGCTGTAGATCCCCATTTTTACAGTGCTAGGATATATAGTCACATAGTTAGTCGATCATACATATTTATTGGGCTCAGTCATAGCATTTTTTAGTAGATATAAATAAACAGTCGAAAGTTCTCCCTAAGCGTAATGTGATTAGCGTACACTGAAAAAAAAAAAAATTAAATTATTGCCAACTACGCCCTGAGGTTGGACGATTCCCGTTGCGTCAATAGTCATATTACGTTCAGCTAATCACCCGGTGGTTGATCCATTGAAAGTCATGTCGTTGAGACAACTACGCTACGATTTTGCCGTTAAATTTTAATTTATTTATGTTGAGTGTATTTCATGTGATGCAATCGCAATAAATGGTTACATTAAAAAAAATAAAACTTGAGACATAGAATCGATTGAATGTGAAATAATCACACGGAAGTTGTATACGGTTTGTCCGTGAATTTTTCATCCGTCCGTGTTTTTCGTGAATTTTTTTAACAGGGAGGATATTTTATTCATGTTTTGAAGTACACTTTGTAATTTTTTCAAGTCATTTCCCCTGGAAATAGTGGAGTTAGAAGCTGCTGTCCATGGACGATCGCCATTCGAGTTTTTTGCTGGTGGGCATTCCTGAAGTCACAATTTTTATCTGTAATCATTACAATTTTCATTTTTCGTTAACAACATATTTCCTAAGAATATGAACCTAATTGTGATAAAAAAAGTTGAAAATTGCATGTTTTTGTGGTGTTTGAACACAATGTCATATTTTTATACCATGTTTTTTCACCTTTTTTGCATTAAAAAAAATATTTTCAATAATAATATCATTCCAGAGTTAGGTTCATCTAGATTGTAATTGAATAAAGAATATTCACACAAATTTTCAGAACGATTGGTCAATAACTTTTTGAGCTAGAATGCCCACCAGTTGAAAAAAAGTCGTCCATGGACAGCAGCTTCTAACTCCACTATTTCCGACGGAAATGACTTGAAAAAATTACAAAGTGTACTTCAAAACATGAGTAAAATATTCTCCAAGTTTAAACAAATTCTGATTATTCCTTCCCTGTTAAAAAAATTCACGAAAAACACCAAAATTTCGGCCTCCCAAACGGGTTTCTCCCGTTAATAAAATAATAGGATCGAATAAATTTCTTCACGTGAATTGAATTCAATGACACCGTATATCAACGGAATATAATTTGCGATTAAGCTAATTAACTAGTAGTAGTTTGGGTGAAATGTTTTGTTACTATTCGAACAAATAAACCTTTTGCTAAAGCTACTAAAATTTCATTGGGCAAACAATAAGTTTTGCTTAACACGAATTATATATATTGTAACCAGACAGCCTTATTTTCTGACTGGATTTCTGGTGTGACAGAAATCCGCTAGAGGGCCACGGGCGGAGCACTCTCGTGTAAGCATCGCACCGCCCGTGTGTCCATAAGACTCCGGCATTGGATCATTAAATAACTAATAACGATGACTCCGACCACCGACCAATGGTCGCCGAGTTAAGCCGAACCCTTGTTTTACGAGAGACGAGGTAAAAATGTTTAAGGCTTATCGTACAATTAAAAAATTAAAGTACGCTGATATAAAAAGGTTTGCCATCTAATTATGTCAGGATGGTGTTCTTACGAGAGAGAAGAGAATGACCTAAAAAATCGATCAATCGTATTTACTATTGAAAATCGTAAAATATAAAATCAAAAATATCAAGTAAAAAATGTGCATATTAAAAAAAAATTCAAATATTTTTTACAATTATTTCAAAACTATGAATTGAATTTTATTCAATAAATGTTTTGGTTCTATTGAATGTTGAAAGTTTTACCTCAAATTGCGGGCGTAGTTGGCTCAACGAAATACCTTCAACTACGCGCGGAGATTGCGTCAACTACACTGAGAGAAAAAATTACTAGAACCAATGAAATGTAGTTTTGAATCCAAAAAATCATTTATTTCATTATTTGCCAAAACATATTAGATTGGTTCCCTCATATATTTACTTGGTTAATTTATTTCAGTCAATTTCATAAATTTCTGTTTCAATAAAAGTAGTTGCTTTAATCTAACAATTTGTTATCAATTATATGTAATATGTAGTTTGAATCAATAACACATTTTTTTGATTCAAAAAATGCATTTTATTGATGCAAAAAAAGCACTTATTCTTTTTATGGACCATGATTTTAACTATATTATATTTGGAAGAGAAAAATTTTCTTTTTTTTATTATCATTCCAGTGCCCACTCCCTTTTTTAGCTGCCCCCCCCCCCCCCTTTATACCAATAATCCCTTCCTCATGCGGCTGCAGCCGACTTATCCCCTTCTGTATCGCATTTGTCGGAGGGCGAAGGGAAACTCCAGAAGACCTTTTGTCCGATACAGTCGGTCTCTTCCTGATTCCCCGGGTGGCATGCGAGCACGCTCAAACACGGCCACCAGGGGCGCTCAGGCAGGCACCTTCTTAACTGTGATGCGATAAGCCAGTCCGTGCATGGTTAGAGGGGGCCAGCATCCGCACGATGAGAACCGTTCACGGGAGGCCACCAAAGCCATACACCAACCGCCCACGCATCACAGAGAGATATTTCTGGGCATGGATTTATGAAAGTGGAGTTCGAATCACCCGGGATCGCAGTAGAAACACTTGAAAAAAACCCAATTTTTTCATTGGTTTTCTGGCCGGGATTAGAACCCGGGACCCGCGACGTGCGGGCCTGAGTCCTGATCCACCGGACCAACCGCTCTGCTTTTGGAAGAGAATAAATTATATCATATTTAAATTTGCATTCATTGAATTAATAATTGTATTGAAAAAAAATAATTTCGTATTGAAGTCGTTTTGTAGATTCAAATAATCTAATGTTTATGATGTGATAAATGTAATTAATCTAATTAATACAAATTTAATCAAATACATTGTAATAAAAAAATTTTTAGAAGTAAAATAATGATGAATTTATTTCAAGAAAATAATTTGTTCGAAAAAAGCAATATCGTATTGATGTCGTTTTTTAGATTCAAATAATCTCATGTTTATGATGCAATAAATCTAATTAATCCAATGAATACAAATTTAATCAAATCTATCATGCATCTAATTGTTACTATTAAATAAGAATTTAATATAATGAAGTAATAGATCCGTGAAAATATGTTATCAAATCAACAGTGATTGTCTTGGTTCAACAAATAAATAATCGAAACAATACTTCGATTTAATAAATAAATACATGTTTTCAAATTCAGTAATTTTTTCTCTCAGTGTACGCCGTTGGTTTCTCCGTATCCAACCTCAGGGCGTAGTTGAGCCAACTACGCCTTCGTTCTCAACACTATGCCTTTTTTTCAGTGTATGATACACGTCGATTTTCCGATCTTTTTCTAAAATTGGTACACTCTGGATCGTACCTAAAATGCACAGGATGATTAGTAAGGGGGTCATCTTCTTTCAGAAAATATTTCAATTCGGTGGTAGCATTTTCAACTAGTCCGACAACAACTTTCATCAAGATAATTAAATGAAGACGCTATTAAATGTTTTGAAAATTGCTAGACGTCTTTTTATTTCATTAAAACTGAAGCGCACAAGAAATTAATAATTTGATAAAGAAATATTTTTATTTGTGAATGGCCCCTGAAGTTTTCTTGGCAGAATTTTTAAGCGCGCCTCGACGAAGGAACAGTATGATAGAAAAACAGAGAGAGAGAGAGAGAGGGTGAGAAACTCTCCTACCTCCGGTCCAGATAGTATAGTATATATGGGTTGGGATAGCTACCCCGGCCCTTTTCACCATTCGCCCTACTCTCGCCTCGTCGTGCGAACGTCCCGCGGAGAAACAATCGCCCGCCGACACCTAATACCCACCTGTTGCAACTTTTGGGCGCATATCTCGCCGCACACGCCTCCTACTTACCCCGGTGTGACGATTCTCTCGTCTTTCTTTCGCCTCCCACACGAATTCTTCACAATCTCCCTTCTTTAAATGCCGTTTCCTTCATGTATTTATCTTTAATTTTCGTTTTTTTACACAATTATTGTTTTGAAACAAAAATTTCATTCGTATCTTCATCCTGCTTTTTTTTTTCTCTTGTTATTCCCGCTGATTAATAAACAATTTCTCGAACAGCGCTACACAGCCTAATCCACTAATGTAATAGTTTGTACTGTTGCGAAGAAAACGCTCGATGCCAATTTCATACCCGTACACCGATTTTCAATTCGCACCACTCTATGTCTTTTTCATTTTCTCCTGTTATCCCGTATATACGTAGGTACATTCATGGATATATGTATAGTGTACGATGACGAAGTCGGGAACGTGAAAATAGTATATACGGTAAAATCGGATATTTGGAGGAGGAGGAGAGAGAGAGAGAGAGAGAGAGAGAGAGAGAGAGAGAGAGAGAGAGAGAGAGAGAGAGAGAGAGAGAGAATGCACAGTGCCACGCCAGCTCGACGACGGAGACGACGACGACGTCGACGTCGTCGGAGCCAATGGGGTCGTTGACTTCACCTGGATATAATACTGCATATATTCGCTTCTGATGTTGTTCTTTTATACATTATGTTGGTGTGTGTATCCATGTATATATGCATGTATACGTTTTTTTTTTAATTTAAATATACGTATGTGCCTGTGTACATACGTATGTGGACACGCCAAAAGCAACGGGGCAAAACGTACTATGCAGAACGAGAGAGGAATGATGGCGTGTCGAAACATTCGACCGAGCCCATCGCCTCGCAAGTTGAGCAACAAAAAGTGCATCGCGCATATAAATATGAATATATATGTACACGTATATTTTTATGTTAATGGGTGTGTATTCATAATAAGACTCGTCTGCTGTATACTTATCACGATCACGAGTAAATATACAGCAGCAAATCTGCGAAAAATGCACCATGTTAAAGGTGATATATTTTTTTTACGTTAAACAAGAATGGTGCGAATATTTCGAATCAAGAAATTGCGATCTTGAATTTATTTCATTACGAACGAACTCACTTCTTCGATCAAACATTTAGTTTATTTCGTTTTATGCTTATGATTGAATTATAGGATTTAACAACAAAAAATCAGATTAAATTGAAAAAAAAAAAAAACGTGGAATACTCTCGTTAAAAAAAAAATATAAATTTTTTTCGCGCAATTTACATTGATTCTAATATCATTGTCGATATAAATACGTCAATTAATTTCCTCGTTCACGTACTTGAAATATCAAGCTAATTAAATAATTAAACATACGTTAAAATCATGATTTCCGTTCACCTTCAAGCTTGAAATGCTTTTAATGTCATGGTTTTCTTTTTTTTTCCTTTTTTTTAACATTATTTATTTACTTGCCTGTTCGATATCGATGCGAAGAAATTCTTAAGCACGTGCTACCAACAAACCTGCTGCCTTGTTGCATTGTTTCGCAATGAGCTCGGCAGATCGCTCGTAAATCCCACGATGTGTGGGAGGCACTTTTAATGCCCTTTTTTCTCCAGTACTGTGTTTTTTTTTTTTTTTTAATCTATTTTTCGTGACAGTCGCCTGCGAAAATAAATAATTTCTCTACACAGTCAAAGGCATGAACGAATTAACTATATATTATTATTATTATTATTATTATTATTATTATTATTTTTCAATACATATCTCTTGGACAGACTTGAAGGTGTATTATAACCGAACTAACATAACGGAACTTTGCGCCTGCCTCGTTCTCGTGCGCGTGACACTTTAAGTACTCCCGATGTGTGTTATATACATACGTATATCTCAATGTGTGTATGTATTTATGTAGATGTCCAACGTGGATAAAGTAAACAGGGATACTCTCGGTAAATACCAGTATCACGTCTATTGCAACGTTATTTGCAACAATTAAATATAAATATATAACTATAGGCGTGCGCATCGTAAACCGAATTTTTTTCCTTGAACGTGACAGCGAATGCGATAGAAAGAAGAGAAAAAATTTTTCTTTCTTTTCCTTGAAACGTGCGCGCTGATAAAAAACAATGATGAAGAAACGGAAGATAAAAAAAATGCTTTGCCTTCAAGGTCAACAAAAATAATACCAGCATTCGTTTCGCTCCGTTTTGGAGGGGGATGCATGTGAACGTTGGCTTTGTGTTTATGTATAAATATAAATATAGTATACGGCTGTCTTTACATCGTTTGTTCGACGTAGAGCATGGATCAATGGAACTCGAATCGTTCTTTCTCATCTCTCTCTCTCTTTCTTTCTCTGTATGTTTTGCTGTACACGTCAGCCTTTGCTTTTGCTCCTGTTTGTAACGACAGCCACCAATGGAACGAGGAGGGGGGCGAGGGGGAGGTGTAGAGGAACGAACGAGCGAGCGAGATATAAATAAATGCGAGCGCGGGGAGAGATTCAAGGTCGACGATGGAGGAGACTTCCAGAGGGAAGTATGGCCACGTTCTCGTCCGTACTGACTCTCTTTCGCTCTCTTTCTCTCTTTCTCTCTCGCTCTGCGCAGTACGTTTCCGAGAATTTAATCTCTAGTCCGTTCTTTTTCATCCGAAACTTTTTCATTTTCTTATTTTAATATCGACATCATTTTTTCGAACGAACGCCCACATTCCCATAACGCAATTTTTAATATTGACAATAACATTACGAATGTCCGAAGAAAAATCTTCTTTGTTTTCGGCGCTTCGAAAACAATGTTCGAAAAAACGAAATATTTCTCTTCGTTTTGTACATGCAATATCAGCAGTGCCACGAATTGTGGGAAGGCTCGAAGAGCAATCGAAGAGCGTTTGTTCCGGACGAAAGCAAAAAAAATAGCGGTCTCTCGATTCTACTGCGGTCTCGGCGTGATCGCCGGCTCGGACCGAGTAGCAAAGGCGAAGAAAGAGGGGGCAGGGGGGGGAGGAGGAGGATCAACAGAGCAGCAGAGCGAGGGCTTTAACGTACAGGTGTATTCTTGAAGGAGAAGGCAGGCGCGACGTTGCCAAACCGTCTCCATGTTTTAAACTCTGGCTTCGGTGTCTCTCTTTTTCACAAAACACAACTGTAACCCTGAAAATCTCTCTATTCTCTGTAAAGATTATTTATTATTATTATTTTTAACCATACGTGGATAATGCTTTCGTGTATTTAAAGTGGGAAAACATTACGAAAGAAATAACTTCACGAAGTCTGAGATAGCGATATTCTGTGCTTTTTTTGTTTTGTAAATCTGGTTGAGATGATTGAGAATTTTTTTTCTTTTTTAAATTAGCATTTTGATAAGATATACGTTAAATTGGATCGACCGTTAATTTTGCATATGTATACCAGAATTTTAATACAGCAGTTTTCATTGGTACGAAAAATAAAAAGGGTACGAAAAAAGCCTCGATGATTGTGTTGTGCATTTGCGTCTTTATCGTGCTCATTAATATGCATAGTGCAAAAACAGCGAGAGAAACAACAGGAGGGATTCCGAGCGCTACGATCGCGCATCGCTGCTTTCGCCATGCAAACACCAGAACCAATTTTGCGCTTAAAAAACATGTAGTGTATTATTAAAGTATATATACATACATTTACGCGCTCGATATAGTATAAGTAATAGAAACGCGCGTATGTCCCTGCTATAGAGACCATGAAAGTGGGGCAACGTTTGTGTAGAGATCACGGACGAGCAAACGAGGCGGCGGCGGCGAACCTTGCGTATAAACATGGGTTTTCGTTTGTACAGGGTGTCGGTAATAACGAGACCAAGACCATCAATAATGTGGTCAAAATGTAAAGACCCGGGAGAAAAAAAGTCCTCGGTTATTTCGCTCTTCCTCGCATCGTTTGTATAATTTTAATTCATCAATTAATGATAAAATTTTCTTTTTTCTTTGCTCTATAAATTCACGTGACCTATATAATTATTCCTGGAAAGATTGGGCACGATTTTTGAGACATCCGATATGTGTAGAAACACAAGAAGGATGAAACGATACAGAGCCTCCTCGGTCTGCAGAAAACAGAACGTCAGTTTGAACACGGCAATTGCAGGAAGTCCCCTTTCCTGTCCGCCATATATATATATATATATATATATATATATATATATATATATATATATATATATATATATATATATATATGAGGCATTCCACACCATTTCGAGCGGTTGTAGCCTCGACCATTTTTAATTTTCCTGAAATTTTTTTATAAAATAGTATCCCATGGACGCAATATCCACACCAATTTTTAGATTTTTATCTCACGTCTTTCAAGAGTTACAATTTTTCAAAAAAATTCAGTTTTTAGAAAATTCGGAACTGTTCTAACGCCGATATCTCTCAAACTAATCAACATTTCGACAAATGTCAATATATCGATTTTTTTCGTTTCGGTTCATACTTTTATGAAAAAAAGGGAAAAAATTATCAATCATCGTTGTCAACGTTTTTTCTGCATCTGAATTAAAAACTATTTTTTTTAAAGACGATTGCCATTTTTAATTTTTTTCAAAAAAATCTCTAAAATAGTATGACCATCATACGATTTTTAACGCTAGTCCGATCGTGGGCCCATTTTTCCTTCTATTTTTTGTTGAATAAATTACTTTTTTTTATAGAAATTTGAAGTTTTTTGTATGAATCATATTTTAATCAAAGATATAACCAATTGCACCGTTTTTGAGCCTAGTTTGATTGTGATCAAATGGTTGTTTCCAATTTTCGTCGAATTTTTTTTTCGTTCATTTTTTTGTCACTAGTAATACTGGTAAGTATTAATTACAGTACACATGCACAATTAGTAATTACAACAATTAGTAGAAAAAAATAATAAAAATTATGAATTATGTGAGAATTTCTATTATTTCTTTTTTTGAATTTTTTTCCCCACTACTTTCCTAGAAAAAATAATAGAAATGATGAATTATGTTAGAATTTATGAATGAAAGAAATTAACATTTTAGAATTTCTATTATTTCTTCTAGGAAAGTAATGGAAAAAAAAATCTTTAACTTATTGGATCTGACTAAACATTGTAAAATGAGTACTATAATTACTAATTGTAAATGTGTACTATAATTAATACTTACCAGTATTACTAGTGATAAAAAGAAATTTCGACGAAAATTGGAAATACCCATTTGATCACAATCAAACTAGGCTTAAAGACTATGCAATTGGTTATATCTTTAATTAATAAATGATTCATATAAAAAACTTGAAGTTTCTATAAAAAAAATTTAATTTATTCAACAAAAAATAGAAGGAAAAATGGGCCAACGATCGGACCAGCATTAAAAATCGTATAATTGGTCATACTATTTTAGATTTAACAAAAAATAAAATAAAATTGGCAATCATCTTTAAAAAAAAATAGTTTTTACTTCAGATGCAGAAAAAAGGTTTACGACGATGATTGATCATTTTTTTCCTTTGTTTTTCATGAAAATAAGAACCGAAACGAAAAAAAACGATATATTTACATTTGTCCCTATGTCGATAAGTTTGAGAGATATCGGCGTTAGAACGTTTACGAACTTTCTAAAATTTCGATTTTTTGAAAAATTGTAACTCTTGAAAGACGTGAGATAAAAATCTAAAAATTGGTGTGGATATTCCTTCCATGGGGTATTATTTTATAAAAAAATTTCAAAAAAATTAAAAATCGTCGAGGCCACAGCCGCTCGAAATGGCGTGGAATGCCTTATATATATATATATCTGTGTACATACATGCATATATACACGGCGCAGCGAGACATCTTTATGACTTTCGAAAGAGCCCATTTCTCTTTCTCTCCGGTGTGGTGTGTGGTGCCTTCGTTTTCTTACTTGTCCCCCTTTATTTTATTTTACTTTTCTTCCCTCCTCGTCTTTGCTCCCTTTTTCACTACGACGAATTTCGAGCCGAAAACGTCCTCGCAATAAAGCAATCTTGAGACGAGAGAAACGAAGCCGTGGCCCCCGACGAGCTTGGGAAATGAATGGAAGATGTTCTTGCACTGGACACGACAGACTAAATTACCCTCGGAGAGGTCAAAGTTTTATTGCTCTTGGGACCTTTCCCCGCACTTACTGCGACCGCACTCACAGCTGCACTATTTCGGGCTCTTCGTCTTCTCTCTCTCTCTATCTCTCTCTCCCTCTCTCTCTCCGTTAAGTCTCTTTACCACCCTCAATTATTTTCATACAAAAAAATCTCCCTTACTGTGCAGCGCTAATGTCAAAACTTTTTTTTTGCAGCAACGGATAACATATTCAAGGGTTTCCATGTTATGACAAAGGAAGGTGGTTCAATAAAGTACCTAAGAGCATAAAAATAAAGCATAAAATGGAGAATGGCGGAGACAACGAGTCTCTAACTCATTTTGCACAATATTTCAAGGTCGCAGTCATTGTTCAAGTTTCAGCAACTTGGAAATTATATTTTGCAAATGCAGATTATATTCTTTTCATAGCGTCCAATTATCCATTTACAGATTTTATTAGAGTCCCTATTTATTCAACATGATTTTCCTTATTTCAAGTACCATCATTTTTGTTGGGAGTGCGCAATGAAAAAGTTAAAAAAAAAAATTCTTTTTTGTCTGAATAGTTTCTTCATTTTTTTGGTATGCCATCATTTTATCAAAAGAGTTCCATTCATTTTATATTATTTTTCATTTTCCTGTATAGCTTTTTGCCATCGAAATGCACTGATTTTTTTACATGTTATTTTCTTGCTCGCGTAATTTTTATTAACTCCCGACTGTGCCCGCACGGGCGAAAGCCGGGAGTTATGCGTTTGACCGCGATCAACTGATTTTCACGTATTTTTCATGCAGAATATTTGTGAAAACGACAAAAAATCACTTTACCAAATTTGAAACATACTTTCCACTACTGATGAACTTAGCCACATGTTCTTAGCCACAATTCAATGCGCCCATGTGAATATATTTATTAAAATATCAGTGTAACAAAAAAAGTAATTGAATTATATCGAAATAACAATAGATGATGCCACCATAACTACGTTCACTCGCAACAGTTTCGGCATATTTCACGCTGTTGCAGGCTCTCGTAACTCTGGCAGATGCCTTTGTCGTTGCCTGTGTGTACATTTTTTTTGTTTGTTCTGTTTTATTTTTTTGATTCCGTTTTTTATTAATATTGTTTATTCAAGTTCGGTGCATATTTGATATCAGCATTTTTCAAGTTCAGTGCGTATTTGAATTTCGATAACAATAATGAAGCTAAATGAAAAATCAAGAAATGTCAAAACGATTCATCATTATTATCGTATATAATGAAAAAATCCTGTCGACCGCAGAAAATGTCTCTTGGAAAAAAAAAAAACTGATGCTCAAAGGAGGTAAACGCAGAAACAGTAAAAATAAAAAGTGAAAAAACTGACTAAAGAAAAAGTGAACATCAAATAGCATAGAATTAAAACTATTTTTAAATGACTCGGAAAATGGTTTTTGAAAATCAAAAAACTCCCAACTGCGTAATAGTATACTGGAAAATTTAAAAAAGTTGAATGCAAAAAAGCATAAAATTAAAAAAAAAAACAATAAAACTGAAAAAGTGAAATAAGAAAACCAATGAAAAAGATAAAAACAATTCACTTGGTAAGTACGACTCCCTCACAATTGCATTTTCCTGATGCGTAAAGTTTACAAGCGAAAATGATTAAACTTTATTAAAAAATAATTCACATGAAATGAGAGAAAATCATAATTATAAACAAATTTAAGGAATGTAGGAAGATTTTTCCAAGACCGTAAACAAAAAATGGAGGAAACTTCTCCCGACATCCCGTAAATTTTCTTATAATTATGATTTTCTTCCACTTTATGTGAATTATTCTTTAATCATTCGCTTGTAAACTTTACGTATCAGGAAAATGTAATTGTGGGGGAGTCGTACTTGCTAAGTGAATTATTTTTATCTTTTTCATTGGTTTTTTAATTCACTTCTTCAGTTTTATTGTTTTTTTTTTCAACTTTATGCTTTTTGTGCATTCTGCTTTTTTTTTAGTGCGCCAAAGCAAGGAAATCAGCTGCTTTCTTTTTCTTCGTTTTTTTCTCGTTGTCGTGTACATTTGGTATTTCGTGGCTATTCGACTGTCCCGGTAAAGAATTGCATCGTTCTTCGAAACCTCTTGAATGAGAGATGAAGAAAAACATTGAAGAGATAAGCTCGTGGAGAATAGCGGTGCCAGAGTTTTTGTTTTTATTTCTTTCTTTCTTCACGAGATGCACTGAGAGAGCTGGCTCGGTCGAGCAAGTCTTGCCGTTTTGTCCGTTGGTAAAAGGAAATAAAAAGGACAAAGAATTGGGAAGGGAGCGAGAGGGGAATCGTTTCGAGGCGCGCGTCTTCGTAGCGGCAGGTCTTATTCCATTGGTTGGAGAGAGAGAGAGAGAGAAACACAACATGCCAATAACTGAATTTCCATTCGTTCGAAATCCTCTTTCAATTTGACCGAAAAAGCCTCTACATACAAATCATTAATTTCCAAATAATCGAAAAACAATTTTGCAAACATTACCTAACGCCATGAAATACGGTAAAAAAAATTGCTGAATTGTAATCTAAAAAAAAAAAGAAAAAGATATAAAGTCGACGAAAGTATAATTTGTCGCGTAGCGAACATCGAGCGAGGTTGAATATCTTTGAGTGGCTAACGGTTGTGCGATCGTGGGTTTCTCGAGTGCGTTGCAGAGAGAACGAGAGAGTGCGAAATAGAAGATGGAATGGAGGAGCGATGGACGTGTGCTTTGGCCGCGAGAGGCGAGAGTCTGGGACACGAGGTAGGATATATTTGCACGACGCTTCGCTCCGGGGTAAAAGTTCTGGAGTGGGATTTCCGAGGGGGGAGAGAGATAGGAGTCCGCCTGGTTAGACGATACGCCGCGAGAGGGACGGGGATAGGAAGGAAAGCGCGTTAGCCCAAACGTGAGAAAGCGAGAGAGAACTATGATAGGGTGGCCAGAGCAAGAGGGGTGCGGGGGGGGGGGAGGGCAGAGGAGTGAGGGGAACGCCTGTGCCACGAGTCGGGCGAATGGTGGGGGAATTGGGTGTCAGCTGCGGGACGCAGGAAAATTCGTGCTGGAGCAAGAAGGAGCGAGGATCGAGAGGGAGGCAAGTTTAAACGAAAGAGCGACAGAGAGGGCGAGAGAAGCGAGTACCGAAGTTGAGAATCGAGTAGAGCTGAGTCATAGCGCTGTTGCCAGCGGCTCTGCGCGTATTTACGCTTTCGTGGCTCTCCTCCGGCGGAGCAACCTACGTTCTCTGTATGTATGTGTCTGAACGAAGTTTCCTGTCTCTCTTACTCTCATCCTTCGATCGACGCATCCCTCTATTTTTTTCATCCTCATTTTATACTTTTTTTTTTCGTTATTTTTCCCCTCTCTTTCTGAGTCATATAACCTGGTAATAACACGCGCGATCTTGAGAGTAAGAGAGAAAGAGATAGTGAATATAATCCTGCTGCCCATTTTCTCCGTCTTCCTTTATCGCTCTTCCTGTTGTATGAGAGATGGCGGTTGAGGGCACGGGCATATCGAGGATTTTGCGGTACCGCGACCTTTCTCGCTTCATCGTTTCTCTCTCTCTCTCTCTCTCTCTCTCCCCCCCCCCCCCTCTCTCTCTCTTTTTCCCCCGTTAACTCTCTTTGCCCGCAGAGCGATTCTTTTATACATTCGTCCACACTGAAATTACAATAATAGTAATAATGACCATGATAATAAAAGCAGTGAAAAAATATTTAAAAAATACGAGAACGACCGAAGCGTTTTCTTCATCGAGAAATATCGCTATTCCTTCGCTCCCTTTTTTCCATACTTTTTATTCTTTCTCCCCGTTCCTTTTTCTTTGATATTCTTTTTTCTTATTTTTCATCGCGGCGAGATATTGGCCGGAAGTTCTTTCGAAGCTGGGGCTCTCGTTCTCGCAAGACATTGGACCATTGAGATTCTTCTCTGTATCACGGCACCGTGTGTCTATGTATATATATATGTAAAATATCGCAATTTTCTCGACAATGGATTAAAGAACCGTATTAAAAATGAATTATGAAACTCGTCGGGGTTTATAATACTGAAATTTTTAGCTTTGAAGTTTCTTTGGTACTATTTTCGTCGACGGAAAATTTGAGGCACCACGTATTTTAATGACCGGAAAAAAGATGCATTGACCATTTTCACAAATTCTTGTTTCTCGAGCGAAGAAGAAAATACGTTATTTTCTTTTCTTTTTTGCTTTGCGGCTCGTGGACCACGTCACTATTCATTCTGTGCATTTCATGTAGATATATACATATATATATATATATTTGTATGTATAATGTACGCACACGAAGTGATTATATTATATGTATGAGGCGCTGCAAGTAAGCGAATTGAGAGAGAAAGAGAAATGGGCCTGGAGAATCTCGGGGAACAAAAGCATCAACATCTCTCTGTTCTTTCATTTCTATAGAGCATCATGACTGCTAAGGAAGGAGCGAGAGGGAGGATCTTCTCGAAACGTCCAGAGTGTAGTCATCTTGCGACATTGAGAACGAAAAAAGGCCAGGAAAACAACGAAAGCGAGGGAGAGGAAAGAGCCAGTTCCCTCGTTTTTTGCATTGTTATGCTTTTTGTGCTCTCCTCCCCATTCCCCCTTTATTTTCCCCAATGTCTTCGGAGAATTGTGAAACGGGCGCGGGTCCGCGTTCGCTCGAAGATATCCTAACCGTTTTTGCTCTATTATTATTGTTATTATTATTTTGATTATTATTGAGGCAAAGAAGTAAACAAAAATGGAGTTCTCATGTTGCCGTATCTATTGCCAAGAAAATACCGGGCATAAAAGCTTATACTGCGTGTCTAAAAAGTCACCTTCGAAAATAAACAGAGCAAGTTGATCGTTGACCCTGGAATAGTAATTTTCTTTAAAATCTTTATCTCCGATGCGATTTTCATGAGATATTAATTAATTAGTGCCGAGGAAGGAATCGCGCCCAGCTCCTCTAAAGACTAATAAATAAATAAATAAATATAGAATAGACGCTCGAGGAATCCACGCTCGCCTTGTCTACTGGTTGATGCATCGGTTTGATATTTACCAATTAATCGATATCTCGATTTTGTTAATGGCGTATCAGGGCTAAAAATGCGTGAAGAATTTTTTTCATGTCAGAAATACGCGATTGATATATCCGTTATAAATTTAGCGCGACCTTTTCATCACCCTTTGTATATACGTGAACAGATTAGTACACAACGTAGACTATATATATATGCCTTTTGTTTGGACAACGTGTTACTGTTATGCGTACTACTGTAACCTCCATGAGTTTATGCTCGAGGATTTTTTCTCTCTGTCTATTTCGCCTCTCGATCTTCTCGTCCCCTTCGGACCTTCTCTCGCTCTGTCTCTCTCTCTCTCGCGGTCTTCCTCGTCTCGCCAATGTATTGATTTCCTTGCACACACACTCGCACACACGCTTCTCCTACTTCTCTCTACCTCCGATTTCAAACGTGCGGAAGGACAAACGTTCGTATAACGGCGTACGTGTGTACCTCGTTGCTTTTACGAACACAGAAGTCCAAGGAAATTCACACATACGTACACCCACATTTATACATTTGAAGCTTAAATTCATTGTAATATAAATTTCACCGAATTCGGGTATTTTCGATGTGTGTGTGTATGTGTGTGTATATTTATAGTCGAGAAATTTGAATAAATAAATTGAATTTTAAATCACATTCGAATTTTCTGAAATTCTTTAGCGTTCTTTTGAAATCTTACGTTGGAATTTGCTTTTTCTTTTTTTACCTCTTCTTTTTCACATTTTTTATGCTATTCTTTTATTTTTTCTGTGAAACGTTACGACGTCTACGTGAACGTTGATCGTCTACCCCAACCGTCGCAATGGGGGCGTCGTCGTCGACATCTCAACGCCCTTTACCGAGGTCGAGCCTCGAGCGCGCGCGCGCGCGCGCACACACACACACACACACACACACACACACACACACACACACACCCCGCGCTCTTTACGTAGAACGTGGGTCACGTAACCCTATCATCCCCTCGCCCCTTTTCTCTTACCTGCCCCTGCAACTAACGCGGATAGTCTCCCAGCAAACACGGCCCAATGTTGATGCAAACGACGTACACACACACACACACACACACACACACACACACAACACATACACCTCTCGAGACCTCTCACACTCCCATTTTCGCATATGTATACATGTTAGAGTTTCCATGATCTCTATCGGCTTTCACGAAACGCTTACCAAACTCTGAAAACTTTTTTATTTTTCATGTTTGATAATCGATATTTACCACGAACATACGACTTTTGAGACGCTACAATGCGGATCTAGCAACACTTCATACGCAGAAAAAACAGGAAAAAAAATGATTAATCAATTAAGGTAATAGTCTCGCCACAGTCACGTTCAAAAGTTAACTCTCCGGTCAATGTTCGAAAACTTGAATATAACTTGCGGAATAATCTAATAATGGCGGTTCTTACATCTTACAGGAATATAAACTTTCGGACAAAATGTTTAATGCAAATTTAGAGTTTTTGAAATATCGACGTTTCTCTAATACATATATAACATATACCCTTATATCTGGGGAACTAAACGGTCAAAATTATTGTCATTTTTTGACAAACTTCGTCATATATATCTCTGTAAATGACAATTAAAAAAAAAAAAAAAAAAAAAATCTCCAGATAATTTTTGAAGTTATTGCGTAAAATGTGAATTTTCTGCCCCTCCCCGTAAGAACACACGTAAAACTGTGCAATCTTTGATTTCCAATATCTCGAATATGGAACGGTGAATCCTCTTGAAATCTTGCACGTAATTTCAGAGATTCATCCAAGGACGCTATTATGTAATTACAAAATAGTGTCCTGAATAAGTCCCTGAAAATTAATAAAAAATACTATAGAAAAACGCTTTGGCGTGACCTTAATTTGCGTAATGAAAAAAACAATAAAATCCGAATTTCAAAATAGAAACTCCGAACGAGAGCGGTCGACCGGAAACGAGAATATCGATAAATGGTTAATTTTAGTATGTCGGGACTTTCATATTTTTAAATTAACCTTGCGTTACAATGATAATAATAATAATAATAATAGTAATAGTGATAATAATAAACTCATAAAATTATTACACATATGTTGTATCTATAGGATTGGGAGTGCGTGGACCACGCCACGCGGCCTCAACTATAAATCTTGATCCGGTCGTCCTCACCCCGAGTTGCGTAATGGATGGCAAAGGATCTCTTGGCGAGGACGACGCGTTCTTTTCTTTGTTAATTTTTTTTTTTTCGTTTCTCGCATTTTTTTCTCCCTCCCCTCGCATTTATTATTCCGTCTTAATCCGCGTTTCGCCCCTGTGTTTTGCTTCTTCGAAACTGTTTACGGCCGCGCCCTCTTGAGGCACCTGCATATTACAAAATGTTTGCGTGGCTAATTTTTTTTCTCCCGTTGATTGAAGACGGTCGTATAATTATTATGTTTGTTCGAGAATAACGATTGGGTAATTTATTGGAGAAAAATGGTTGGATTGTTAGAAACGGGGAAGTCTTTGATGAATAAAAAAAACAACGTTCGAAGTTACGTATATACATTTATATATATATATATGTGTAGGAAAAGACGAAAGACCGTCCGAAGGGAAAGACGATTGGAAAGAGGCGCTCGGCTCTGACCTAGAGACTCCCTTGGTTTATGGGGACTCGGAGAGCTGATGCCTTCTCATAAAACGAGTCGGGAGAGAGAAAGAGAAAAAGACGAGAATATACTCTATGTAGAAGCGAAGGCAGGCACGTTTTGCGGCTGTACTTCGTTTCGCTGTCTCTCTCCTCTCTTTCTCTCTCTCTCGTTGTGCCATAAGCCAACGTGGAGGTGCGTCATGCATCGAGAGCCCGGGAGCGAGTCTGCCCGAGTAAAATTCCTCGACTAGCTCTTTTTCCCCTCCCCTTGACTCGCGGCTTTTAGCTCCGAAAGAGAGAGAGAGAGGAGAGAGACACGCACCAACTCAAGGCGATAAAGTATCAAGAGAAAGAGGGTGAGAGAGTGAGAGCGAGAGAGAGAGAGACAAAAAACGAGATAAAACAAGAATGGGATGGGAGAAAAAGAAGAGAGGAGAACTGCGGGACGGTTGACGGCTCGCTCGCCAGCGAGAGCAGCGAGCTAGCCACCGTGGCACTTTGCTCCTTCCTCTGCCCCACTCCTTCGCTTCGCCCCACTCGTACGATTTCCCTTTCTCCTTTTATCCCCATCCTACTCATTTTTATCGTCCATCTCGCTCTCTCTCACATGCTTTTCCATTCTTCTTCCATCTCTCTTGTTCTTCCACTTGCGCAGATAATCGCGAAGAGGGGAAAACCTCGTAGAGCGCGTGCGCAGAAAGCTCGCGCTACAACGTTACGGCGATAAACAGCAAAAGGCGTTCGTCACGGACCCTCTGTGTGTGCACCTTTTCAAGCGTATCTTTATTTCTTTCCTTTTTTTTTTTTATTTTTTTTTTTATCGCAATGGGCATCGAGAATTTGCTCGCTCTCACATCTATATACCATTTGTGCATTCCATTGTACGAGTATGATCAATCGGGATGGAGAAATCCACAGGGTTTATGCGGGAAAAGGATGGGATGGTACCAGAGAGGCAAATATCAATTCTGTCTTCCATAACACTTCATGCCTCTCCTCTTCTCTCTTTTTTTATTTTTTCTCCTTTTGTCTAGATTATCGGACAATTGAAGTCGAAGAACTTTTCTGTCATTCTCCTTTCATCATTCCCTCACTTTTTCCCCTCATGACCATTTATATAGATCTATGTATTCTTTATTTCTCGTTTTCTCCATGTTGCATTGAAAAACAATTACGAGATCGATCGGTGTTTTTAGCCAAAAAAAATCCATCCACTGTTTGCCTTATAAATCGAATTTACTCTATTTCTAATAATCATTTTTTAAGTTATATAAAATTTGAATTACACTGAAAAAAAACACCCACAGAACACGTGTATTCACGTTTAAAAAAAAATAAATTTTCTAGTTCGCTCGATTGGTGTTGAACGATGCACCGTATATTACAAAAAAAAAAAAATGTATCAAATTTTCGAAGAATTCGAGATACGATAGGAGAAATAAAAACAAGCACAATGCGCAAGAGTAAAGACCTGTCGCGACGCATAGGGAACGTCGTGCGGTCGCCATTTCGTGCTTCACAAGACTGGTCTTGGCTTTCGTACGTAACACCGTTTCTCGAAGAGATCTCGCTCCTATGACTAAGCCTCGCGCATTTGTCCCTTGTACAGAGCAATAAAAGACGAAAAACAGAACCGAATCATGCACTCGAATAATCTACAGAATGTAAAATAACGAATTTTTTCTGAACATTAATTTTGTGAGGCTTGACCGCGCCCAAAAAAAGCGAGCCAGAGTATTTTTACGTCCAAGGAGCCTCGGACAACGGACAATCTCGCATTTATTTTGGAAAAATAATCCTAAGTTGTAAAATATTTTTGGTAAAATCTTCGATGAACGGAGACGTCCCTTCACTTTGTTCATGGATACTTTTTTTTTATCCATCAAACCTTGCGACTAATCCTTAAACCATATGTTGCTCAAAATTCTTGAGTATTTTGATTCTCTCTCCATTACCATTTTCTATCTAGCTCGAAAAACCCGAAAATAAGTACACGTTTTCTCGTCTACTCGTTGAAACGGAAACTCGTCTACGCTTCGGTCCGATTTTACGGTTCCAAAAAAAAAAAAAAACAAAAACAAAATCTTTTCTCGGTACAGTAACGACCGGAGAGTGAGAAATAAGAGCGAAGAAAGAGAAGTAATTTCCAAAATTGAAACGTTAAAAAGTCGAAGCGAAAAAAACGTCGCTGAGAGTGATTTTTGCTTTTGCGCTTTGTGTTTTTTTGGTCTTTTTTCTTTGCTGCAACTGAACGAAGAGAGCTTCAAGTGAAAATGCGTGCAACTCGCGCGAGAAGAGACAGGCGACTCCCTGGGAACGATTCAGGTTTCACGAATGTCTGCGCCTGCGTTTATATTCTCTCGCAGTCACGAGCCAATCCTGAAGCTTTTTCTCCCACCCTGCACAGTATCGTTCGACGTTTCCCCTACAGCGCTTATCTCACTTCTCCCCGAGGTAACATCTTACGCTCATATCGTACAGAGCACGCGAATCGAGCTCAACTGTCGTTTCTCTTTATTTTTCAATCCCCACTCCTCGAGCCTATCCCTACCGCCGTTTGCCTCTGCTCCCTTCCATCTCCCTCCAACAATTTCGCTATTCTTCTTTTACCTTTTCTCTTTTTATTATCTATATATATATATATATATACGGTTTTTTATATTCGTTTTTTCTCTCTATATTCTATACTTTTTTCCGTCTTCGTCTTTCTCTCACCGGGGCTTTCATACATTTTCCGCTCCCCCCGTCATCTGCCGCTCCCTCTGACTCAACCGAGAGCCGCCCCGAGAACCGTCACGGCTTCCCCCTGGCAAAAAAACATCCGAGAGGGCTTTTATATCTGCGTAAATGCGAACGCAGAGAGAAAGAGAGAGAAAGATAGAAACGAGGAAGTTTCGATCGGGCTCTCGCCTGTGCAACCACCCCCACTCGTCCCTCTTTTTATGCCATATATTTCATTTTTTTTCCCTCATCCTTTATATTTTTCTCCCGGCTTTCCTCTTTTTCTCTCTCTCTCTCCCCCTCCCCCTCTCCCTCTCTCTCTCTCTCTCCGTCGGTCACCCACTTCCTTTTTCCTTGATTTAATTTCGCACGCTCGTGTCCGGTATTACGCGAAAAGCACCGGCGCCCATGAGGACTTTCGGAATCCCCGAACTCTACGCTTCTTCTCTTTTGTTTTTTTTTCTCTTTTTCACTCCATCCTCTATTCCCTTCGTACTGTTTCTATATCTATACGATTTTTCTCCCACTACTCTCTCACTATTATTCCCCCATTTATCTCTTTCTCTCTTTCTCTTATTCTCAGCTTCGTCGTCTCCGACGTCGTTATACATCGCGACGAACGAAGAAGATACGAGAATTCCCCTTGCGCACCGTTCTTCGAGCTCCACGAACCAAAACTAAGGCGTTGCCATGCGGGAGCCCTTTTCTTCTGACCCTCGGCGTTTCACCGCAGCCAACACTCGCCAAAACTCCCCATTTTATTCCGTTTCTCTTTCTCTCCCTCTCTCTCCAACTCATTTCGTCATCTATACACCATTATATTTTGTTTCATCTATATGTATATTACATTATGATCGCGTATATATTTTATTGAAATGCATTAGAAGAGCTGTTATTCCTTCTCTTTCTCTCTCTGGCTCGTTTTATTGACCGTAATTCTAAACTTGGATTCTGTATCTAATATGAGACAAAGCGAATCTCCCCATTTATAAAAGCAGCATCTTTCAGCCATATTTTTACCCGACGAACGATTACCACGAGGTTGTAGGCACTTGAACGTGCAAACTAGAAGAATCGTTCAACAATATCCTGTATCGCAACTTTTAGAGATTTTTTACATTGCGAATTATAATTGAATAGTTTTCGATCGTCAGGTGACTTGTATCGATGAGAATTTTAGGCACGAATTTGAAAAATTTAAGAAATTGAGAGACGAATTACATTTCTAACTGTAAATATGTAATTTCAATAAAAAAAAAATCATTTGAATTGAGATTTGATTGAAGGGCAGTGACGAAAATTTGTATACTTGCGATACTGAACATGAAAACTAATAAATAACAATAATAAATGGTGATATTGCAGGTATGGACGCGTGCAGAGCGTCAAGTTGTTGCCACGGGGCGAAGAATGCCCCGTGGACGGAGGTTCAGGTGGTTCGACAGGCGAGGGAAGCGAGGTCGGCGGTACAGGCGTTGGTTCGGGATCTGTCGGCGGTGGAGTCTCGACGATCACCGGGAGTGCATCAGCGACGGTTGCCTTCATGGATATCAAATCCGCAGCGAAGGCACACGCGACCGAGCACACACTCGACGAGAGAGCACTCACAACACAATACTACGAGCCACAGCATCTTCAGCATAGATTTCCCGCCCACGGGTAAGATCTCCTTTTATTTCTCCTTCGAATTTTTTTCTTTTACCACCCTTTTTGATACTTTGCCAGCCGTTGACCATTTTTTTTTTTTTTTCGTTAAATCTCCAGAAAAATTCCATAAATTTGGCTCAATTTTTATTTCCATTCGCTTTTCGTACATTTTTTTTAAATTATTGAAACAAGAGAAATAATGTTTTGTCATTAATAATTATCAATTTTTTCATTTTCCCGTTGCCATTTTTTTGTTCTATTTCTATTTTTTTACTTCTCTATAAATTTAAAAAATTACCCACTCGTTTTTACTAGATTAACGCCTTACATACGTCCAGCAGCGCCTAAAACGCGCTAAAAGAAAAACTGTTTTTAGAAGAGATAGCAATAGAAATTAATAAAAATAATTTTTACACATTGTTTATTAGTATTTAAACTTTATGAAAAAATTTATTTCATTTTTTTTTTTTTTCAAAAATTACAACATAAAAAATCACGTTTCCCGAAGCACTATGAAAAAAAAGTTGCTCCACGGTCTGCATCATGTCTTCTTGAAATGCTGATGGATCTGCAAAACGTAAAAAAATTCTTGTAAAATAAAGTCGTAGTTATAGTCTGTCGAGCGGGATTTTTGAAATTCGAAAAATTTGGGCAATTTACGGCAGTTTAAAAAAAAGTGTGCATTTTGTGTCATAAATGTAACACTTTAATTATGTTTATAAAATTTTTTAATCACAACATCAAAAATCCGGCCCGACGGACTATAGAGAAAACAATTTCGAATATTTAAAAAAAAAAGCATCAAAAAATATTAAAAACTGTATGAGTTATCATGCAGACCGTGCCAGAAAAAGTAGTTTTGAGAAAAATGCATTTAAAGTTTCAAGTGCGCGCATCAGACTCTCGTTGGGCAGTCACGTTTTCTATAATAACTTTCGATCTATGGGGAATTTGTACAATCGACTTACACAGAAATACGCCTAAAACTATAGAGAATAATAATCTGTAAAAAAAAAAATCGATTTTTTGAAAATTCTGGACGTATGTAATGCCTTAATCGCTATAAGTTAGAATTAATTGGATCTCTATAAAATTCGACTTTACCAAATGCACGTAACTGTATTTCGCTCATAAGTATTTATGTATAGTGAAATGTATTTGTAACGATTGTGACACCCAAGTACTGCAAACTACCAGTTTTCTAAGAATTTCCCACGATGCTTCCCATCCTCGCCCTACCGAACTAAGAATTTCGTCGATTTTTCAACACTGTGAATTAAAGTGAGTGTAAACGAAAAAAAAAAAACGAAAAGAAAAACAAACGCAGTGACTAACACGTTTGTGGAAAAAAATGTGTCGAGTGTGAAGTCCGTGCACAATCAATTGGAATAACGTGGATTATCGTCGTCAAAACAATCAACGAGCCAATGGATATGCAGTGTTGGAATACAGTGATTTGGATTACAATTTTTAAAACCAGCATAGAGTGGAATAAATATATGCATATCGTGTGGAAAGAACAATCGTGCTATTCTTCGCGTGTGGATACGAAAATCAAGGATAATACATTTCTTTTGTTGCTTTTTTTGTTTTATTTATTTATTTATTTATTTTTTTCAAAATATTATAATTATTGAGGCAAGTCCAGTAACGTGCGAGGTAAGTTTGTATCCGCACCTGATCCGTTCCCAGACCAACAAACAAACTTGGATCTCTCTCTCTCTCTCTCTCTCTCTCTCTCTCTCTCCCTCGCTCCCTCGCTCCCTCGCTCCCTCGCTCCCTCGCTCCCTCGCTCCCTCGCTCCCTCGCTCCCTCGCTCCCTCGCTCCCTCGCTCCCTCGCTCCCTCGCTCCCTCGCTCCCTCGCTCCCTCGCTCCTCTCTCTCTCTCTCTCTCTCTCTCTCTCTCTCTCTCTCTCTCTCTCTCTCTCTCTCTCGCGCTCTCGCGCTCTCTCGCTCTCATTCTTATCCCTCCTCTCTTCCTCCCGTTACGCTGTACTTGAGGTCTATTTTTTTTTCTCGTTGTTTCTTTTCGCCAGTACTTTTGTCGCATCGATCGTGAGAGGTTATTTTTTATTTGTCTTGAGGCGCAACGATAATCGATAGTTACCTGGCGTGTTCGTCGCTTGACCGAATTCCTAATCGCCTCAGTCACAGTTTTATTTTTAGTTGGTTTTATTTATTTTTATTTTTATTTACATCCAATGATTCCGCGTTCCGCGCGATCGAAGACTCGCAGGAAATGTATAAAAGTACTGTCTCCCTCGCATCCGCATTTGTGTACGATCTTCCACGAAATTACGGGCTCGGCTACCGGGCCTACGTCGAGAGATTATTTGACGATGACGTGTCCACGTTGCCACGGCGACACTCGGCCACCGCCAATTTATGGTATATTCGCGTTGGGGCGTTTTTTTTTTTCGTGAATTTAGGGAAAGATTTAATCCTCTCGTTTGAATAAAAATTTGACGGATCTTCATAATATTATTACTATCGTGAACGAGATTTTGCTGCAGTGATTTAAAAAAAAAAATCTGCTGCGAATAATCAAATTTTTTTAATTCGAGCTTCTTTTTCAATTAAATTCGGACATCTTTATTGGTAACAATGACTTTGTTTATTCGATAACAACTCTACGAGTTCGCGTTATCCGTTACGCATAAAATTTGGTTGCAATAATTTGAAATATCATCGTGTTGTCGTAAATATACGAAAAAACCCGGATTCACATTCCGTTCAAATCGCTGCGGCGAGAGGTGGGGGGAAGGAAACACGTTCGGGTTACGAAACAGTTTGGCGTGATAAACGCGAAATTTGCGGACGTAGTTTTCCATGATACTCGAATCTATGCAGATTCCTCATCGCAGCCTGTATGACGTCGAACATTATGTACATATATATATATTTATCACTGGATTCTTGGAAACACTTGCTGAGAATGAAATGCGCTGAGAAATATGAATCCTCACGTCCGAGGTAATGTCAATGGCGAGCTAATTTTTTTTTTTTTTTTCGATTTCACAGATTCGCAGAAGTTTTATTTGATTTTTGTAGTTATTACACAATACACAATTTTTTTTTTTTATTGACTCGTCTTCGCTGGCGTTATTATCAAGTTTGAGCCTTGTAAAAATGTTTGATTTTTCAAAAATTGCGTCCAAAAAAGCGTCCTACCGTGTGAATCAATTTTTTTTTCAACTTTCAAAGTGCTGTCATTTTCTTAAACGTTGGCATATCGGTAGAAACGAAGAATTATTTTTTTTTTTTTTTCGTTTTTGCACTGGAAAACTGTTGAAAAATCTGGTTTTTAGGGTTTTCGCACGAAATTTCGGGTGAAATAACAAATTGTCGTTATTTAGGTGTTTTTGAATGAAAATACATGAAAATAAGCTGGTTAAAAAAAATATAAAAAATTCTCACTCTTTTGGATACTTTATAAAAATCGATGTATTTTTTTTTTAATTCGAACTTGGGCCTCCACCGGGTGCTTATTTGATTCGCATTCGAATCCCCTTCGAAATTACGTTGGGGTTTTTTGAAGTTTATTAATTTTTCGATGTTTGACGATTTTTTCATACAATTTGCATTTATTTGCGGATTTTCGAGCGCCTTATTCGGCTAGAATCGATTGAGCTATCGAAATAAATTGAACGTCATTTTCTAAGTTTACCGAAAAACTCTGAAAAACTCTCCTATTAAATTCCTATGGGATAATTTTTTACTGAGGTATGGCGATTCGAAGTTAGGGATTTTCGAAAATTGGATCTGTGGCATTCGATTGCAGGGAGACGTTCAAATTCTCAGTGCCTTAATTTTTTCTGGAAATTGAGATATCGGGAAAAAAAAAAATTAATAAATTGACATTTTGGGCTCGCACAATAATAGTCCAAACGCTTTTCCTATTTGGAAACGAGACTTCGTTGTCGTTATTTAATCCCTTTTCAAATCTCCTTTAAGATAACTAATACTGCACGCCACATCAGTCAAATGAGTGCTAAATTTTCACAATGGTTTTAACCCGTTAGCAGTCGCGCTGTGAGACTTTTTCTCATACTTTTTTTAAATTTGTATCCATAAAACTTCTATTAAAACGATTATTACTCGAAAACTTCAAATTGGCATAAGCATTTGAAATTTTTTCTATTTTCACTCAATTAATTCTTATATATGATAGAAAAGTTAAAAAAAGAAAACAGTTTCGAATTCTTATTTTTGAATTTTTTTAAATATCTTTTTATAGTGTCAATTTTCGTTGCATTTATGATTTTAAAGAAATAATTTTTTTTTTCAAGCCACGATCACTGGGGCGAAATTATTGTCAAGTTCCTATTTATCAAATTAAACGCTTGAAACTATACGTGTGAGAAAATTTGTAATCCAACCAATGTTTAAAGTGTAAGTAACGCCACCACTGACGGGTTAAGCCAAGTTTGATACCTCGATTAATCGTACTGAAGGTGGATTCGTATCTCAGCAAGTCTGATTAAACTGGGAAAGTATTAATAACGATAGATTAGCGGAACTAATTTTCGACTAATTTTAATTCATCGGGTCTTATTTTGTTCCTCAAGAGTTCCTACACAAATTCACTTCGTAGTTTTCTTTTAATCTCATTTTTTTTTGAATTGCAACAATTTTTTGATGGACGATTTTTTTTGTCAATTACACAATTGGATGCCTCAGTGTAACGATTAAGCTTAGAAAAAATTTGCGTGGTTAATTCGTAGAGGATCTCTTCGGGAACAAAATAAAACGTGGTGCATTGAAATCGGTCAAAAAATATGGATTGCTTTTCAAACAATCTCAATGAAAATGTGCCATTATGGAAATTTGCATTATCAGTTGATGGTTTCACAAATTTATCTTTATTAATGTTTTGCTAGGTTAAGAAGATATGCTGAGATAGAGATCCACCTTTACTACGTTTATTTAGTGCATTAAACTTGGTAAAAACCCATTGGAAAAAATTAGGACTCATTTGACTAGTGTGGCGATTGATTGATTCCTCTATTTAATTCGATTTTACGATTTTCGGTGTTTCTGGATCTCCCATTTATACTTTCTTTTTTACCTCTTCGTAATAACCAATATATCCAAATATTTTAAAGCCCAAAACCTCGTGTGGACCATCATAAGTTTTCTTTTTGTGAAAGATTTAGTGGAATCGGTTGAGTGTTTCTCGAGTTATGAACGGTCAAACGTACGGACAGGCAGACGAACATTTTTTCGCTCACAGATTTATGTATATATATAGGGAAGTGATAAAAAAATAATAAATAGAAAATGCACCAAAATTTTCAGTTCCATTAATCCTGGACTCCTATAATGGATTTTTCCGATCGTAAACCCTACAACCGGGTCGAAAACGACCCCAATCTTCTCTTTAACATAAAATGTTTCTCGTATGCGATAATAAAATTTAATTATACACCTTTCTTTTCGTTTTTTAATAACGAAGAGAATAGTGTACGATAAAGTCGCATTTGGTGAACATTTAATGATAAAAACTCCATAAAACGAAACAAAATTTTGGAGAAATGCCAAAAAGAAGTTTATCACTAAACAAATTGGGGTCGTTTTCGACCCCGTTGTGTAGGGCTCTAGGATTAATGGTGGGAAATTAACGATTAAACAGTGCAGTTCATTTTCATTTTGAACGAATCGTCTGAAATCGCTCATTTCTAAATACTGAATAACAATGATTATGATGTTGAACAATAATTAAATAATTGAACATTTGAAAATTCTGAATGTACTCTTTATCGTATAAAAACAAATAGTCCGTATGAGCGCACGGCCGAGAGAGCGATTGACGTTTCCAACGATGGCGTACAGAAATTACACGCTCGGTAAGACAGTTTAATTCTGCAAGGGGAAAGAGAGGACAGGATAAAGCTTCGTGTTCTTTTTTGCTCACTGCGCCCACGGATGTTGTTCTTGATTTCATGCATTTTCGCGAATTTGAGAAAAAAAAACTCAGCACACAGACTCTTTGATAAACTACCATTTATACGATTCGATCGAACAAACAAATAAGTGGTAACAGAGTTGAGCTTCATGAGGCGTGAAAGTATTAGATCTATATCACTGAAAACCAAATTTTGTTGAAATATTGAAATATTTTGTTGGACGTATTCAGCAAAATTATTTCATCGAGGCAACAAAATTTTTGTCTTTTCAACAAAGTTTCGTTTAAGTGTAACGAAGTTTTGTTGTAACATTCGAAATTTTGATGCCTGGACGAAATAATTTTGTTGAATACGTTCAACAAAATATTTCAATATTTCAACAAAATTCGGTTTTCAGTCGCTCGTCACACAAATGAAAAAAAAAATAACGTTTTGTTTTTTTTTTTTATTTTTTATTTTTTTTTATCTCGTATCGTAAGAATAAATGAGTGAGTACATTTGGCTCTGACCAAAAAAAAATATACATACGCATTTTCTTCCGATAATACAAATTTATATTTGTTTTCGGAGTTATAATCATTATTCAACAATAAACGCATCAAACCCAAGCGAATCCGAAAACACAAAATTTAAATATACCTTTTTTTTCCGGTTATTTTAATCTCGAATTATTCACCGATAAAGACAAACAAATCGAGCGTAAACATCGGCGAGAAGGGAAATTCCGTTAACGGGAGAAACCAGTTTAGGAGGCCGAAATTTTGGTGTTTTTCGTGAATTTTTTTAACACGGAAGGAATAATCAGAATTTGTTTAAACTTGGAGGATATTTTATTCATGTTTTGAAGTACACTTTGTAATTTTTTCAAGTCATTTCCGCCGGAAATAGTGGAGTTAGAAGCTACTGTCCATGGACGATCGCCATCCGAGTTTTTTTGCTGGTGGGCATTCCTGAAGTCACAATTTTTATCTGTAATCATTACAATTTTCTTTTTTCGTTAACAACATATTTCCTAAGAATATGAACCTAATTGTGATAAAAAAAATTGAAAATTGCATGTTTTTGAGGTGTTTGAACACAATGTCATGTTTTTATACCATGTTTTTTCACCTTTTTTGCATTAAAAAAAATATTTTTAATAATAATATCATCCCAGAGTTAGGTTCATCTAGATTGTAATTGAATAAAGAATATTCACACAAATTTTCAGAACGATTGGTCAATAACTTTTTGAGCTAGAATGCCCACCAGTTGAAAAAAGTCGTCCATGGACAGCGGCTTCTAACTCCACTATTTCCGGCGGAAATGACTTGAAAAAATGACAAAGTGTACTTCAAAACATGAATAAAATATCCTCCAAGTTTAAACAAATTCTGATTATTCCTTGCCTGTTAAAAAAAATTTACGAAAAACACCAAAATTTCGGTCTCCTAAACTGGTTTCTCCCGTTAATCTAAAGAAATTAAGCGACTGGAGGGGAAAAATAAAAATAAAATAATGCAGAACTTTTGTGTATAAAAGGAAAAAAAAATAAGTAGATAAGATAAAAAAAAAAAAAGAAAAAGAAAAAGAAATGTGAACGGTGAAATTGAAAGAAGGTAAATTGTTTCAGAAGTTCGGAGGATCATGGATCCGTCGTTGGTGTCGGGGTCGTTGGGGTCGGGACGGTTGGGACAGGAGTCGGTGTCGGAGTCGCGGAGAGAGGGGTCAACGAGGTGTTCGAGCCAAGAGTGTCACACGGTAGTTTTTACGGTGGGGAAAGGGTCAATCGGGTTGTCGAACACTCGACGGATCCTTCGAGCGTCGACCCTGGGGGCTACATACCACGCGGAAGACCAACACCGGTCGGCCCTTATCACGTGACATCGACCAGGGCGAGGGATCGGCTGTACCCGAGGACAGGGCCCTACGCTACGGGACCGCCACCCCCGCCTCATCTAGAACGTCATCGTGCCAGTATACCACCATCCTCGTGGTCGACCTACGAACCTGCCTCGTCGAGATACGCCCCGGTACCACCGCCGCCAACCCCTGCAAACAGCGACGCTTATCAAGAGGAATCCAATGGTCAGTTTTCCAACCGTTCGTACTTTGTTTTTCTTTTAGCATTCATTTTTCCTACTAAATTTAACGTTACAAACAAGTCAATTTCATTGTCCGAATATTCTCAGTGATTGAAATATTAAAATTGGGAAATATAAAGTATCTGGCAGAGATGCATAATAATGTGGTGGTTTTAAAAAAAAAATTTACACAGTTGGAGGTGGTAGCGGAAACAGCGGCGGCGGTTTAGGAATTGGAAGTGCAGGTGTCGGGGGTACGCTAAGACAGCACAAAAAGCAAAGAAGAAAATCGCGAAGCGGGAGCAGTTCGCCGAGTGGATCGAGTCGATCGGGTAGCACCAGCAGTAGAAGCAGTAGAAGCGGTTCCTCGGGTGGAAGCACATCGGGTGGTAGCAGCTCACCCGGAAGCTCGCCCCATAGGGCTGCAAATGCGGCGGTTACGGAGGATCGTCGACCGCTCGCTATATGCGTGAGGAACTTGCCAGCTCGTAGCAGCGACACTTCCCTCAAGGATGGCCTCTTTCACGAGTACAAGAAACACGGCAAAGTCACATGGGTCAAGGTCGTTGGGGCCGCGGGAGATCGTTACGCCCTTGTCTGCTTCAAAAAACCGGAGGACGTTGAAAAAGCCCTTGAAGTATCACACGACAAATTATTCTTTGGTTGTAAAATTGAGGTCGCCCCTTATCAGGGTTACGACGTCGAGGACAATGAATTCAGGCCGTACGAGGCTGAACTTGACGAATATCATCCGAAAGCAACGAGAACATTGTTCATCGGCAATCTCGAGAAGGACGTCACCGCATCCGAGCTCAGAAAGCATTTTGAACCCTTCGGTGAAATAATTGTGAGTGCTTTTCGTAGTTTCCATCGTTTAAACGCAACGAAATTTCTCTTAGTCTTGATATTGCTCTATATTTCATGCACATTTACTCTACGAATATTCGTCAAACTTTTTGCCCTCCTCTTTCTCTCTTTCTCTCTTACGAGTCCACTTGGATAACAAAATCCTCGGTATTCTAACGATCTAAATTTTATGATTTTTTTTTTTTCCAAAATCACGCATCGGTTACCCTGTTATTGTTTGCATCAAAATGTTTTTTTTTTTTTTTTCTGTTCTTAGGAAATTGATATCAAGAAACAGGGAGCTGTTTCGAGTTACGCTTTTTGCCAATATTCGGATATCGGTAGCGTCGTTAAAGCCATGAGATCGATGGATGGCGAACATCTCGGCTCGAATCGCATCAAACTCGGCTTTGGAAAGTCCATGCCAACGTCTTGCGTGTGGGTCGATGGTATTGGAGGTAAGAGGCTAATTATTGACAAATTAAATAATAAATTTAGCAGTACGCTCAGTTATCATCTCAATCGTACGTTGTTCGCGATACGTATTTTTGTCATAAGAATTTTAAATATCCAAAAATCAATTAAAAATACTTGGAAGTTTAATCTCGATAGAATAAAGATTTTGCGATATTGTAAACGCTATTGCTATTGCTTTAGGATAAGAATTAAATAGTACTAATAAACGTTCTTCAATTGCGTTCGTTGACTGTATGTTTTTTCTCTCTCTCTCTCTCTCTCTCTCTCTCTCTCTCTCTCTCTCTCTCTCTCTCTCTCTCTCTCTCTCTCTCTCCCCCCCCTCTCCCCCCCTCTCTCTCTCTCTCTCTCTCTTTTTCTCTCTCCGTGTTACCTCGTAGATTGCGTGTCGGAGAAATATATAAACATGCAGTTTCACCAGTTTGGTCCGATCACGCAAGTGGTGGTCGACCGTGAGCGGGGTCACGCACTCGTGTTTTTCGAGCAGATAAGCTGCGCCCAAGCTGCCGTTAAGGAGATGCGGGGGGCGGCGTTGCGCGGACGTCGTTTGCAGGTTGACTTTGCTTCGAGAGAGTGCCAGGAAACGTTTTACGAGCATCTCGAGCGTCAGGGTGTAGCCGGTGAGAAACCTTGGGACACGAGACCATCGCCGGCCGCGACGTTCGACGTGGCGTGAGTAAAAATAGACAAAAAAAAAAAAAATAAAGAAAAGAAGAATAAAAGAAATATATAAATAATGTGGAGAGAATTCGAAGAGTTGACCGGCTGTAACGTTTTGTTTATTTACTTTTTTTTTTGGTAAAGGAGAGAACGGAGCTTCGAATCGGCGGTGACGGTTCCAAACGCTGGTAGTCGTTTCACGCGTTACGAGACGCCGCCTCGAGCAAGGACCGCGAGTTATTCTCGCACACCAGGTGGAGGTAGCACACCAGGTGCAAGTCCCGCTCATCCGACTGCAATGTCGCGGAGTAGTAGACGCTCTTATCAAACCGATACGTACTACGAGGGTGATTACAGCACCGAGCCAACGCCGAGAAGGTACGCTGGTACCAGCTCTACGTGCAATACGAAAAACTCCTCCTCGTCTAACGACACTACGTCTATCGCGAGTCCCCTCGTCAACGATCCGTTTCGTCATCTATATTCTTCTCGGTTTCGAAGGTTCCGAAGTTACGACGAGTTCAGTCAGGGTAGCGGTGCGAGCCACGACGACTACGAGACGAGTCTTATCAACGAAGCTAAAATCAACGACGACGATTTGCCACCACCTCCGAGACGACACGCGGTACAGAGCGTCGTCACGAGCGTCGAACCCTCCGCACCACCTCCTCTCTTGTTACCACCACCGGACATCAGGCATTTGCAGAAAGAGCGCGTACATCTTCTCGAACAACTCGAGGAATGTCACAGTAGTGGTGATGAGGGTTTCGCACCCAAAAAACGACCGAAACTCGACGTTCCATCGGCTATTTTGTGCGAAGATGACGAACCCGAGATCGCCTCGTTACTCGTTACCTCTCATTCCGGTAGAAAAGGCATGGACGTTAGACGCGTCAGCGACAGCAAGATTCTCGTACATCACACCACGAGAAGAGGAAGTTGCGAGGGCCGCGGACCTGGTCCCTGCAAGAGAAGGCGGGACACAACCAGCAGGTTGGTTTCTTGTTTATTTGGACTCATAAAAAAAATATATATATATATATGGGGCATTCCACGTCAAATCGCGGGATCATTGGCCGGGCCCCCACGGATTTTTATGGCGAAGTTATTTTGCGTTTTCTTGGGCCCAAAATACGACCTCAAATTTTTTTTAATTTTTATTTCATTTTTCAAGGCTTGCACGAGCTTAAAAATCATAAAATTGTGGAAAAACATGAAGAGCGATCGTTTTTAAATTGATGTTTTTTTTTTTTACAGAAACTAGGACCCAAAACATAATTTTTCATCCTAGTTTGGAAGTGGGCCGAGAACTAGCATTCTTGATTTTTTTCCCAGAATTTTTTTTTTTTTTTTCATTTTATTTTTTTTTTATCGTAAGAAAAACAAAAAAAATAGTTTTTTTATTGTGAAACTTGTTTTTTTTTTCTTAGTTTAAGAGTGAATCGACAAAAACAACAATTAAACATTTATTGAACAAAAACGTGAACGACACTTTTTTTATTTTTTCACAAGAGGATTTTATAAATTTTACTTGACGCCGAAGAGGAATACTCTTTTACAATTAATAAGCCATCTTGAGGGATAAGGCAGTGTACTTGCTGCAAATTTTTGACTCTACGAACATTTTCGATTTTATGTTTTTCATACGATAAAAAAAAAAAATTTTTAAATCAAGACTGCTAGTTCTCGGCCCACTTCCAAACTAGGATGAAAAATTGTGTTTTGGGTCTTAGTTTCTGTAAAAAAAAAATCATCAATTTAAAAACGATCGCTTTTCATATTTTTCCACAATTTTATGATTTTTGAGCTCGTGCAAGCCTTAAAAAATGAAATAAAAATTTTAAAAAATTTGAGGTCGTATTTTGGGCCCAAAAAAAACGCAAAATAACTTCGACATAAAAATCCGAGGGGGCCCGGCCAATGATCCGGCGATTTGACGTGGAATGCCCCATATATATATATATATATATATATATATATATATATATATATATATATATATATACATACATACATATTTCTCTTCCTTTCCTAAGAGCTCATCTCAATATAAAAAATCTCACCTCTGTTTATTAATATTCGTTCACAGGCATCACGAGCATCATGAGGGCTCCCGACCGGGTACTCCGTTGGTCGACGAAAGACCCGAGAATCTCGTACCGAGCGAACCCCGAAGATTTCGTGAACGTAGTCACGAGGGTCCTCTCTCTTTGCCCCTGCCCCGTTTCGCCGCTCAAATGATGAACAACAACAATACGAGCAGCAGCAACAACAACAACGGCGCTGTCGGTTGTCCACGTCCGAGTAACACGAGTATAGCTAAAGTCGCGAGTCCACCGTGCGCGACGAGTTTACCGTCCGCCCCGAGTCCGCGAGCGGCTCCGCAGCCCCCTGCCTCGCCGCCCCCTCGGCATCCCAGTCCGAGCCCCACCAGTTCGGACAGCGAAACCGCGCCGCAATCCCCCAGTCTCGAGGAGAGAATTCGCTCGCTCGACGAGAAATACGAAAAGTGGTCGGGCTCGAGAGCTTTAAGCGCCGCGGGTGGCGATGCTCTCGCCAAACTCGACGCCACAGCTTCCGAGAGATTCAGGTTTCGTCACAAACTTCTTGATCTCGATCTCAACGAGGTACAACCCTCGGATATTGTTAAATCGGTCCTCGCTAAGAGAAGCGTATTTGACGAGGATTCCAAGAGGCTCGAAAACTTTAACGACAAGTACGAACCACGTGAGTTTACGGGTGTCACAGGTATGACCGGTGTGACCGTTGTCACCGGCGTAGGTACGATGGGAGCAACAACGTGCGGTGGCGCCGGCGGGAATAATTTAATCGGTAGTGGTAGTGGTAGTGGTGGTGGTGCGGCGGCGGCGGCGGCGGCGGCTCCCACGACGCCCGGAGGCTGCGGTGGAAAAGTTGGCCTTCAGTATCCGTTCCCTAGTCATCCGCCGGTACAATCGAGCAGTGCAGCAGCAGTAGCAGCAGCAGCAGCAGCAGCAGCAACAGTCTCAGTCTCAGTCTCGTCGGTAACCTCAGCGTCAACCGTCGTTGTTCCCTCCACATCCGTCACAAGCACACCAACTATTTTGAGCACAGCAACGACGACTTGCACGAGTATCGTAACGCCCACGTCCAAGTCCGATCCGCGAGTTGGCCACAATTGCGTACATCCGACGCCGACGACCCCCGTCACTCCGGGAACCTCTATGAAAACTCCCAGTCCGGAATTACCACCGGTCTCGTTATCCGTTGGTCCTACCGGCATTGTCACAGCCGCGAGTATCAACAATTTTCCCGTTGGACTCGTATCGGCGAGCAATTCGAGCTTAACTTCAAACAGCCTCGCGAGCATAGCTGCTTCACCCCCTGCTCAAATTTCTAGCTCGTCAACTTCGAGAACGAGCAACGCTCAAACCAGCCACTCGTCGACACCAACTTCCTCTTCAATTTCCGCGAGCACGTCTCTCGTTAGCTCGCCACCTACAACGGTTAACGTCGCGATAACCTCAACTTGTACCTCCGTAAGCGCGGCTCTGGCGATGGTGACGACCGCATCGCCAACTATTACGACGATCACCTCGGCGAGTGGCGGTGGCCATCACCATCATCATCATCATCATCATCATCACCATCATCATCAAAGTTCGACTACCACGACGGCCACAGCCACCACGACCGCTACAACTCCTTCCTCCTCGTCGTCCGCTTCATCGTCCTCGTCCCCGTCCTCGATATCCTCGAGCGGTGAGGCATTGAGAGCTCGTCTCAAGAAAGAAACTCTCGGCAAAGAAACTAGAGAATCGAGAGATAACAAGGAAGGTAGAGAGAGGCACGTGAGAGGATCGAAGGATTGTCCGAGAAGATCAAGAAAGGAGGATGGCAGTACTCCAGAGACGGAGAAAAATCGAAGGGATCGAGAGGAGGATAATCGCGGTGGTGGTGGTTGCCCGGTTGTTGTTAGCAATGAGACTCCTGCCGTGGTGGAAGCCATCGAGAGCAGCAGCCACTCGAAAGAGACCATAAAGGAAGCAAAGTACGAGAGAAAAGAGCGGGAGGATCGCGAGAGGCGAGAAAAGGAGGAACGCGAGAGACAAGAACGAAGGGATAAAGAGGAGCGCGATCGCCAGGAGAGGAAAGAGCGGGAAGAGCGCGAGAGGCGAGAGAAGGACGAGGAGAGACGAGAGCGCGAGAGGCTCGATAAAGAGAGGCAGGAGAAAGAGAGGCGAGAGAGGGAAGAGCGAGAACGCGAAAGAAGAGAGAGGGATGAGTCGGAGGCTCGGGAACGAGAGAGACGGGAGAAGGAGAGAATCGAGAGGGAGAGAAAGGAGCGGGAGGAAAAGGAGAGACAAGAGCGACGCGAGAGAGAGGAACGTGAGAGGAAAGAGCGGGAAATAGCGCGTTTGGAGCGCGAGAAACAGGAGAAAGAGCGTCAAAGGAAGGAACGGGAGGAACAGGAGAGGCGCGAAAAGGAGGAACGGGAGAGGCTCGAACGCGAGAGGAGGAGAGAGGAAAAGGAACGTATTGAGCGTGAGCGAAAACGCGAGAGGGAGGAACGCGAAAGACTCGAGCGCGAGAGGCGAAAGGAAAAAGAGAAGGAAGAGCGCGAACGCGCGGAAAAGGAGAAACGGGAGAAAGAGGAGAAAGAGAGGCTCGAGCGCGATAAACACGAGAAAGAAAAGAGACGCGAGCGCGAGGAACAAGAGAGGCGAGAAAAGGAAAAAGCTGCGGAACGGGAGAAACGAAGAGAACGAGAAGAGAAGGAAAAGGAGAAAAAGGATCGTGACGATGCACGAAGGCAACAGCAGCAGCAGCAACATCTACAACAGCAACAACAGCAGCAGCAGCAACAACAACAACAACTACCACAACAACAGCAGCCACAACAACCACCACAGCCGCAGCAACAGCAGCAGCAACCGCCGCAACCGCAGCCGCAACAGGCCATTGAAAATCATCTTCATCTTGTTCCTAGCTCACAGAATCAGGCTCAAGTTTCACCAGCTCCTGTCAGTATAAAACGACGTTGCTCGTCGCAAGACGCACCGCCCGAGGATGATGCGAAACGCATGAAAATCTCGGCCGAGCACAGGAGGGATAGCAAGGACAGAAGTCGACAGAACCGAAGATCTGAAGACAGAAAGCACAGAAACGATTCTCATCGAACGAATAGAGACAGCAGAGAAAGTCGGGAGAGCAAAGAATCTTCGGGTTCCGTGCAGGGTCAAGAGAATCGAGAAAACCGAGAGAATCGGGAGAACCGGGAAAATCGGGAAAACCGAGAAAATCGAGAAAACCGAGAGTCTTCGCAGACTCGAAGCGATTTAACGAGAGAACCGAGTCGCGAAGTCAAAGATTGTCGGGATAATCGGGAAATGAAAGAGTGTCGGGAGAATCGTGAAAATCGTGAAATAAAAGAGAGCCGAGATAATATTCGGGATATGCGCGAAAATCGTGAGAATCGGGAGAATCGAGAGAACAAGGAAAAACAGCGAAGCAAGCGAAATCGTTTGGAACGAACGGAAAAAGAGATGAGAGAAAGAAGTCCGCGAGTTTCGCACGAATTGGACAAAGAATTTCTTGCGAGGCTCGAACTCTCCAAGAGAAATGACTCGAGCCCGCCGAACAGTCAGAGTTTGATGGGCGGCGGCGTGCATCATCAGCGAGAATCTTGCTCGCAGAGAGAACATCATCGGGAACAATCCTCGATGAGCATGCACAGCGATCAGGAGGACGGAAATTTGTCGAATCATGAAATGCGAGGTACGAGACATCCGTCCAATACCGACACGGACAGCGACGAACCGAAGAAACACTCGATATTCGATATAATCGACGACGAGCCGGCTTACATCAGTATGTACGACAAAGTAAAGGCTCGCTCGACAAAAAACATGCAAAAACTCGAGGAGGAGAAACGCCAGGTACGTCTGAGAGACAAATTTTCACAATTGAAACAGAGACGAGCGAGACGGGAGGAGAAAAAACAGAGCACCTCATGGGACGGGGATTCGGTAAGCAGTAAAGCCCTCACCGAGGACGAGGTTACATCCGAGTCCGATTCCACACGGGCTAAATCCCTCTCGCGAAAAGGTTCTCGCTCGAGAATTCATTCGGATACGAGCGAGGAGGAAGAGTCATTTAACAATAAAATTCACAAAATTAAGACGGAACGATTTCACGAGAGTGACATTGATCTTGGTTTTGCCGATACGGAGGAGAAGCAACATCCAACGGAATCGTCTGGAGGGCTGGTCAATGTTGAAAATAGCGTGCATACGATAATAAAGAAAGAGCCACGATCGTCGGACGACGAGGATCGAGCGCAGCTTGAATTCTCTTCGAGTCATCCAGTGGTAGTGAACAATCATCAGCGTGATTTAAGGAAAAAAGCGCACAAGAAGAAGCAGAAGCGTCAGAAAACTTCGATATCGAGCGAGGAGAGCGTTGGCGTGAAAATCGAAACCCCGGATGGTGTCGATCATAAAAATCGTTTGAATTCGTTGACCGGCGGAGGGGATTGTCGTTTGAATCACGTGAACGAAGCGACGATCAACAGCGCGTCGGGTACGCCGATAACATCACCGGCGATCGAGTGCGCCGAGGAACGTATGCGTCAGGATAAAAAGCAACGAAGCAAAAAGGAAAAACGTCGCGAGAGAAATGGGGAGGACAAGATGAAAGCCAGGAGGAAAAGGCTCAGTCGACAGGAAGCGAGGGATTCACAGAGAATGGAGGATATATTTGGGCCGCTTTCGGACGACGTTGATGAATCTCCGACCAACACGTTTTTCAATCGACTGGGAAATATGCCTTCGGAGAACAATGCCTATGGCTCGGACAGTGACGGGATTCATAGTCCTATTCTGGATCTCGAGAGGGTAAGACGTAAGGCCGAGAAGAAGCGACGTCATCAGGCCGAGGATGAGAACAGTGTCGACTTGGTCGAGGCTGGTCGTGAAATCGAGGCGAAACTTCTCGGTCTCCCAATGTCACCTAAACAAACGAGTCTACCATGCGTCGAGGCAAACGATCACGACGTTTTCCGTTTCACCGATGACAACGACAGCGTCGAACCATCGACGCCCACAACCGCGCCCGAAAAGGTCAAAGAGAAGAAGAAAAAACGAAAGAAATCGAAGGAGGAACGGGGGAGAAAGGATCATCATCATCACCACCATCATCATCACCATCACGATGAGAATCGCGAGGAATTCGATTATCTCGACTACGCGAGTTCGCGCGCCAGTACTCCGCTCGCAAGGATGACCGTTTCGCCCATTTCTCAGGACGCTCTTCTCAGTCCAATACCGAAAATCCCTGCGACAATGCCCTCGCCAGCACCGATCGTCGTTAATACCGCGGTCATCAGTCCCGTTGCAAATAAAATCGACAAGAAGAAGGACAAATTTATACCCGGATTTGGGACCGATATCGACGAGACTATACACGAGAACGCTGTCAAGAGCATTTCCGAGCCCGAGGATCGCGAGGTCGCGTCCCGACAACCTTGCGTCTCCTCCCGCGAAGATCCCGAGGTCATAGCACCGCCGACACCTCCTCCGAGAACGGAGGACAAACCGAGGGTCATCATTTCCCAGGAAGAGACCGAAGACGCTGTCGCTGCTTTGCTCGAGGAAACTTTTGGTGGTTCGACCGAAGATTTCTCGTACGAGGGCGACGAGGAAGAACCCGAAGGCGATAATGCGAGCGTACCACCGTCTGACGCTCCTCAAGAGGACGTCGAAGAGATGCAACAAGCGGTGGAAAGTCTCAACGCTTCTACCGCCGAGACGGACGCCGATTTGAAACCGGACACACCTCAGAGCGAACACGATCTTCAGATCGACACGGACACCGAGGAGGATCCGAATTACGAGACGTTCGACCTCACTCAGCCACCTAAAACTCCCGATATACCGTCCTTCTACAAATCTCCGGCGAAAACTCCAACCACAGCGCCGCAAAATTTGGTAGTCCTCGCTGCGGATAAACCCCGTGAGAATTGTACCTCTGGGAGCAATCCAACCGTCGCGGTTACTCGACCACCTAGTCCTCCGACCTCGGTCATATCGCACTCCTGGGCTGGTTTAGCCGAGAACAAACCTCGGGGAGAAATCCTCGTGAAGCAACAACAATTCGACATGGTTGAGCCAGAAATTGGCGTTACCGGAGGACAAGAGAGACCGAGAGGTCCCATTCGTCGCGCCTCGGTTTCGCCACCTGCTCAACAGCATCCCGTACCACCGCCGCAGTACAAGCAGCCGATTCTCGGACCTTGCAGTATGCCCAACATCAATGACACGCCGAGAATAACGGCCGTCAGCCCGCGGCCTCCTCCGCGATCGACAACCGTCACTACGCAAGCAGCAGCTTCGCTCTATCAGCGCCTTCCTCTCTCGCCACAGACTCAGATGGGTCCCTTGCGGCAAGCTTCACCGAGGATGCCCTGCGGCGTAACAACATCCTCCTCGATCGTTACCAGCGGAACTGTCGCCGCGAGCGCCGGCGTAATACCCTCTCTCGTTCAACAACAATCGAGAAATTCGTCGCTGAATCAATTACCACCTCGGGCGATGCCTCAGCAGCCTCTTTCCCCGAACGGTCAATGGTCCAGAAGTCCCGTGGTCACTCCACACTTGAGCCACTCGGCTAAACAAACCTCTCAACCAGCGAGAATTCCCGTAAGCGTACCGATCTCCGCCCATCGGCCCGTTGAGCACACCTCTCAGCATATTTATTCGACTGCTGCGAGTCAACAACCTGTTATTCAACATGCACCGGGAATGAGAGCTCTCGCTCCGAATTATCCGAGAAGCGGATTGCCACCTCTAACTTTGAACATTCCACCGAGACCTTACATGCCTGTGCCGCCTCTGGTGACGGGTATCCAATCGAAAAATTCACGGGATACGACCTCGTTCGGCGGCAAATCCGTCATCGAGACGACTCTCATCCCCGTGAATCCTAACGCATCGCCTCAGAGGCACGACGAGCCGAAAATATCACCCGCCATCATTCCGGACTCGACTAGCAAAGCGTCCACTTCACCGAAAGTACCGTCGCCCAATCAGCCGCCCACTTACATACCGGAAACGGCGAAAATCGATATCAGCGCGGGAGGCACATCCAGTCCACCGGCAATCACGAAAATCATCGGTACCCTCGACAATTCTTCCTCGTTATCACCCTGCAATCAGCACAAGCATCAACCGGTTTCCGTGGCAGCGGAAAATTGTCTCTTGTCACCAAAATTGATGCAGGAGGTCCATGCGAATCTTCATCTTTTGACGACTCATGCACCACGATCTTTGACACCGAGTCCAGTCATCGTCGCTCATGGACAGCCCCATATAGTTCACAAAACTGTCGTGCACGGTCTCGTACCACCGGGCGTACCACCAACCACCTGCAGCAATCAAAATCTCGTTAAGACCGTTGTTCCGCTGGTACAATCGTTTTCGCCCGTCACACCGATACCACTTCCTACTGAGAAGGCACTTCCGGTTCACACTCAATTCAGTCAAGTGAGTCAAGTGTCCGTTGTAAATACACCGAAACAAACAGCCCCGAGTCAAGGAGTCCTGCTCGTCAAACCTCATGTACCAACTCTCTCGACTCAATCGATAATTACTCGTGTTGTTACATCCACCGTCTCGTCTTTGACAACGGCGATTTCGACCGCGGGAACTCCGATAATCGAGCAAAATGAGCTTACAGAGCCAAGATTCGCGGAGAAGAAAATTGAAGTGGAAAACAGAGAACACGTATCATCGATCGTTCAACCGATTAAGATAACAAGCGGATCTACCACGTTGGCTCAAACGAAAAACGCGGCGATGAAGCAGGAAGAGAAAAAACCAGTTGCCGAACTTGACAAATGTTTACCCCTGCTGGAAGACACGAAAGCGAATATCGTTGCACAAGAAGAACCTCGCTGCGACAAAATTGAGACGAAGATCAAGGTGGAGAGTATTGAGCCTGTGAAAAATGAGATTGAGACGAAACCGGTGGCCAGCCCTCCAAAACCCATCGAAATTACGAGCGAGGTTGTGACGCCGAAAACTGAGCCGGGATTGTCACCTAAATCCGAGCAGCTCCCGTGCCAGGAAATCAAGCGAGAAGAGGAGACCACGAAGGAGAGCGAAAATCTGGACATTGAGGAGGAATCGAACGAGGAATCTCTGCGGGAACCGAGCACCGATCCTCTCGCGTTGGACGTTACCAAGGACGATCCTACCGACAGCAAAGAGGACAGTGATTATTGGTCGGCAAAGGAGGTAAACATCGAGAGCGTGATTAAGAAGGTGGATGCATTGTGTGACGGTGAGACGAACGAGGTGGAGAATCACGAGGCGGACGAGGAGGACAGTCAGCACGAGCAAGAGACCAACGGTGGTGAACAAAACGATACGAGCAAAGGTGAGACGGATTGTTGGCCGGATTCCGAGTCGACCGAGGGCGACAACAAAAAGGATTATTCGAACCACGACGATCACGATGAGGGTGTTGAGACTTGCGAGATAGAGTCGAAGGCTTCGCGTCGGGGTAGATCGAAAAATCGCCGTGGCGCAGCCTCGAATCGTGGTGGGGTGACGACCCGTCGCGGTGGAAGAACCGCTACGAACGTCGGTCATCGACGAGGCGGTAGAGCGTCCCGAGGCGGTAAACATCACGCGGAAAAGAACAAATTACCGGCTGACGTTTACGAGTTCCACGACGACAGCGAGGAGGATAACGCGAATCGACCTAGGCTGATTCTTACCATCAAATCGCCTGGTCCAAACGCGACTGGGCCAAACGCTATTCCTGCGACTCCGGTCGCCGCTGTGAAGGAAGTCCCACCCGAGGAATTTGTCTCGCCCGCCTTGAACACGAGAAAATCACGGAGATTGGCGGAGAAAGATGGTAGTCGAAGTACTGTGGACGATACTATTGAAGATGTAGTACGTGGAACACCTACGAATAAAGGATTGATGACTACTGGTGGTGTTGCAGGTGCTCACGCAACCAGGAGAAGCACGAGAAACAACAACAATTCTGGGCTACGTGGGGTGGTCGCGCAGCAAGCTACAACGACGACGACACCGGCGCCGACGACAACGACGACGACGACGGCTGCGATGACGACTGCAACGACGCCGGCAACCGCGACAACAACTACGACGACGACGACGACTACTCCGGCGACTCCGGCAACGTTGGGATCATCCGCTGCTACTGCATCAGCGGTTACAACGATGGTTTCGACGTTGACGACTACGGTAACGACCGCAGCGGTGACTCCAACCGCCGCCTCCCTCCATCAAACAACGGAGCCCCGTAAATCACCCCGTGTCGTAAGAAAATCGTCCCGGCGAACATCCGAAAATAACGATGAGAGCGGCGAAGATAAGAACAAAGAACAGACTCGCGAAACGGTTCATGAACCCCCGCCCTTGAGCAAAGTTGATCCCGTAACTAACAATCTCGAGATGAATAAGCCCAACGACGAAAAGAAAATGATCGGGCCGAACGTAATACAACAAAAATCAAGCCACGAACCCATGACTCTCATTGATCCGGTTACCGGAATGTTAATACCCGTGAGAGAGTCCGAAGAGGGTCAGTATATTCCAGTATCGACAGCAGCTGCTCAAGCCGCTCAAAACGCATTGAGAAACGCAAACGCAGCTTCCCACTCGGCGGCTGTGGCCGCGGCTGCTGCTATCTCGTCGCAATCTCTTCAGCGTCCGAGATCTCGAGACTCCGAAATTACAACGATGCCGGTAGAAACGAAAAAAGAGGTTGAATCGTCGTTTTCACAGCCTATCAAGAGTCAGATCGTCGCGCCGAGCGTCGTTCCTTCGCAACCGAGCGTTATCACGAAACCCCAATCTCCTGTGATTCAAGCAACATCTCCGGTGGTTATACAATCGACGATAACACCTATAACAACTACCGTCATGACGACCACACCGAGTTTGCCGGCAGGAGCAATTAATACAACAACAACGACTTGTATTGCGCAAACGACGAAACCGACCAGTTTGAAGGCGCACGTATTGAATGCCAGTAAACGCGTCAATAGTCCGGTGCCGAGTCAACAACCACCCGCTCAAATAATAGTCTCTAAAGCTCCCTGCATGCCCGCCGTTCAACCAGTTGTTCAAAATATCGTCAAGCAGCCTATTCAATCGAATCAAGGTGGTGTCCAGAACTTGAGACTTCAAATTCCGGGAGGCGGAGTCGTTCCTCCAAGTTTGAGTCCACGAGCAAAGCCCATCAATATCGGTAATGGACCGAATGGTAAACAGGGACAACCAATGTCACCCGTGCTCAACAGCACCTCCGGAGCACCTCCAAATCCCAAACAACACCTCTTACAAGCGGCTAAACAACAACAGCTGCAGCAACAGCAAACCCCAACGATCGTAAATCTCCCACAAAAAATACCGATGATTGTTCACCAGGGCAACGTTCCTACTACTCCTGTTCAGAGAATTCACAATCCCGTGACACAACCGACCACTCTCAAGGGCATCAACGGTCAACCCCATTTGCAAAGTCCAAAAGCTCATTTACTTCAAGCCGTCGTACCGACCATCGTTACCGGAGCTGTTCCCAGTCCACCCAATCAACCGCACATCATGTCCGGACAACCCATTGTCACCGGGACTAGCTGTCCACGACCCACCAACATACCAAAATCACAAGTACGTACAAATGATGAAAAATGGGGATCAAAATAAACATCAAGTCGATATTCATTGTTTTCTTCTCGATGGAAGCTCAGTTACACACATGAACGAAACCACCGAAATTTATTATTTCTAATTTCAATATTTTTCTGTTATATATTGTATTACATTGATTTTTATTCTAGTTACAGGCTGGAACGATGGAACCACCCAAAGTCGAAGTTTCCATGTCCGGTTGCATAATGGTACCCACGGCGAGTCCTCAAGGTCGCGGCGTCCCCGTTGTGCCCACTTACGAAGCGCCATTGGTAAGGAACTTGGTCATAATAATATTGCTACCATTAGTCTCCAATGACGAGAACAATGCTCATCTCGATGCCGAAACGTTGAATGACGAACGAGCAAAACAACGTTTAACAGTTGACGATCGTAATATTTTTACAGCTAAAAAAATCATATTTCTTTTTCATATATCACTCATTTCCAATGTGTAACATATCACAAATTCGTAATTTTGCTTTGTTCATACGAGTTGAAAAAAAAAAAAACAATTCTCGATTTAAGAAGTTTTTTGTTTTGTTGTAAAACGATTGGAATTAAAAGCAGCATATAATAATTGCAACGTTGAACTAACATATCGGCTTGGTTTTTGGGTTAGCATGGGAGTGCGGTAGCAGCGCCGTCTCCAGGGGGTCAATACGGACTGGGTCTCCCGCATCGTTCCCAGAGCCCTCCACTGCCCCCACCCGCTCATCATCATGCTAACGCTTCTCAGGTACTTAAAACGATCGATCAAATGATTTTTCAGTAGTGCGCAGCTTTTAGCAAAAGAGAAAATAAATTCTTCGGAAGCGGGAACATGCGATTGGCTCGTTATTGAATAAATGAATAAACTAATGATTGTTGGATGTTTTTTTATTTTCAGAGTGACGTCGTGAATCATTACGGAGGATTATCACGGGCGGGTGAATTGCCACCTCATTACATTCACCCACAAGTATTGCAGTACCAGTATCTCCGTGCCCAACAGGAAGCGCTGACGGCTCCGAGAATAGCGTATCACGTGCCCGGTGCTCGATCACCGCATTTGCCGTTGGATCCGAAAGTCGATGGCGTGACGGATGACGCTCATAGTCCGCCGTTGGAGCTTAGACGAGGAACGAGAACGCCTCAGGATCGTACCACCGACAGTCCTCAAGTTGCTCAAGTTTATATGATGCACGGTAACGCGCGTTTGCCACCCCCGATCGCTCAATACAGCCCAGCCGCGAATCCACCTCTTGCCGGTACGCCGAGCGTACCACGAGGCGGTTATTACGAGCCGCCACCCGCTCACATAAGATCTCAGTATCCAATGGCCGGAAGCGAGGCACCCAACGATCGCGCAATCACCCCGGAACGACCGAGAAAACATCAAGTCGCTACGCCACCTCACGCCTCCCAAGTCCCACCTCAGGCCGATTCTTTACTCATGCTCCTCCAACGTTATCCCGTGATGTGGCAAGGACTTCTCGCCCTCAAAAACGATCAAGCCGCCGTCCAGATGCATTTTGTTTTTGGCAATCCCAACGTCGCCAGGGATAGCCTACCTTGCAACAGCGATGGCTCCACTCCGCCTCTTAGAATCGCTCAGAGAATGAGGCTCGAGCAGACTCAACTTGACGGAGTCGCGAGAAAAATGCAGGTCGGTGTCAAAAATCACGTTGACAATCCTTCAATTACTGTTTTTTTTTCTTCCTGCATTTCATCAAATATAGCAAATGTAGATTTGGAAAAAAAAAAATTATTATTAATATTGCGGCTTTGACCTTTTTAGACGGACAACGAGCACTGCATGCTCCTTGCGTTACCCTGCGGTCGTGATCACATGGACGTACTCCAACAGAGCAAAAATTTACAAACCGGATTTATAACTTATTTACAACAGAAGCAGGCTGCCGGAATCGTCAACATTCCCGGTCCGGTATCTCAACAGGTCGGTTATTCGCAAAATATATTATTCAATTCGAACTTAATATCAATTAAATTATTATGTATGGGTCTATAATAAAAATGTATTCTTTCAAAAATTATTAATGTACCTGTATCATGAGGCATTTCATGAGTATAATGAAAAAACGTTGACCTTTAATTTGCAGCCAGCATACGTGGTGCACATATTTCCATCATGCGATTTTGCGAACGAGAGCCTGGCACGGATAGCGCCGGATTTGCTTCATCGGGTCGCTGAAATCGCGCACCTCCTCATCGTAATAGCAACAGTTTGAGGCCAGTCGCCAGGTCGAATGGTGAATTTTATCTATCGTCTGGTTGTCGAATTGTCTCCGTTGCGCGCAGCAGGATGCGTTTTTTTAACGTGGCATGAAGCCCTTAGAGCGTTCTGCCTCGCCGGGGAATCGTAGAGTTCACAACAAACTTGCGTTTATTAAAAAAAAAAAGAAACAACACAAACTCAAACAAAAATAAGGAACAACTAGAAACCTTGACACGAAAGCGAACTAACGAGGAGTAAGAAATCGATGAATGAAAAATCCTCCTCCCTCGATCAGAACCGATGACAATCAAAAAAAAAAGAAAAAAATCAGAGAGCCGGCCAATGAAAGAGCCACCGGTACTGCGTCAAAATTGTAGACCTTAGCGGAGGAACGGGGTTGTGATAAATGCGGGGAGGTTAGCACGGTCTAAGCCCTTGCGTTCCTCTCCTCCTGGCATACACGCGAAGTGTCCTCTATCTCTTTCACTCTATTCTCCTCTATCTCTCTCTCTCTCTCTCTCTCCCCCCCCTTCTTTCTCTTTCAGTCACGCAAAGAGCGACGCTTCGATTCAAGCCTATCGTTGATCAATGTTTGTGGGAACGACCGACGTTACTCTTGGTCACTCCGACAAGCTGATCAATCACAAGCCCTAAATCTCCCTTGTCTCTGTCAAAAAATACACGTAATAATGTTCTTTAAAGCGAAAGAGACGAGAAACAAAAAACAAACAGTCTGTCTCAATGAGCGCTCCTTGGACGACGATTAAAGCCCGAATAAATCGGAAAACGTATATATACATAGATATATATATATATATATATATATAAATATATATTATAAAACTTCCTAAGCGGTTGCACCTTCGCGAAAACCGCAGAGTTAAACAAAAATTTAAGTAAAGTAAATTAAAGTAAACGATACACCGATTTAGCGAGAGATCGGAATAACAGAGGAAAAAAATAATATCTATATCTATGAGACACACGAGTTACTTTTTAAGGCTTAGAGGTAAAAAAAAATAATGTGTAAATTTAAGCGAGCCAGCGAGGGCATAACTACTGTGATTTTAATTATTTAACGAATATCTGCATAAAAAAGGAAAAAAAAACGAACGAAAAAAAAAAAAACAAGAACATAAAGACCGTTTCAGGCCGACGCGATATGTGATGTGTTTTTGTATAAATATTACTCTATATAAATACCTATGTATTATATGACTGTAAACAATAGTTGCCGCTGCTGCTGCTGCTGCTCCTGTCAAACTAGAAAGTAAAATAATTGATGAATGTAGAACTCTCGATGAAGGGGAAAAAGAAAGAAGAAAAAAAAGTCACAAAAAAGATGATAAATAACAAAGGACTATCCCCCGCCCCCTTTGAACACGTAGAGCTATCCCTAGTGTACCATAAAGAAAAAACTCCGATAGCAGGATGTAACATATTATTGATAATTTTAATTATTATTATTAATTATTATTAATTATTATGATGCGATTACATCTAGCGCTATGTACATTATAAAGATTTATAATATTAATTATTATTCTGATTCTTTATATTATTATTCTCATTATTATTATTCGTAATTATTTACGCTATTTTTATTCACGATTATTATCCGCTAATACTACTACTGTACTACTATTACTACTATTACTACTACTACTAACTACTACTAACTACTACTACTACTACTACTTCTACTTCTACTACTATTCTCCTACCACTACTATTTACTATTTACTATTACTGCTACTTACACCACTAATTACTACCCGCTGCTGCTGCTGCTGCTATAAACTATAACTTACTAAACTAAATTACTCTACTAAACGAACGAGAACGAGATAAAAAAAAAAAAAGAAACTATGCCGCAATTGCTTATTCCTAAAGTCGTGAAGCAGGAGCGCAGAAAAAAAATCACGGTTATTAAAAACGCACGCAGAGGGACTTTGCAAAAAAAAAAAAAACAAGGGAGAAAAATTGCAAGAAAATCGTACACCGCGGAGTACGATCGATCTCATTACGACCACTAACGGAATCCCCCCCCCCCACTCCTTCCCGCCCCCCTGAGGACTTCACGAATTTCAATCTCCTACCGTCCCGTCTATATATATCTATATATATAAAAACGAAAAAAAACCCCTTTTTAACCTCGAGTAACGAAAATGTCGCGAGCGTATATCGAACGACGCGTTCTAGAAAAAAAAAAAGAAAACACTTAGCAAATTGTGTCCGAGATCATAATGCGCTTACGTGTATAGAACCAGAAGTTTAAATATATAAATCACAAAAACACATACACATGCACACACAACACACGAATAAAGTCCTGGAGAGAGGGAGTTAGAGAGAGACAGAGAGAGAAAAAACGTAATTAAATTATTAAGTAAACTACAATATTAAAAAGAAGAAAAAAATATATAACGCTTCGGCGCATAGGACGCATGCCTTTAGAATATATTAAAAAAAAAGAGAATAAACGAGTAACCGAGAGTGCAAGTACACATATGTTAGAGAAGAAAAAAATTTGCCGAATTGAGAACTCGTCAATAAGATTTCGAGCGTCCGGTGAAAATGAATGAAAATTACGTTATTTGAAAAAAAATAATTTTCTCGGTCTCGCGAATGAAAAACATTCACATACATACACATACACAGGCACACACACACGCGTATATATATGTATATAACACTTCCGGTACAAATTTGAGAATGGGCTAACGAACCCACGTAAATTACGATGCTGCGATAATGAACGAAGGGGTCAACATTTTTCGTGTCGGGCTATAAAACGGAGGAGAAGAAAAAAAAACGAGGCGTCGTAGCGTCCGCGAAAACGTCGAGCCAACGGAGAACAGGAAACTGATTTCGATATTTAAGAAAAATATAATGAAAACAAAGCAACAAGATGGCTAGTTGGACAATACTACGATACTTAAACGAAGACGATTTTATTCGTATAAATAATTGAGGACAAACTCACCGTAATGGCGCGATGAGTGGTTATTAATTGCGTAAATCAGAGTTAACACAAACAAAGAGAGAGAGAGATGAAGAAGTTAAAAACTAAAAAAAAAAAAAACAGAACAAAAATATCTCGAAACACGAGGACACAATTCTTACGAAGAAAAGTGAAGTAAAATAGAAAAACAGTAGACTTTGAGAGAAAGCATTAAAAAAAAAAAAAGCCAAGCAAAATGGTAAGTGTATTCGACAGTCGAAACGGTCGTAAATATCCTGCCCGTTCTTTACCCTCTATCTTCCCTTCCCCTAACCCTTTAATCTACGAGATAAATTAATTTAAGGCAGCGCAGATACTTGTGGGAGTGTGTGCATGTACAGTGTAAAAGATATGCGTTGTTCATATGTACAGTCTAGAAGTTAAAGGAATACGAGATGAAGAAGAAAAAAAGACGATGAAGAAATAAGATAAACATAAAAGTAAATAAGTATGAGCGTAAAAGAGCGCGCGTTACGAAATAAAGCAAAAAAGAGTACATAAATGTATGTGTATATACATATGTTTAAATCTATATATATATACACATATATGTATGTATATTACAGTTATGAATAAGTATATATCGGGGCTAAAGAGGGAGGGCGCATACATTGCTCGGCGTTCCACCATTTTTGCTCGATCGCCCCGAGAAATGAATGTTTTTTTTTCTATTCGTGTATATTATTATTTTTTTTTCGTTCTTCAAATTTTTTCTTTCTTCGTGCGATCATTTTTAGACACGAAACGATATAAAGATGAAAAAAAAGAAGAAGAAATGAACGAACAAGAAGTCGTAGCGCAGTGTATGCGCTTTACTTTATACGCCTTACCTATCTTGTAAAATATCTGTGAATATTATGATTTAGTTTCTTCCTATTGTAGGCTACTCTGATATACAAAACAAACAAAATAAGGAAACAAAAGAATTTATGTTAATCACGTAAGAAGAATGTACAGATATCATCATTTTTGTTTTGTGTTTTAATGTAGTTATTGATAATTATATGGATATTAACGATAATAATAACTATGATTAAAAAATTACGATGCTATCTTTGGTCATTTGTTTCCTTCTCGTGTCGGAATTTTTTCTTTCGTTTTTGTTTCGATAATTCTGGGAAATTTTTCGTGGATCTCGTTTCGAAGGATTCTCTCCTCGTGATCTTTATTGCTCGTAAAGGACTACAAAATTAAACAACAGTGGGTGCGCTATCTAGGTAAGTTTTATCATTATTATTATTTATATTAATTTCATCTTATATTATTTTTAATTTTTATAAATATTTATTTAATTGTCATTTCGATTAATTTCATCGATGAACATTAATTACTACTTGCTGTACGATTCTTCAATTGAAACTGTTGGGCCGAATTCACCCTCATTATTAAAATCTGGAAAAAATAGTTCATTTCATGAATAAATTATCAATTAAAAATGAATTGTTTGTCATTAGTTAATAATTTATTGAGAGATTTAATTAATAAAACTTTATTAATGCAATGTTTGAGTTTTTCAATTGACAAAATTTTTTTCGCGATGCATAAAAACGATGATTTACCTGTTGTCTTCTTTGGTCAGCCTCCGCCAAACGTTTTTGGAGCATTTTCATCGTTTCCTCAGGCTCTGGACTCTGCTGTTCCTGAAGACGCTGCAGTTTTGGTGGTAAAGGCTTTTTCGCCCCGGTCTCGAGATCGTCGAACGGAACTTCGAAAGCTATTGGATAATCTGTAATAAAAAAATGTATTGTTGAAACGAAAACAAAAAAAAAGAAAACAAATGAATTAATTCTTTATTCATCGTAATATATGAGAATTTAAAAATGGATAATTGCCTCTTTTTAAATTCGGACTTCGAGGAATTTGAGATTTTTCATTGTCCGAGGGATAATTGTTGGGGACAACGTCGTTGCTCGTCCCGCAGCCCATCACCGACGTGTAAATTATTGCAAAATTTGTCAACGTCAATAACTCGCCGGACAATCCTTTCGCACGCAATGTGTTGCGGTATTTTTTATATTTCTAATCGCTATACGCGGAAGTCCAACCGCGCGCGTGCTTTCGATCGATATTTCAAAAGAGGCGCTTATGTTCCTTCAGTTCTTCTCTTTGTTGTCTTCCTTCTTCCGTTCTTCACTTGAAATATGTATATTTATTTAATTATTACAATTACAAACAAAATTTTTGTCATTATTTTGTGATTAAACTGTGAAAATATGGCGATTATTCAATTAGAGGATTTAAAACGAAATTTGAGCGAAATTTGAACAAAAAGAACTTTTTAGTAACGCTTTTTCTTTATTTATTTTTTGTAAATTTTATAAAACCTTAGTATTATTTGTTATTTTTTAAATATTACAATAAATCAAGATTAAAATTGATTGTAAATCTTTAAAATTCGGGTTTAATACTTGCCTTGAAACGAAAAAAGTATTTGAGACGAATGATTATTGACGAGTATAAGTCCAATAATATCGCTGAGAATAAACGAACACAGCACTTTATTCTATTTCGAACAAAGTTTGTATTCCTGACAACAATGTCCAATGGTGTTAAATGCGCGCATCGTGCGGGTTGAAGTTAACGAATCAATATCGCGTGAACAGGTTTTGTAAATGTTTGACGATTAATAATTCAGGGTACATGTAATTTCAGAGGCAGATTAAGCGAAAGATTTTTTGAATTTGGAAAAGGGAACATACAAATGTGCACGATCCTCTTTGAGGGAAGACTGTTATTCGCTGGGAGGGTTTCCTGGCGAATGAAGCTTTTTTCGTGACCTGCTCTTCACCGATTGTCCGAGCAGCAGGGCAGGAAAGCAAAAGGAGGAGAGAGGTGTGTGTAAACTCGTAATTGCACCAGGAGCAACGAGCTGTATGTACGAATGTGTCAACCTGAGCGAGAATACGTAAACGTAACGGAAAATATTTATCGATCGTGTGCGAGAGAGAACAAAAAGAGACAAAGGGACACCCGCACAAACTATATGCATATGATATCCTTTTTTTTTTTTATCGAAAAGCAATCGTCTAACTGTTCACGCGATGATTCGTAACTTGAGGTTCGCTTGAGCATACATTCCCTACTAAAGTTTGTCTCTTTCTGTATGAAATAAAATGAGAAAATTCGACCGGGATCGTACGCGCAAATTGTAATTTCAAATAAAGCATTGCAATTATTGATTTTTTGTTATTCTCCAATCGTGAAAAATTCGATATATTATTTATAGAAAAAAATGAGTAACAGTCTAATGAAAAGAATATTTGACTATGGCAAAGGATGTTGCGAGTAAAACAAAGCGATCGCCGGATCCTCGTTTTCGCACGTTATTAAAATATCACGAAATTTGTCCAATATTTGAAGCAGCTGGGATCTTCGTATGTTCTCGAGATACATTATTTCCTCGAGATGATGACCTCCGTTGAAATAACCGAATCTGCACAGTCTATCGAGCAGCATTATGTCGTCAGAGGGTATTGGAAAATTTTCTGACGTATATTCGAACAATCCGTCGTCCTTTCGTATCGCAAGCGCGTTATCCTCCTTCGATTCGCTCGGTGTTCCTTTCGGTGTGTTGTTCAAACTCCAACTGTTATCGTTCTCCGTTGCACCCGTCGGACTCGAGCCGTCCTGACTCATCGTTTCCTACAAAAAAATATGTTGACACCGATTATTCAATTTTCTGCAATTTTAACAATATTTTTTTTTTAGAGGTCAACTTGAGAGTCTGACTCAATGCTATTCTTGTCAAAAAGCCCGACGTTTTACGTAAATGATACTCCAAAGATCGCTCTAATGTTTTCTCAGAAATAGCTTGAAGGAATTTCAGTTTGTAAAATAAATTTCAGTTATCTTACCACCGGGTTACGGCCATTAACGGTCGGCATGTATTGCACGTAAGTGTGTAACTGCAGTAGCAAATGATTTTTTAGTAGCCAAATAATAATTTTAACGAGCTGCGATTGTTGTTGAGGTTGACTGAGGGGATTCAATTTTTGGCTGATCGAAGTGGGTAAAGAAAATTCGCTAATTACCTGAAACAATCGAGAACGGTTGTATTAATATTTTACGATAGAATAACGATGTGTGTAATGAATAAATATGCTGGTATACTTGTAAGAGGCAAAGGCCTGGAAATTGCTCGGAGAATGATTCCAAAAGTTGGTTCGAGACGACGGCATCGGGTGAAACGACGTAAACGTTGCTCTCGCAAAGTGGATATATTATCGTGGCTTTTGCCCAGTAAACCAAATGTCCCGTAAGTTGAAAAACTTGCGACAAGGAGAGATCGGAATCAGCGGCAAGAGTTTGTAAACTCTTGAGTGGATTATACATTTGTATCATTCTTCTGAGAGCCGGTGAGGAGTCGGCTGGCAACGAATCCAGCAAATCGAGGGGTTCGATAAGCAGCAATAAACCGTGATAAGGTCGCAAACTGTTCAAACACCTGCACAAAAAATATTTATCTTTTATTTGACGCTTATTAAAATTGGGAAAGCAGAATGAAAAATTCAGATTTTCTCACCTATCGATTATCTCAGGATTCATTATAAAACCTTTCTTGTGAGACTGATGAACTTTCTGCGGTAAGCAAAAACTCACTTGTATCCATTTGTTTATCATCATGTTTATTACTCCCGAAGTGCAGAGACTGGTGAACGCCGATTTTAGATCTTTTGCCAACAGACTCCGCTGCAGTATCAACTCATAAGGGGACTCGTCGCAGTCGCTCTCTTCTCCGGATCTTGTTAGAAAAATCAATTATTTTAAGAATTCGAAAAATAATGCCTCAAAGTTTGTACACCATTTTAAAAGAAATAGCATAGAAAACTAACCGAATGAATTGAACGAATGTCAATGAACAAGCCAAAGAAATAAAAAGTTTTAGAGGAAAATTAGATTTACCGTGTGGCAACCTCGTCATGGGTCAATACCATAATTTTAATTTCATCTTTGAGAAATCCGCATCTTTTTTCTTCGTGTCTCAAGGCAATTCCCAATCTGCAAATTAATACTGTTAGGAGAAAATTTGTATTTACAAGCGTAAAAGGGACATTCCACGTCAAATCAGCCACGTTTCAAATTGGCATTTTTTATTGTGTTCATTTTTTTTTCTTTCAGTGCTCATTGAAAGCGCTGATATTTTTTCAAATTTTTATCTCAACACGTTTATCGGAAACGAATTTTTGAAAAAATTTTCGATTTTTTTCTTCAAATACCAATATCTCCCTCAAAAATCGAGCAAACCGAATGGATGAGGGGGCCAATATTTTTGTTTTGAAACGTATTTTCGTTTAAGAATATGCAAAAAAATTTTAAATTTTACATAAAGCAATTGTTTGAATTCTAAGCAAGAAATGTTCATTCCCCTTTTGTTTTTGTTGTTAAATTTTTATAAGACACTATCATTTTTTTGATGACTTTTAAGTTTACTTTTGATGGTGGGGAAATCGTCCGCTGTATTTTAATACAATTAAAATGTGAATTTTTTAAAAATCAATTACCTATAACTCCCTAAAAAATTAAACAAAGCGAATGGACGAAGGGGTCAACATTTTTGTTCTACAAAGGTTTATTTGTTTAAAAATATGTGAAAAATTATTCATAGTGGATGTACTAAATAATTTGCTTTTTTAATTTTTGTATGAAAACATAATTTATTTCATGAATTTTAGGCTAAGTCTGATTGTGAAAAAATAGCTGTTTCTATTTTTCAATTTGTCAATTCTATTCAAGATTTTTGTTGAATAACAAAAATCTTGTCTCACAATCAGACTTAGCCTAAAATTAGTCTAAAATTTGGATTAATATTTCCCCACCATCAAACTAGGCTCAAAAGTCATCAAAACAATTATAGTTTCCTATAAAAATTCTACACCAAAAACGAAGGGAACTTACAATGTGGAAAAAAACATTTCTTGCTCAAAATAAAAAAATTCATTTATGTAATCTTTAAATAATTGTCGACATATTTTAAAACGAAAGTACTTATCAAAACAAAAATTCTGGCCCCTCATAAATGCGATTTGTTCGATTTTTCAAGGAGTTGTAGATAATTGATATTTTATAAATCCGCATTTTACTTATAAAAAAAAAAAAAAACAAACGATTTCCCCACCAACAAAGTAGTCTTAAAAGTCATTAAAAATATGACAGTTTATTATAAAGAATTTAACAGCAAAATCGAAGGGGGCTAACACCATGGAGAAAAATATTTCTTGCTTAGAATTCAAAAAATTGATTTATGTAATATTTCAAAAATTTTATGCGTATTTTTAAACAAAAGTGCATTTTAGAACAAAAATTTTGACCCCCCCATCCCTCCGGCTTGCGCGATTTTTGAAGGAGTTATTGATATTTGAAGAAAAAAATTGGAAAATTCTTTAAAAATTCGTTTCCGTTGAACGTGTTGAGATAAAAATTTGAAAAAAAATCAGGCAAGGTGCTTTCAATGAGCGCTGAAAGAGAAAAAAAAATCAACACAATAAAAAATGCCAATTTCAAACGTGGCCGATTTGATGTTGAACGCCTCAAAAGTATTGTAGTTTGTATAACCTTTTGCTCAAATCATAGTAACATTTGACGACGGATTGGTCAGCTTGGGCTTGCAGGGCAAAGACCACATTGAAAAGCATACTGGAGTTAACTTCGTTGAGGCCTCTCGAATAAAGCAAAGTTGGATGTCCCACAAATCTGACGTTGTTCACTTTCAACTCAAATTTTGTTTCGCACAATTCGAGCTTGACAGCAAATAGCGTTGACAGAACTTCGTCCGGTAAACCAGTCAAATTGCCATTTGTTATGTTCGAAGTTGGGAATGGCAAAGACTAAAACATTTTTTTACCATTATAATAAATTTTCATAAATCATTTATTTATTCCAATTATTTTTAATTATTTATATTAGTATCAGTATTCTAATTTTTTATAATTATTCTATTCATAAATTTTTTTACAATGAAATTTAATTGTTAAAATTGAATTAAACTGAATAGCTGATATTTCGATTATTACTGTTTTTTGAATTTTATTACTGTTTGTTTCGATATTTATCATTATGACTCGTCAAACCTGCAACAGATCTTCAGCAATGGTCAATGAATACGGATTTTTTCGTTTCGTGCATTGGTTCGAATCTCTTTCATTGTTTGGACTGAATGGATATCGAAATAACATTCTGTCTCCTTTGCTGTCACTCTTAACGAGGATTATACTCAAAGGATTAATTTCCATGTCGCTTATAATATCCTTACACTTTCCCTATTTTGAAATACGCAAATTTCGCTGTTTTTCTGACAAAAGTAATCATTTTTGGAGTAATCATCTGGAAGAATAATTGATTGTATAGAAAAGTTTAAACTTTCAAGTCTGGAAGGACAAAGTACACGCGCTTTCATTCGACAGAACAACACAAAAAAAGTCCTTCGCGCATGTGTTTTGCACTACCGATCATATGTTCGGTCGCAAATCGCCATGTTTTTTTTTTTCATCAAAATATCGTCATTTGACACAAGGGCTGCGTTCGGGGAGTCACTATTTGCGCTAAAAATGCAACCTATAGTAATACTATTTAATGGTAGCGTTAGCGATCGTAGCGCAAATAGCGACTCCCCGAACGCGCCTAAGGGGTTCGTAAATTGATTGAGAGTTTAGAGGTTATATCAGTCTTTTACTTGGAACTAAAGACAAAAGGAAAATGTATTTGCATCAATCATTCGGTATATTTATTTTTTACTTGCCTAAAATAATGAAAAAACACAGTGGACTGGCTGCAATTGTTGCATATGGTTGTCATGGTACCGAGGCGTCTCCTTTATCACCTTTTGTCACTTGTCAACCCTCCTGCGCGCGACTCCTGCAATTTTCCCCTCATCAGTCGCGCCTCTTTTCCCCATTATAATAATGAAAAAACATTATTTATATATCTATACGTATATATCTTTTTAAAACACGTAATGAAAGTTGAGGACACATGAGTCAATTCTCGATCTGTCAAATTCAGACATGTTTAAAGGTTATGTTTCACATGCGTTGTATAAACACAAGAAAAAAAATTATATACAAACACGCATATCGAATATGAACGTACAAATTGCGTATTCTGCAATTCTACGTTCGTTTTCGCGTCTTGGTAGTAGGGATCTTTATGCATAATAATAATAGTTCTCGTTTTTCGCGTTCCCAATCGTGCGCGAACTGCGAGGGAGGGAAAGAACAAGAGAGAGAGAGAGAGAGAGAGAGATGAAGAAAAGAGGGAAAAAGGAGAGGCGTAGAAGAAAAAACCATGGAGCAGTCTCGTGGAGCATGGTAGAATACATGCGCGCGCAGGTGGCGCGATGTCTCGGTGCGTCAGAATCAGTGACTCCTGTCTCGCCCGGGAGAGAGAAACACGACTGTCGAGAGATAGAAAAGTAGCCTCGTTCGAGACACATCGAGCAAGAAAAAAGAAAACGTACGAAAGATCAAAGAGAAAAATAATAAAAATAAAAATTATACCAAGAACGTAGACCGACTGGATCGTCTAAGGGTTGCGGACGTGCAAATTCGTACACTCGTTGACACGAGAAACATTCGCAAGAATTTTTGCATTCGTCTGTTTTTTTCTTTCGATTTATATTTCCAAATACGTTCGATCTGAGAATTTTATGTACGTTTAAATGAATAAAAAATCAAATCTGGTGAAATAAAATTATATTTAAAATACGAAATAAACGTTTTTCTTCGTTTCATATACATATATATTTATGTATTTGTATCAATACACACAGTAGCTGTGTGATTCGCGTAAACTCGTGAAAGCTGCGTGCGAGGGCGGTTTCGCGCGTACCAATAACATTTTTCCAGTCTTATGTTAAATGAGAGAAAAGCTTTCGAAATTACCGAGTTTCATATCAGTGGGTCAAGAGGGAAGTGCGTGTTTTTTTGCGGTACTTACGTTAACGCATACGGATGAAAAAGTGAGGTGAGAAAACGTGGAAAAGAAGTAAGGGAGAAGAAAACAGAAATAAACTGCAGAGCAAGAAGATTGAAATACAATAGCGAGGATTGCGAGAGTGAGGAAAGCAGGAGAAACGCGCTGTCCGGGGGTGGGTTATGGGGCCGAGGGATCCGTGTCGGCTGCTTCGAGCCTTCTCACCTTTCGTTATTGTCGTTATACTCAGCGTTCTTCTTGGAACGCTTCACGCTACAGATGGATTCGCCGTCGACGGTGAGTTTTATCCAATTTTTATTCTTTCCAGGAAAAGTCAAAAAAGGAAAAAGACGAAAAAAGAACACCCAAAAGAAATCATCGACAGGCCTCATAACCCGCATTATTTCGAATTTGTTTTCTTTTTCTCTACATTACATAATGCGTGCGTGTGTGTGCATGTTGCACAGCTCAAGAGAGCCACGTCTCGGGCGAAAGCTCGATTGTTGTCAATACAGGCCGAGGTTTTTCGCGCGAGAAGGGGTCGAGTAAAGCCGCCTTTCCACGCCTCTTCGCTACCCCCGCTTCTTATTCACGCGATCTTATGAGAATGTTAACTTTTCTTTCAACTCTCAGGTTACTCAGCAATTTCGAATTTTCTTATGTTTGGTATTTCGCCTCGTAAATTTATCTCATTGGCTATTATTATCGTTTTTGACCCCTGGTATCGTCGAAGCTTGAATGAAAATGAAATAAACATTAACAATTGTGTTTCTCATAATATACACATTTATTCCTGTATACATATCCTTTCATTCCTAAATTAATTCCAGCGAAAGTTCATTTTGATTCACGCTCATTCACAATTCATTCAAATGACTATTATTCTCGCTTTCTCACGGAAATCGAAATTTTTAATTATAAACCGCGATGGAATTTGCAAAAATAATTGCTGTACTATTCCAATATTTGTTCAGTTGTCCCGCGGCAATGGATTGACAGGAAATAAAAATCAATTCGTTAATCATTGATATTTAATATTTAATAGTACACAGTACACAGTACAGTAGTTTAATAGTACATGGTATTTCTGTTTATAATATTCACCAACTGTAGACTGAAATAACCGGAGAAAATAATTGGTTAATATCTTGAGAAAATATATTTTAATATGCAATAAAAATAATAACGAAATGATAATCCGTTTGATTGATTATTCGCGTTATTCACGTTATCATAAGACAAGTATGAATCTCTGAAAGCAAACTACTATTGGAATAGTTTGAATAAGTAACGATCGATAAGATGATTTGCAGTTGAATTGTGGGATACTTTCTCAAGCATGACAAGCTTATCATTGAGCATACATAATTCCGAGTGGATAAGGCGTTTGTCGAGCTTCATCAATTCGTGATATGAGGCACGTTTTTGAATCGATCAATGTTCATTCAGGGATTCGCACTTAGCAAATAAAAAAGAAATGTGTTGAATCCAGTCGTACTTATAATTCGGGGCGCTGTTTCTTGTTGTCTCAGTTCTGCGTTGTGTGTGTACCTTGGTCCGATGTGTTCTTCCTACGCGCATGTACTAACCGCAGCTCGGGAATTGCCTCTTGTCCGTCGCCTTGATTTTCTTCGCTATATTTCCGACTGTCTGCTGTGTCTTCATGCAGTAGAGGCAAACAAAGAAAAAAGCTTTAGATCCCCAGCGGAACGCGGGGGAGCAAGAATAAAGGGAGAGAACTAAAGAACCCGCGTTTTTTTCCCCCTCCTGTTTCTTCTGTTTTTTTGTGCTATCGGGGCAGTAAAATGAACGCACGCGAGGGAGGATCGGGCCAGGAGAGACTTCCCTAACTGGAGTTTTTCCCTTGCGCAATTCGCGACGGCAAGGAGTTCAGAGTTAGAAAAAACGGACAGATGGCACGCATCACCGGAAGAATAAAACTTGGCTATCCCATATCGCCACACGTTCGAGACTCGTTTTAACCTAAACGAGAAATAAATTATTTCTTCGATATGCACGCACGCTCTTCCTAATTTTCCGATATCTCCACTTTTTTATTGTACTTTTTTCGCGTGCTCTCTCTCTCTCTCTTTTCAGAACGATCAGATAACAAAAGATCTAACATAGATTCGTTACACAAGCTCGTTTCGTGTTTGTTTATTTAACGCGCAATAGATTAACGAGTATCGTACGCAACGAAACACCCCGAGCCTCGTTTCTATGTTGCGGCCTAGAATGGATGACGTATTTATTTGTTTGTCAAACATTACACTTGTAAATTATACATATATATTTAGTTTCGATCACTCTTCTACACACGTATACGTACGTGCACGAATGTGATCGATGTTTTGATGAATATTTATACTCGAGAAGATCGAATTTGATAAGCACTCTGTGATACCGTAAAACTCGGTTTAAGGGTGAAGCTATAAATTTGTCAATAATGTATTCATACGATTCAAGCTATTTGTTTGCTTTTTTTCTCATCAAAGATTCTATAATCCAAAACAAATAAATGACAAATATCTCGGATTGAGAAATTTGAATTAATTGAGAAAATATTACCAATTGGGAGTTATTTAGAATAGAAAATCAATATTTTTTTGGAGAAAAGCATGACGGTAATTTAAAGAAAACCTTTTTTGCATATAAATACAATTGACTTTACATATTTTGCTATATTTCTTCACAGTTCTCTTAATGTTATTTTAATGTTTTCAAATTTGTTGTTATAAAATCGTAAAATAGCGCGAATTCAAGGATTTAAGAAAATTGACTGTATCCCTCGAAACAGATGGCGACACTAAAAGGATTCTCGAGGTGAACGTCTTATTCTCAAAGAAAATATATCATTAGCTGTCGGCAAAGAAGAATTTCCCACTTGCGTACAATATTTACAAAAAGATTTTGCGTTGAAACATTTTTTATTTTACATGAGAATAAAAAAAATAAAAAATTGCGTAGTCGTATGGTTTCGAAACATAATGGGGTCGATCCTAAATTTAGCGTTGTGCAAAGTGTTCACTCAAAAAACAAAATGTTTTAAAAAAAGGGAAGAGAAGTAATAAAAAAGAAGATTGATTAGCTTTTTGTGGAAATTGCACTTTTGGGATATTGAAAGAGAAATAAAATAGTGAAATATGAAAGGAAAATAATTGGATCAAAATTGCATCAAAATAACTCGAATCGTTATATTTTATCAGTGAATTTTCATTTGCAGCTCAAAGCGCCTGTCCATTGCGCCAATTTTCATGCGATAATGGAAAATGCAAGCCGATGCCTTGGGTGTGCGACGGAAGTGACGACTGCGGTGACAACTCGGACGAAAGTCCCACGATATGCAAACGTGAGTTTTTTTTGTTTTTTTTTCTTAATTCATTATTTATTATAAAACACATTTCTTTTAGCTGCCCTCGGCATTTTTTTAAAGAAAAAAACACTTAAACACGTTTATAATTTTTGAAATATGGAAACAAATTCATAAATGTTGCAAAAAAATGTTAATACACGAGTAAAATTGAACGAAAGTGTAATAAGAATTAAGGGTGGGAAAAAACAAACCTTAACTCGGAAGCAATTGAAAAACACAAAGTAAAAACACTATTAGCGAAATGAGTGCCAAAAAGTGTTTAAAAAGGTTGGACACGTGGCGTGGTAAAACGTGGAAAACACGCTGAAATATAGAACAACGAGAGTGGATGATAAAGGAACGTCAAAAAAATGCATAGATGAGGATGGGAAGGGCGGGGGGAGAACGAAAGGAGATTCAACGAAATAGTGTCGGTAGTGACGGGAGGATCACGCAATAAATTTGCGAAACGTCATCAATCGTTCCATCGCGATACCAGGATTGACACGAGCGGGTGGAAAGAAGCAAACAACAAAGCAAACAAATAAAAAAAATAATAATAGCGATATGTCCCCGTGGCTATCGATTAATCGATTACTTTCGTCGTCGTCGTCGTCTTTCATTCTCGTGGAACGCGGAATCATGATACGCAATTTTCGTATCACGTTTTCCCGCACGCCATTACAATTTTTTTTTAGCCTTTCGATTTTTTTTGTTCACGCTTTTTTGCCATTTTTTTGTGTCCAAAGAACGCGCTATGTTATACAGAGAGACGGCGATGTGGCGCCTATTGGAAATCATTGCACAACGTACATACATACACATTATTATTTTCTGTATTTTTCTTTCTTTTTTTTTGCATCGTATTTATGGATATAGAGCAACTGCAAAATCTCGCGTTATTCAACGTCTCGAGATTATTGGACATGGTCGAGATGTAATTTTATAGACACGCCTCTTTCTTTATGGTCTTTCCTCGTTTAAATGTGTTTTTTTTCTTCTTTTTTTCTCGGTTATTTAGTTAATTTTGTCCTCTTTTACTGCCCTCTCCTCCTGCACAATCATTTGAATTGAATTATTTTTATTTCTTGGATAATTATTTGAAAAGTTTGAATAGTAAAGTTTTTTAAAGACTTTGAAGATCTTTTTGTTCTTTTTTTTCGATCTTTGGAGCTTTATCTTCGGATAATTATACGCATTTTTTCTCTCCTCTGTCTTTTCTCGTTGTCCTTCATTACACTATTATTCGCCACGAATCCCCTCGCCAATTCACGTGCAAAATTCTCCAGCCGTTGCATCAGCATAATGGGACGAACCGAACCTTTCGTTCGCAAAAAAACTTGGCCTTCTTTTATATTCTCCCACCACAAGTCCGTCGCACGCATTTTCTCGCTGATGTTGCGTCAGGCGAGACAGTCCCATTTTACCGGAAATCTCCTCTTTCTTATTTATTCGTACTTTCTCTTTATTATTTATTTAGTAATGGATTGACAACGATGAGAAGAGAAATTTTATCGAAGATGTTCGAATGAAAAATGAAAATTTATTCGGTGAGGAACCCAAAAGCGAAAACAAACAAAGCGAATTATTATAACAGGAGAAAAGAAATTCAAACGCGTTGTTCGTCGCTCGACTCTCCTAACGGACAGACTGCCCGCAAAGGATTTGTTTTCGCTAGCCGGTTCCTCGACTCCCGCCAGCCTTATTTATGTTTTTTTCTAAACTCTCAACTTCGTCGAGTTCTATAGACTTTGAGTTTCGACTTTGTTTACATTATCGTTTTTATCGCTTCTTCGAAATTCCGTGAAATAGAGCACCGAAATTTTTGTTCAAATCGCTTTTTTTTTCTAATACACTTGATATGTACAAAAAGGGTCTTAATTTCAATAATTCATAGAAGTAAATTTTATAATGGCTCGTTTGAAATTGCCGAGGATATTACGACCGCTTCAGGGTCTTGTTCCATTCACGATTAAGTCGAGCCAAGATCGTACGATAAGAGGCTGTTAAATCATGATACTCTAATAACACGGAGGATTAGTCCGCTAAGCCAATAACCGCATTGCTATCCTCAATCGGATTCCCCGCAATGCGTCTTCGTCTTTCGGCTTTGAACACTCGACCTCGTAATTCATAGTGCAAGGCCTACACCAGTTGCATCAGTTTCTCCCCGTCGTGGATACCGAAAGTCCGCGAATTCCCTTCGCATATACAAATACACGCACGTCCAAGTTCGTACAGTCAAATTTCAAGTGCACTCAATTCGCGTACTCGATTCTTCTCGGTTTGTTTTTTCTTCTTTTTTTTTTCTCAAATTTGATTGTAACGTGCGTTATTTTAATTTATTTAGAATTTTAGTACACTGCGAAGTCCAGTAATTATAGTTTTTTCTTCACAGCCGTATGGAAATATTTTTCTAATATTTTCGAGTGCGGAATGATTTGACGTTTCATCATTATTCGCACGAATAATAATTTTTAAATATTTACTGAATTACTTTTAAACATTTGACCGTACCAAAAAGATTATATTTTACATGGTAGCGAAAAAAAAAAGCAATAAACTAAAGTCAACTGCTTCTTTATGCAGCATTTTGAAGAAATATCAATGGGACACTGAGAACAAGACAAATTTAGTTAGACTGAAAAGATTTTTTAAAGAAAATGCTCGGTTTTCGAATTTCTACCGTTTGAATTTGTAACGGGGACACCCTGTATGTATGTACATCTGCGATACTTTTGTAGTATATAATTACAGTGAAAGCCAGACCAGCTCGTCGAACCACTCCTGGATATCGATATATTGATACATATACACATATACCAACATAGACTAAGGGCTTGGAGAGCAACCGAGTGTTTATCCATTGGCGCCCATATCGACGGTTTAATCTTGTCGCATATAAGCATATGCAATATTGATGCAGGTGGCCTTGAAGGAAGTTGCATTCGCGATTCAAATCCCTTTAATGACATTCCTTTATTCATCCCTGCTCGACTAGCATATTCATCCTCCTCAATTGGACGTCGATCGATATAACCACGGAACGTGTTCGTTTCCATCCTTTGAAAATACCGTAATAATATTCAGAGTGTAGAAAATCGTATTTTTTTTTATCCAATTACACTAATTCCTGGTTTTTAAGGAAAAATTCTTTTACGTAGATTAACCTAATTTTCGTTGAGCGTTTATTCAAGTAGACACAAAGCATTTGTTTTAGTCCAGTGTAGCTTTTACCTCAGTGTAAAAATAATATTTTTTGTGCTCTCTCGCGAGGCAGGGTGAGAAGGGAGGGTGGTCGCAACCTTCAGAATTGCAACAGCCCTCGTGGCACTTTTACCCCACTTCAATTTTCTCTGACCTCATACACAATTGCACGTACACCCTCACACGAAAACACACACAAATATACACATACTATAGATAAACGTATATATTTAAAGAAGGATAATAATTCTGACTTGTCCAACTCAGTGCTACGGTCAAGGGGCCTCGAATAAAATGCCTACTCTTTTTAAATGAGACAAATTTATATACATATATGCGTGTGTGTGTTGTGTGTGTGTGTGTGTGTGTGTGAGAATAAATTTATAAGTAAACAAGTGGCATCGATTGTAAATAGAATTCAAAGCGAACTCTATTCGCTTGTTTCATTGTACATTCAATTAAATCTATACCTCGAAATATTCATGAGCAAATTTTTATATACTTTTAGGGTTAACACACGGAAAACTTAGCAAGATTTCAATTATTTATTGGAAGTATTTCTGTGTCAAGTGGTTTACCATTGAAGCGACCACGACGTACAAACACACTCAAATCGTGGCCTCTCTTATTTGTATACATTGAGGAATAGCCGGAGACACGGAATTTTAGTTTGATGTCGTTCGAAACATGCGCCCCAACACAGTCACTTCCAATTTCCTCACGTCAATCAATCGTTCGTGCAGTTTTTTCTGGCTTGTTTGGTTTTTTTTTTTTTTTATGCGATTGGTGAATCGTCGGGGCGTTTTACGAGAGATAGGTCACGTTTTTTTCACCTGGATATCCTGCGGAATTTTGTAACTATTGCGAAATTCTATTCCTGAATACGTGCACAGAAATGTTTGCATTGCATCGATTCGAATCTCAAGATTGACTCGTTTTAAGTTGTATTTTCGTTTTGTTTTTATGTGATGCAATAAAAAATGGCTGTCTCAATATTTCATGCCCTTTTCCCATTCATTTCGTGGGAAAAAATTCAATTTTTTTCTTTTACTTTCTTTCATTTTTTGCTCTTTCTTTTAATTTATGAAAAAACGCCTATTTTTTATATCTCGACGTATTAAAAAATGAATGTACAACTTACACACACAATCGCCTCGTTTTAAATCCTAATGGGATTTTTTTCATCGCGTTTCTAATGCTATTTTATAATGCATAATCATTTCCGCTATTATACGTTTATGCAGCATTATTCATAATTTGTGTGTGTACGTCTATATATATATATTTACATCCACCGGCGAAACAGCAAAGAAAATAATATCGACTTGACTTTCTATAAAAGTCGTTACAACAGTTGAATTTTTTCACAAGCAATAGACTTTTGATTCAAACTCGAAAAAATAATAAAGAATGAAAAAAAAAGTTGAAAAATATTGAAATAAGAAAAGGGAAATAAACTGGAGCTCTCGAAAGCCTCGAAGATTTGTTTTATATTATGCACGAGCGTTCTCTCGTTACGTTGTTCGATCCATGAGACGACAACAAATTACGCGAGATTATTATCCATCACACGCCGTCTTGTTCCACCGAAATACATTGAATCACAATGAGTCCTCATTCAAATTTCGCACGTTTCGTAGTAGCTGTTTGATTTTGACACGTGTATCTTTCAATTTAATTCGTGTAAATAATCTTCTCAAATAAAATACAACCGAGTGTCTGAACTGAACTTCACGTTCAGCGAGTGAATAAAACGGAATTCTTTATTGATAAACAGGAAATTCGATGCTCTTTCCAATTTTACACGTTCTGACGTTTCTTTTTTTGAATTATTTTTTATTATTTTTTGAATATTCGTGTACCATTTTTTTATTCAACATATGCCCTATTTCGATCCACATAATCGGCGGTAATCGTCGAAAGAAAAATACTAAAAAAAAAATATTTAAGATTTCGTTGAGCCGGTCAACGTCAACAAATGAATTTTCAAAACAGTTCATGTAAAATTAATAACATGCATTAGTGATACACCCAATCACGTAGTTCGGATATTTCCGTGAAGAAAGTGTCAATTCACAGTGGCCTATAAACCAAAATCATTTTTCAAACCACGATCATTTTTAAAGTGTCAATTCAATGGTTTATAAATCAAAATATAAAAGATTTGTTCGGATATGGTCATTTTTAAAGAGCGCTCGATTTTCGATCACGATATTCTGGTGTCTTGCACGCTTGGAGTACTCGACGGTGTAGACGAGTTCAAAAACTGGTTTTCCGCTTGTATGGTTTGCAGTTTTATCGACATAAAACGACACATATCGTTCACTCATCAACGTCTATAGAAGTCGGTCGACCAGTAGCTGACTACGAAGAAATTCATCCAGAATTTTCTCTCTTTCTGTACACCTTAACAAGCGGATAATCCTTAAAGTATATATCCGGATATTTCTTGTCATTTGATTTAGTGGTGCCGTTGTTATACTCAAATTTTCAAACTGATTGCTCTTTTCGCGCCCCAAAGAATGATCCGAAAAATATTCTAAATTTCGGACGATGATGAAATGATTAGGATTAAGAAATTTTCAACGTTTCTTCTGGATTATTAAGTTTTCTATTCCTCCAATTGTATAACTAACGGTGAGAAAAAAAGAAGAAGATTTAACAACGTCGCGCAACGAGATAAAAAAAGATTCGCACTCTCTTTTGACACGAGACCATTTATTGGCCCGGCCAAGAGAATAAGAAATAATGCTGCTCCGGTACCACCTCGTGGTTCATTGGACTTACTCGCTGCCCTAGATCAAATTTTTTTCGTCGTCTTCTTCATCAGTCTTTCTCCTCTTTTGACACTCTACCTCTCGCTCTCTCTCTCTCTCTCCTCGAATGATCCGACGAGGTTTAAATTTTTGTCTGGCCCGTTCGTTACTTACCGTTCACTTGTCAAATAATTTTCGTCCTGAAATTAAACTGCACGTATTCTGACTAAAAGAAATCAATGTTTCGTGCGATCTATGATTTCGTTATATCGAACAAATTCTTCACCTTCATTTAATGTTACAAATTATTTTCAATGTTGATTACACAAAAAAAGACAATTGGAAAGATTATGAGTAATGCTAATAATTGTCAAGTACATCCAATCCAATCGATTTATTGATTATTTGGACTTCTTTTTTACTTTCTTTCTTTTCTTGCTTTTATTTATTTTTTCTTGTACTTCTTTTCTTTTTTCTTTTTTTTGTACAACTGTAAACTGTCGATATGGAATTTTGTATAAAAAATCATGAACATCAACGAGCATATTTTGGTTTAAGAATGTTTAAAAAAATCTCAATACGGAAAATTGACCGCGATAAAAGCACGCGCTCTACGAATAAAGATTATTATTTTTTTGGTAGTAATATATATCATGTACGTGACCGAATAATGAGGTTCACTTCGGTTGCTGGCCTTCCAGATGTTTTCTTAATAAAAAATGATTACAAACATCTTTTCGTCGATCTTTCCGTAACAAAATATATTTGTTTAAATGTCTCTCTCCTCGGATTAGAGACAGTGTTTGATTGTAATTGGATTATTTTGAAGAAGCGAGGCAATTTGATATGGAAGAAATGTAATAGCGAAGAGCAAGAGATCTGGACGTTATTTCGACGGAATACATAATTTATAATTTAGATACGGCTCGTACGATCTTGTCATCCGATAGCTTCTTCATTCGCTTCTCTTTCCGACGAGTATTAACGTCAAAAATACGCTTCGTTATGGCGGTTTAAAGTTTCAACGAAGCTCTATCTATACACAAATGTGTATTATGCGTGGACATTTCAGTATCTATAGAGATTCAGAATATCGTTGCAGTTTACGATAGGCCTCTCTGAATTTACAATTCGTCGTAAGTTCATATCTGGTTCGCGTGTTGTATTTTATATCCGTGGAAAAATACTTTTGAAAAGTAAAAAAAAGAACGCCAAGTATTAATAGTAGTACCTTCAGTCATTATCAACCAATGTCCTTGTTAATGCATTGAAAAAAGAGAAAAAATATCGAAATCACATTTTTTTAAGGGGACCGTATGGTCTAGAGCACGAAAATTTCACCTATTTTCACGATTTTTTTTTTGCCATAAAAAATTTAAAAATCGATGTTTTAACTTTTCGGGTTTATTACTACCTTTATTAAGTATACAAAAAAATTTTTTTTTAATTTTAAAAACAGTGTTTATTATCATATAATTGGCATTGAAGACGACCCTCTCGAAAAATCCGACCCGGACGGTGAAGATCGATCCGAGACTTCTACTCATCTGAAACACAAAATTCAAGAAGATTCTTAATCAGAAAGAGTGCAGTTATGGTCGGGACTAGAACAAATCGAAAAAATTAAAAATTGACAAAATGGCGCGCTTTTGAAAAAAAATTCGTAAAATCGGGTTTTTTTTTCACTAGTTTTTTAGTATAAACAATAAGAAATTATTTAAATAAAATTATGATTGTAGTTCCGACGATAGCCATACATGTTGTGAACAACATATCCAAATTTCAAGTGATTCGGTTGAATAGTTTTTTTGTTTTCACCTGCGCAGTGCCGAAAAAAGTCGTTTCGAGATAAATGAGTTTAAAGTTTGAGGTACAGATATTTTCAAAAATTGAGCAAATTTTGAATACTTACAGTTAATCCGCGATTCCGGCACCATATAGGATTCCTTCGGAACGTTCATAATTCAAGATTTCCTCACTCCTTTCATTTCTTCGAGCTGTCCGAGCCTCTTTGGAGTTGTCCGTGCTCCTACGGTTGGCGCTCGATACTCGCAGCTCGTCTCGGTTTTGCGCTAGTTGCTCCGCTTGTGGCCCGATTGTTATGCCCATGGTCTCCATTATTTTCAATAGGGATGCAAATCCTTCATTGAATATGCAAGCGGAAATGTGAGTGGCAATATCAATGATTTTTTTTCCGGCAAACAGATGTTTCGGCGCAAGGTGCCACACGCAAGCATTGAAACTTTCGTTATTGTTCTGCGTATTACTGCCAATACACCTTTCCAATAAAGTCTCTGCTGTCAATTCTTCATAAATTGGTTTTAATATCTCTTGTGCTTCATCGCACAGAGCAGGTGGGTGCTCGTAGGTGTCTAAAGTACCTGCAGCCTCACTTTGACGCCACTTGCACCACGATTCGGAACCTGGAGGACAGTACGAGTGTTGCGGATTTTCATCTGTTGAAATTTTGTGATAATATGCTGCCCATATTTCACTTCTCATCCCTTCAGTCGAATCTGAATTACGTCTAATTGCTAGACCGTAATAAGTTGACAGCTCTTGCAATAATTTATTCGTCAATTGTTGACGCTTCGGTGTTTTATTTATCGATTTCCGCTGTGTCTTTTTTCCCTCTTCTTTTTCTGTCAATTTCTTTGTTGCTTTCTTTATTTGTGCATGTTTTTTTTCCGCATCAACAGCACGTTTGTACAAACGTTTTTTAACATGCAAAACACATTCTTTTTTGCAAACTAAAAAATCATCCCCGTAAGGCTTTGTGTCCAATAAGGCTTTGAACGTTTTCGTGTCGCCGTCTCCGATATAGTTCGCGTATTTTACGTTGTACAACTCTTCCGATCTCTTGAACATTTCCACGATGCCGTCTACCTCCATTTTGCCAGCACTTCCGGTATGATTTGCGTCACAGTGATCTTCATGCTCTCGATACCACGCTTCATATTCAATCGTATCCTCTTGGCCTTTCCATTGAGAGCAGGCTTGACATATACTGCATTTGACGACAACATCTAAAATTTTATTACTGTATTTCCCTATTAACGAGGCAATACCGAGAAGCGATGAGAATCCACGTTTCGCCCACGATCCATCACCAGACACAGAAAGTTCATCCGCGGGACGCCCAGCTTTTACATTCAACTCGACTTCTTCTTTCAATGCTCTTTGGAAAACGATTTTCGCGACGGCTTCAGCTGCAATTTTTATATTGTCCACGATGCCGTAATATGTACTCTTACAAATTCCTAGTCCAAGATCCATGAGACCGCAGAAATTTTTCAAGCCTTCAAATCCTACTCCAAGCATTCTCAGGGCGAGAACAAGTCGACGGTTGATTTCAAATGCCTTATCAATTAACGGCGAAGACAAAATAAAAGTTTCTTTACACTCACACTTCACAGAGAGTTTGAATCCTAGACCACGTTGTCCGTTTTTGCTAAAAGTGACCGCACCGTTACAATCTTTACACTTCAACAACTGTTGCAACGTTAAAAATATCATGCTGAATTCGATGATGCAATAATTGAAAGTAGGATTAACGTTTACTTCCAATTCCTCATTGCCTTTTAATTTTTTCGCAGACGTGCTCGTAAAATCAGTAGTATTTTCGATAGTGAATCGATTGCCCTTGAAATATCTTTTGCGACCTACAGAAGATGGTCGTCTAGAAGAGTCACGGCCTTGCTTTCTATCCATATTTTCTGATATTTTATTTCAAAATTTTCGATGTTGGTTCGTCAAAACGTAACGTTGTACTGATCAAGTCAGGGGAAAGCGAAATGACCGTTTCCCTCACAAATGTTCGACAATAGGTATATTTCGGGGAAGGGAAAAGTATATATAGGTATATAGTATGTACTATATACAGGTATATATTTTCGGAGAAGGATTGGGACAGCTGCTGCGCTCCGATTAGGTTACCGGTTAGCGCTAGACCCGTTAGGAGCGCGCGGACCGCTCTCTACCTGCGTTATGGGCTGTAGAAGCTGTAATATTGAGAATTTCCGCATGAAAATTTCACAGTATATTCTTGAGATACTATACTTTCGACATATCGAAAAAAAAAAAAAATCGATTTTTTCAAATTTCTAGACCATACGGTCCCCTTAATGTAGCCAAGAAACGTTGGTACAAAAACTTGGCGTGCATGGTTAAGAAAAAAAGTTCCTAAGTTTCTTCACCGAACTTTTTTTCTTAAACGTGCACGTCAAGTTTTTATATCAAAACGTTTCTTGGTTACATTAAAAAAATGTGATTTCGATGTTTTTCCTTTGAAGGTGCTACTTTTAATATTTGGCGTTCTTTTTTTACTTTTCAAAAGTATTTTTCCACGGATTTCACTTCTTTTTGAAAAACGTCATATTTACCAACGTTTCAACAATAGTGGTAAATATTTAACGAAAATTTATCATTTTTGCGCGAAAGCGGCAGAGACGCGAAAGCGGTAGAGGGAGAGAGACAGCACGAGGCGCGAAAGCGGTAGAGGGAGAGAGACGCACGATTTACTGTCTCACTCGCTCAGTGGCCCGTGAAGAGAGGGGGTGGTCTCGTTCAGCGTAGTGCGTGACGTCAGAGTAGAGAAATGTATACCAGTCCCGCAAAGGACGGAAATCTAATATAAACAAGCTTCACTTACACGTCTCTCTCTCCAAGAAATGAAATGTTCCCAAAACGTTCGATTTTAATGCACTAAATTATCATATCTCAAGATTGACTGGACGGATCTACTTGCAAAAAAGACCAGTAGAAAGAGAAAAATCAAACGGTTCGTCCGTGAGAGTGATTCAAAAACGCTATGACGTTATAAAACCGGCATATTCGCCTATATAAGAGTGCGGCAGGACTCGCGCTGGCTTTTTCTTTTAAGGGTATGGGTCAGTCGGTATCTCGCCACCGTGAGTGCGAGAGAGATAGCTGCAGATTTCGAAAGTGAAATTCTTCGACACGGTTCGACCGATTACAAAAAGGCCCTGTCAGCCCATTTTTGCCATTGTCCTGCGTGGACTGACAGAGCTTTTTTGTAATCGGTCAAACCGTATCGAAGAATTATAACTTCGAAAATTCTTCGACATACTTGGCGTTGAGCCGCTAACGCGTCTCTTGATCCTGCAAAGCACACGCAATTCTTTCTATTTCCTGACATCTATTTATCTAATATTTCTTATCGCCCGGATGTAAAAATATTCTCGTCAATCATTCGTCGTGCATTGATTGACACAGCGAGTTATCGATATAATTAAATAACCATCATAACTCGTTTACTGTCCGCCGCAACTCGCGTTATATAAATACGTAACGAAAACTTGCAGCATTTGAAGATTTTTCAGGAACTTCCGACCGACAGACTCGAGATTTATTTGCTATAATCGTAGTTCCACAATTATTATGAGTTTTCCGGAATTTCCATTCGTTACAGACACTAAATCTAAATGAATACATTTTTGTAATGCATCTCCGACGGAGAATATTATTTTTCGATAAAGTTTTTTTATAGCACGATATCCTCATTGATTTTTAATTTTCTGAATTTTTAGACCTTGCCATGTCTTATTATTTGCTTGAAATAATGTGTGAACTTTGATCACTATCAAATATCAATAAATAATTCCTGTAGTATTAACATTTTTATTTAAAAAAATAAATATTTAAATTTTTGAATAATTACTTATCCATTATATTTATTGTTTAACTGGTTCGTTGTAAAAAAAAAGCGTTAGAAGGTCGGAAGTTTCTCGATATTGAAATTTTCGTAAAAGCTCAAAAATCGGAAGGTAACATGCTGGCTAACACCAACAATCTGATTCCAACTTCGTTCGTAATTTCATCTTCTCACCACGAAGAGTAACGAACGAAGCCTGGAGAAGGTATAAATATGGGGGGTTTTGGTTCGTGTGTTACAAGCTTCGCGACTTCCACCGTGAGCGGACCACGAGCTCGGATAATCCACTCCGATAATTACAATTCAATATGTAAAGAAAAGTTATATAAAAATAGATGTAAAAAAATCTCGTGGTCAATAACAAAAGAATAAAAATCGTTAAATGAGGCCCTTTGAAATTTTATTCGTACTAATCTAATGTCCAACTCTGATCGAAGACTCGTAATCATTAAAAAATAATCGGACTCAGAATGATAAGAAAAATAGACAATTGTTTGTACACATTCGGGCTGTGGTTCGCCGTAGTGACCTTCGCCGTTTACAACTGTCAAGCTCACGATAGTAAAAAGCACACTGGTGAATTAATTACAGGCGAGGAATGCAAGGATTCCGAATTCAAGTGTAACAATGGCAAGTGCATACCCGGAAATTGGCACTGTGACAACGAACGTGATTGTGCCGATGGCTCTGACGAAGATCCCGCCGTTTGCAGTGAGTTTACGTTTCACTATTTTTTAAAAATCTACCTTATTTGTTTCAGTAATCAAAATTCAGTATTTTAACACGTTCACTTTTTTCTTAAGCCACATCTTCGCGTTCGCTTTTCGGGAGAATGTGATCGCAGAATTTCGTAATTTGTTGTTTACACGCCCGCGCATCTTTTGTTTAATCACGCACGAAGTTGCGTAAAATTTTGAAAATGTAGTGCAACCGCGACAACAAGTTTACATCGCGAGTAAATTGTTTGTCGAAGGAATTGCGTGCTTCGAGTCACTTTAGGGGCTAAATGGCAAAAGTCAAACGACCGAGAATGGAAAGTGAAACGTACGTTCTGTATCAGCTCTCTAAACCAACCGGAGTGCAGTATCTAACTAAAAATTTGCGCACCTTTATTCTTTTTTTTTTTGATTTTGATTTTGAGGCTTCGAGTTAAATTCAGATATCGCGGAATGCACGATCTTGCCCTATTTTTTAACTCTTTGTATTATTCATTTGGCCATTGAATGACTGAACAGAATTAAAATACTGTCTATATTTAATGCTGCTGCAATATTTTCCTTCAATAATTATTATCTGGTCCTATTTTCATTCTAGTTTATCTGTGCACTTTTTTCAGCTCTCGATCATCTCGTATAAATTAATGAGCTCGTAACTAGGAAGTTAACGGGAGAAACCAGTTTAGGAGGCCGAAATTTTGGTGTTTTTCGTGAATTTTTTTAACAGGGAAGGAATAATCAGAATTTGTTTAAACTTGGAGGATATTTTATTCATGTTTTGAAGTACACTTTGTAATTTTTTCAAGTCATTTCCGCCGGAAATAGTGGAGTTAGAAGCTACTGTCCATGGACGATCGCCATCCGAGTTTTTTGCTGGTGGGCATTCCTGAAGTCACAATTTTTATCTGTAATCATTACAATTTTCTTTTTTCGTTAACAACATATTTCCTAAGAATATGAACCTAATTGTGATCAAAAAAGTTGAAAATTGCATGTTTTTGAGGTGTTTGAACACAATGTCATGTTTTTATACCATGTTTTTTCACCTTTTTTGCATTAAAAAAAATATTTTTAATAATAATATCATCCCAGAGTTAGGTTCATATAGATTGTAATTGAATAAAGAATATTCACACAAGTTTTCAGAACGATTGGTCAATAACTTTTTGAGCTAGAATGCCCACCAGTTGAAAAAAGTCGTCCATGGACAGCAGCTTCTAACTACACTATTTCCGGCGGAAATGACTTGAAAAAATTACAAAGTGTACTTCAAAACATGAATAAAATATCCTCCAAGTTTAAACAAATTCTGATTATTCCTTGCCTGTTAAAAAAAATTCACGAAAAATACCAAAATTTCGGTCTCCTAAACTGGTTTCTCCCGTTAAATAAGAACGTATTATTGTCTTCGTCAATTACATGTTTATAAAAATCTACTTCTCTTTATTCCTCTGTCAATTAACCCCAATAGTACTATTGATATTAATTATGGATGTAAATTTTCTATGAATACAACCTCGAGTATTGTTGAGAAATTTTCAACGCTACTCTTATTACGAATCGAGTAACAGAGCAAATTTAATAATAACTTGTAGCTTTTTTTGTCTCTCGCATACTCGACATAATAATTTCGTAACGAGAAGTACTTTGCCTCGTTCCGTTACTTTACAAATTGCTCCACACTACGATTCGATAATCGATTATTTCGCCTCATTAAACTATGCAATTATTCCGATCACTTGATATCGAGTGCGATCGTTATACACGGGAATCTAATAGAGCGAAACTTGACGTCAACGAAGAGGCGGTGCTCAAGGATTCCTGACAATTTGCTTTTCTGAAGTATTCATGAAAATCGTTATCAAGGCAAGCTAAAGCTTTGAAAAATATGCGAGTCGATGATAAATTATTTTTCTTCATCATGTTTTACGGGTCCAGAATTTTTTTTAATCATATTGTCTTTGAATATTGTACGACGAATCGTCAATTTTTATTTATGGCTCGTTGGAGAAAAAAAAATTCCATTTTGAAGGCTGTAGCTACTTTTTCCTTATCTACTGATTATAATAATGATGTAACACAAAGCATGCATCAAGAGCCGCGGTAGCGGTTCGACACCAAGTATTAAAAAAAAAAAAAACGAGCGCGAGCCCTGCTGCACTCTTATATACTCGAATATGACGGTTTTTCGACTTTTATATTTTTTTAATAATCAAAGGAACGATACCTTGCGATTCGACCGAATTCCAATGCAGTCCCGGCGAGTGCATAGCAAAATCGTGGATTTGCGATCGACAGAAAGATTGCGAGAATGGATTGGACGAGAAAAATTGTCTGAGTGAGTTTTCTCTATTGAATCTTGAGTGTCCGCGCCAGGAACGAAGGGAGAGAAAAATTTGGCATTGTCAGACTACTGAGAGATCGACGGAATTGACGAAACTTTACGAGCTACACGTCATATTTTTTCAACGAATAATTTCTTTTTGGTGCAGGGAAATGAATATATTGCGGCAATAAAATACTTTCTTTTTTTTTTTTTTAACAGGAAAAGACAGGTGCTTTAAATTGTTGGGAATTCGCTTAAAACTTTTCAGTATTGCAGCATGGGCGAGGAAGAAAGAAATGGTCACGCGATGAGCATCGATAATATTAAATATTATTAAATCTGCATCTCTAATTGTGGAATCATAATAACATTGATAAGTTCCCTGGCTACTATCAAATATTCGTCTCATACCTCGATAACATTTTTTTTACTCCAAATATTAAGAGAATGAAGAATTTTTTTGACCCCTCAATTAACGTTACATTATCATAATCATTATTTATAGAAAAGAAGCACTGTACGGCAGATCAATTCACGTGTCGTTCTGGGAATGGGGAATGCGTCTCATTGACATGGATGTGCGATGGTAGTCGCGACTGCAATGACGGCTCCGACGAAGCTGAGTGCAGTAAGCTGCATAACACGTGCATTAGCATGAATGCTGCATCCTCCTCTCTTTGTTAACACGCAACCCTCTGCTTCCCCATTTCGCTACTCGCAAACTTGATGTGCCCTATTTTTTTTAGCTTTATTTTTCTCATTATTCAGTATTTTTGTTTGGGTTTGTGTTTTTTTTTGCGCGTACTCTTAGTGCTTCATTTTATTCATGGACCTTTTTTTTCTTGCTACTTTCTAATTTGCTATGTTTTCCTTTATCTATTTTCGCTTTTTCAATTTATATCATTTTGTCATTCGATCACTTTGAATTTACTTTGAATTTAAATTTTCACCCGACTTGTGACTCGACTATGAGCATCGTGTACTGTCGTATACTCTCTCTCTCTTTCTCTCTCTTTCGCTCTTTCTTTCTATTTATATATAGTATATGCATTTATTTCTTTATTCTCATTGTCCGCATAATAATCAATCTTTTATTTTTTATCAGTCAAACTTGATGCGAGTCTTTTTTTAAATGAAATTTACAGAAAAGCTTGTTGAGTAGACGTAAATGTATATAAAAATTGAATTATTCTTATTTGATATTGATATTTGTATTTGTTGTTGCTCAATCTGTGACTTTTGGATTGATTGGATTGGACCAAATCACCAAAAATGATCTTCAGCTCATTTTTTTAACTCTATGACAGACTTCTATTTCAAAATTGCATCATTTTTAATTTTTCCAGCCGCGCATTAGAGCAACATTTGGCTAACAATAATTGAAATTAATTCTTGTCATAATATTTGATATTAATATTGCTAATAATAATTAGAAAACAGAATAATTCTAACGAGACGAGATGAAATTAATGGAAAATATGTTAATGAAAAAAAATAGATGAAACCTGCCGATCGGATCAGTTCACGTGCGCGAACAAAAATTGCATCCAAGATAGTTGGAGATGCGATTTGGATGACGATTGTGGGGATGGAAGCGACGAGAAAGATTGTTTACCGACGACCTGTCGACCTGGAATTGATTTTACGTGTTCACCGGGTTACTGCATAACCATGCGTTGGCGATGCGACGGTGACAATGATTGTCCAAACAACGCGGACGAAAAAGATTGTCCGAATAATCCATCTCACGGACTAATCAGCCACTGTGCCGAGCGGGAATTCGACTGCGGTGATCACATCACCTGTATACATCAGAGCTGGGTTTGCGACAAGTCCAAAGATTGTCCTAATGGCTCCGACGAAGATCTCCAAAGATGCCAAAATGTCACGTGCCGTGCTGACCAATTTCAATGCGACGATCACACCTGTATATCAGGTAAAGTATTTTCTAAATTCAATCTTTTTTTTATCGTTCGATTGTAAATATTTTATTGACTTATTTTCGCATGAGAATTTATCAAAATCTCATATAAGCTCGTTGTATAATTTAAAAAATTGAAATTATCGAAAAAACTTGATACTCGCGTATATATATTTTTCTTTCAATTCATTTTCTTTTTAATACTTGACGTCGAGCCACTACTGCGTCTCTCGATACATTTTTTTCTCAATTTATTTACTCTCATTCTAATTTCTTTTTTTTTATCAAAGTTCCTCTTATTCAAATAAAATATTTAAATTTACTCGTTACTTACCAACTCATATTTGATCTATTAACCACTCTTATTTAATGAATATTCAATTATTATCAATGTACAATGCTTGAAAATGTATACATTTTAATTGACCGAATTAAAATTGTAATTCAGGGCACTTGTACTGTAATGGAAAAGAAGAATGTTCCGACAAGAGCGATGAGAAAAACTGCACTACGAAACCAGCTGCGTGCGATCCTCAGACACAGTTCGAGTGCAGCCAGGGCTCGTGCATACCTCTCGACCATGTTTGTAATGGAAAGCCGGATTGCCTTGGCTGGGAAGACGAGAGCCCCAAGCGCTGTGGCATCAACGAGTGTTTGCAAAACAACGGTGGATGCAGCCAAAATTGTATTGACATGCCCATTGGATACAGATGCACTTGTAACGAGGGTTACAGACTCATTGATAATCATACGTGCGACGGTACGATTAATCCAAATATTTACAAATTTATGTGGAAAATTTGTTATTTGATGAAAAATAAGTTCTCCTTTTTTTGCTTTAATAATCAGGAGTAATTCTCAGTTATTAGAACATCGAACTGAAACGCGTATTTCATTTTCTCGAATAATTTTGGGGCTAAAATTTTGCAGATATCGATGAGTGTTTGGAGCCGGGAAAATGCTCGCAATTCTGTCTGAATGAAAAGGGAAGTTTCAAGTGTAGTTGCGCAAACGGTTATTTGCGAGATCCAAAGAACGTGACACGGTGTAAAGCGACGGAAGGACACGCCAGTCTACTCTTTACGAGACGTCATGATATCAGGAAAGTCGCCCTTGATCGCCAAGAAATGACAGCTATAGTTAACAACACCAAATCAGCGACTGCTCTCGACTTTGTTTTTCGAACGGGAATGATCTTTTGGAGCGACGTTTCGGATAAAAAAATTTACAAGTAAACCATTTATTTTTAATGATATTGTTTATAATTCTTTATTGAGCAACGCATTAGTAAGATTTTCATAAAAATCGTATTGAAAAATTAAGGGCTCCGATAGACGAAGGTAACGAACGAACGGTGGTTATCGACAAGGATTTGACAACGACCGATGGTTTGGCAGTCGATTGGATCTATAATCACATTTATTGGACCGATGCAGAGAAAAATACTATTGAACTTGCTAATTTTGAGGGCAATATGCGTAAAACTCTCATCAGAGATAAGATTCAAGAGCCAAGAGCGATAGCTCTGAATCCACTTGAGGGATGGATGTTTTGGACCGATTGGGGTTACGAGGCACGCATCGAGAGAGCAGGAATGGATGGATCGCACAGATCGGTATGTAAACATTTTTTTCAGAATTAGTAGTAAACGAAATTTGAATCGAGAAACAGATTTCGGAAAAAAATACACAAGTATTTGGAATAATTGAAAACTTGTATGAAAAATTTCTTAATTTCCCTTTGGAGTAAAATTCCAATGGAATCAAATTTTTGGCTCTGATTCGAAAATGAATAATTAAATAAAATCTCTCTCACTGTAAAGCGAGATTTTCTGCTCAACAATGTGAAAAATATTTAACGTTTCTTTATCAGATTATCGTTGGCTCCGAAGTAATCTGGCCAAATGGTCTAACGCTGGACTTAATTGGAAAACGAGTTTATTGGATTGATGCGAAACTTCACCTTATCGCGTCCTCAAATTACGACGGTTCCAGTCGACGAACCGTTTTATTCTCACTCGACACTCTGAGACATCCTTTTAGCATAACAACATTCGAAGATTACGTTTATTGGACTGATTGGGACAAACAGACGATTTTTAAAGCGAACAAATTCACGGGCAAAGAAGTGCGACCGTCGACCTCGTTGAGATCTCTACAAAATCCCATGGTCGTTCACGTCTATCATCCGTACAGACAACCGGATGGAACGAATCAGTGCCAAGCTGTTAATGGTCATTGCAGCCATCTTTGTTTACCCGCACCAAAGATCAATTCAAGATCGCCGCTTCTCAGTTGCGCTTGTCCGGATGGCCTCAGACTCAGGCCCGACGGTCAAATGTGCGTCGAGAACGGTAAGTTCATCACACTTTTCTCTCCCTTTCTTATAAGCATCTCGTTTTTATTCATTCGTCGCTTTTTCTCTTTGAAATATTTCTTTGTCCTATCATTTTATGGCTCTCGCTATCTATTTGTGCAAGAAAAATTTGATATTAAAAAAAAAAAAAAACGAGAAAATGAATAGACAAATTGCATTCAAAAGAGATGGGTGAAATATTTTTTCTAATTATGAAAAAAATGAAATCTCAGCTTTTTATGTTAATAAATTTTTTCATTAGCCTTGTTAAATAATTTTCAATGGATTTTTCTACGAATTTTTACCTGCAATGAGAAATAAACTTGCACCCATGTCTTAAATTTTGCCACGTATCATCTTGCATGCATTCGTGCATTTATTATTTATTTGCAGTGAATGCTCGGCTCTTGTTATATAAATTAAAATATGAAATAAAGAAAGCCTAGTTCATCTTCCACGCGGAGAATTGTTCATTGGTGTTCGGGAACTTTGTAGAAAGAAGCGCCAAGGTTGCTAACGCTTCGAATTATATTTTGTATGATTATTATGATTTCATCGTTGTTTTTCTATTCATGTTTTTCGTTTTTTTATTATTATTTTATTGCATCGATGTTGCATGACAATGGGGTATTCCAGTAACGACAACAGTAGCTCCTACGACGCAGCAGTCTGCGAGATTATTTAAGAAGCTTGAAACTCCAATTACCACCAGCGCCAGTAAGTATTAAAGTGCATTATTCGATTCTCGTGCATGTAGATGGAAAGGGTATACGAAAAAAAAGTCAGTTTCCGTACTTATTTGAAAATTACTAGCAATAGATGTTTAATTTTTTTTTCTCTGCTATTCCGATGGAATTGAGTTCTCAAAAGAATCCTCTTCCCATTTTCATTTGGAATTTCCGGGGATAGTTCGTGAGAGATAATATTGTTTGAATTTTGAATTCGCAGATCCCACCGACGCAACCGATCGAAACAGGGGCATCAATGTGGGAAACGATCCGACCGATCCGGGATTGGTCGCTGGTATTGTAATTGGCGGTGTGACCCTTGGCCTTCTGGTTCTCGCTCTCGTTGCGGTACTCTGTTACAGACATTATCTTCATCGTAACGTCACCAGTATGAATTTCGATAATCCAGTGTACAGAAAAACGACCGAGGATCAATTCAGCCTTGAAAAAAATCGATTTCCCCTTCCCGCTGCTACGGTCGGAGAAGAGGTCAGTTGAATACGCTTCTTTAAAAATCTTCCACTTTATTTTATATTTTTTATTCGTTATCTCTATCGCGTAAATTAACATTTGCACTCATTATAAATAACAATTCTTTTTGTTTCTAAGCAATCGTCCATTATTTTTTACCATACAATTGCTCATAGCTATATAATTTGATAAAAATACAAGTCCTGTGAATAAGTGACGTAAAACAAAATTTATAAATTAATTTTTAATTCAAGCAATTTGAATTATTTTTGTTTCATAATTAATATCAAAAATAATTTCAACAATTATTTTAGCTCACATTGAAAAAATGAAAAAGTAATAAAAATATGAATGGATTCCAGGCACAGGAACCACTGACTTCTCCGGGCACCAATGACTACGTGTAAGACTCTAACCGGTCTATTAGAAAAGGGCTCAGCAGGCAGAAACAGAGATGACAAAGCGAGGAGTTCGTGTCGCGACTGAATTATTGAGAAAAAAAGAAGAAAAATGAAACGCAGTTACGTCGTGAAAAAGGCCTGACCGAATGCCCGCCCGCCTGCTGCCTGCCAATTCAGCTGTGATTATGTTTATTTTTTGTACCGTGTCTGTTACTTTACAAGTTTTCGCGTCTCATCGTTCGACCGTTATATATATTATATATATATATATAATAGTTATAAACACTTTTAAGTTTTGTTTGCTCATAGGCATAAAAGGAGAATCCTCCGAGAAATCCTAAACCGCCAAACTAGTTTTTAGTACGTATATATATATATATATATGTTTGTCAAGTCAAAAGACCTTAGTTCGGGAAACTTTAGAGTCGTGAATAGGTAAATATTTCTTCGGTTCCTATATTTCGCTGATGAGCGCTGGTTAATGCATTTTCCCAACCCTCCCGCCCTAATACGATCAGACATCGAGCACGAATTTATCTTCGGAATTAACGAAATTAAAAACGCGAAAAAAAAATTAAAAAAGAAAAAAAAAAACAAAATACAAACACGTAATATACGATCTTCGATCAATCATTCACCTGCACATAAAATGCATGACCCGTGAAATTTGTACATACTTTTTCTTAGAACCGAAGCTAATTCATCGTTTCATAACTAACGGATAAGTTATGATCTGTGTGTATATAATCATTGAATTTAAATTGATACTAAGTACGTAAACGAACCGGTTGAATATACACGTTTTTGTGTTCCACGGGATTATTCATTAAGCAAAATTCCTTTACAGTTGCACTGGAAAATATAATTTTCGAAGTTATAAAAAAGAAAATATATGCATATATATATATATATACGAAATGGAAAAAGAACAAAAAACACGATTTTATTGAATCGTCAAAGTTGTAAGAAAATTTGTGCAATAATTGATTTACACAGTAACCTTTGTAAGAAATTATGATACTCTTCTTTTATATTGGTCGTGGAAATAGCTTGGGTTTATGTCTATCACGTCAAGATTTTTTTTTCCGAGGAGCTACTCTCGTCTTTTATGAGAAGTAGCTCTTTATCGCAGAAATCAATTCTACTCAATTATACATATATATTATACAAATTAGTTAATTATTAATGAACTAATGACTACAGCGTAATAGATAATGATAAACCAATTAGGTGTAATTAAGGAGCAGCTCAATGACACTAAGAGTGACTGTGCGTCTGTTTAAATAAAACAACTATTTAGGTATCTTGTCTTATTAAAACAAAAATCAGTGTACAAGAATATGTATAGAAGATATTGTATCAAATTTAAGAAAAAAAAATTGGCTTATACATCATGATTATGTTTAATCATTGAATCCAAATTTTCGTTGATACCCGCGTGAAGATTTCGAAATTTGTCTTCGACGATTTGTGAGCTTTGTCTTCACATTTCGTTTGATTTTTTTCTTCTCTTTAATTTAGAGAGTGCAACAATTTTATTCTCGAATTCACGTACGCGATACTCTCTGAATTACGCATGAGACTAGGCAAGTAACAAAAAAACGATGTTATCATAAATTATTGAAGATTAGAATAATGTGAGACAATTTTTCTTGCTCACACATCACGTTAACTGTTTTTTTTACGATGCAACGATTGTAAAATTGAACTAGATTGAAACCTCCATTTATTCATCGAACCGTTCTACAGAAACGTTTAGAAGTTACGCTCGCTTTCGTTATCGTTCAATTTTTATTATATATATATAGTTTTTGTTTTTTTTCTTAAATATACGAGAGAAAAAGGGAAGAGTTCACACAGACTTTTTCGGACTCGTTAAAAAAGACGAATACAAATTGTTTACAAGAGTTTGGCTTTGAGTATCTCATAGACCATTTTGTTTCTGAAGTAGGGCATGTCCTGTTGGGTAAAGGTGATTTTTCTATTAGCTGTTATGAATTCAGCGAACATGCAGGAAAATACACCGCAGTCGCTACCGTTCATTTGTTGTGGTGTTTTCTTGACAGATTCCAATTTCCAGTCGTTCGTGTCCAAAGGTTTTTTCTTCTTGTCGAGGCTCTCATCCTCCAAGTATTTTCGAAGAGCGGCCAGACAGGTCGGATTACTTCCGCCCATACTGTCAAAGTAACGAATGCTTTTGTCGCGAAAATCAATGATCGACATACACCAATGGATTCCAAGGTGAATTGGAACGACGAGGAGGTCTTGGGCGAATACATCAATTTTTCGGGTCCAACGTTTGAGCGAAGAGTGTCCACCGGACAATAATTTCGGATAGAAGAACGTATTCATCGCGTGTACTTTCGGATATTTATCGCTGTTTGTGCCTCTGACAATAAGGAGATTCATATAAAAATTAATAACTTCGTCGTTGAGCCAATTGAGCCCCGACAACGTGTGAATATCTTTTCGAGTTATGCGAAGACCGAAACTCTCAACGAGAACTTGGTTCGGTGGATTAGGTATGAGAGCTTGTTTGATCTCCTGGAGCATTTGCGGTGTGAGCTCCGGTAAAGCTGCTTCCTCGAGTTCCTCGGTTTCGTCAAGCACAGCCTCGCACAATCGCATCGAACGGGTCAATTGTTCCTCGAGGGCAGCCTCCCTCGCCAGCCTGTTGTGCTTCGAAAGCAAACACGTCATACGTTTAAGCTCCTCCGCTTCTTTTATCCGTTGCTCAAGCCGCTCGTTATAATGGCCCGATATCCTCGGTACAAAATCACGTTTCATGACCGCTTTGGCAGCGAGATTATCGCGCAGCGTGTTTGTCTGTATCATTTCGGCGTAACTGTTCCTCGACGTAGAGGCTTCGCCGTTGCGCGGTGAGCTCGTCGTCGCCTCTTTTGTCTCTTTCGCTTGTGTCGCTTCTTTTGGTTCTTCAATCCGTATCGTCGGTATGACTTTCGTAACGATCGGCGCGCCCATTTTTTCGCTCGGTGTTCTTGTCTTGAAAATCGATATTCCGTCGTTTTTCGGTCTCGCGTTCAACGCTCTTCTTCCCGAGACTATCGAAATTTCCTCGTTCTTGGAGCTTTTCCAGCGAGGAATTTCATTATTTCTTGTCTCTTTTGGCGTGTACCACTTTACGGGCGTTGACGTTGCCGACGTTGAAAATACTTCTCGCCTCTCACGACTCGTCTCGGGCGCGCTTTTTATCGGAGTTTTCGAAAGATCTATCAATGGAGGCGCTTGTTGACGTCGTTTCGGCGCCTCGTATTGAGTTTTCACGCATGGCGGATTAGTGCCCTTTTGCGGCAAAAACCGTTGCAACAGTTGACCGTATTCTTGTTTCTCCCGGAGCTGATTTGTCTTGGTTAACGTCGAACACTTCGCATCGAAGCTCGACATTCTCGACATATTCTTCATCGTCGAATTGGTGCTTTTCTGCTCCTTCCCGTTCATTTGCGACGTGAAATTCTTGCGGTAAGTTAGATTCTGCTGCTGCTGCTGTTGTTGATAACCGCTTCCAAACTTTCGCTTCGTACAACTAGTTCCGTTTAAACGTTCCTTCGAACGAGCCGGCGAATGATGCAATTCCCCGAGATACTCGATCTCCTCCTCCTCGTTCTCGTCCGCGTAGATCAATCTACCGATTCGTGCCCCCTCGCGATTGCAGCAGTGCTTCTTCGGACTCACGACGCTTGTCACGTAATCATCACTGACGTCCTCTGCAGGACGCTTTCGTGACCCCTCGTCTACTAGCCCGAACAAACGCTTGAAAAAGTCAAATATCATCTTGACCAGTTGGAACCATCTCAGCATAACACGAACCGATTAAATCTTTCCGATGACGTCCGTTTGACAAATATTAAATATAAACCAGCACCCAGGATCAATCTAAACACAATAAAAATATTATATTATTAAACCATCACTTCCAATTTACTCATTGCACATCAATTTTTATGGCTACTTTTTTATCATTCCATTACTCATGCAGGAAAATTTCTATACAATATTTTCAGTTTTGTTATATTACTTGCTATGCCTGTGATACAAAAAACCTTTTTTAATACAAGTATATATGAAAACCCATTGTGGATCATCGGAATTGGTTCAGTGGTTGTCAAGTTATAAAAGCTGAAGCGTTCAGACAGACGGATGGACAAACTTTTTTTGCTCAGATTTATATACAGAATACATTTATTATAACATGTAATATTCATTTTCATTAATTACCAATTTAAAATTTGTTTTATTAGCCACAGATGAAATAATCAGTTTCCATTTTTAAATATTAATTTTTGTTGGAAAAAATAAGACTATGCGAGAAAGTCAAATGGAAAAAAAAATGAAGAAACTTACACACCTTTCAATGATGACTGCGATAAATAAGTGCACGATGTAGAATGTATAAATTATTACTCTTGTGTTATATTTTGAAAATTATGGATTTATGGGGTTCGACAGTCAATGCTGGTTTGTATCTTCAGGACTCGTTATTCTACAAATTTAACCTAAAAAAATGAAAGTTCGGGTGCGATTGTGAAAAACACGTACGACAGCAAAATCGTACGAAATAAAAAGGAAAAAATTACGAGACAAGGTAAGGATTATAAAACAACGATTCTTGTTTGTGGCAGGCTACAAATTTTGACGATTTAATCATAACATGACATAATAGCGCGTAATAAAGGATGCCTTAACCTATAGCGCCTTTCAATATATACTCACGCGAATTTTCTTTTCGCATTCACAATTTTTTAAACGTTTTTCAGGTGTGTGTCGGATATTGACGATATTGGAAAACTCGAATTTCTCAGCCGCAATCCATACTCGAAATACGTGTGTAATACAATGATTTCTATGACGGCTGATTATTTATGAAACACAAACAAGTGTCCCGTCTCAACAAAAAACGGGGTTTGTCGTCCTGTGAGAATTTCCGCGCTCTCAGCTTTTTGCGGCGCGCCTATAACCTCAATACTCTTGTTGCCGGCTCTTTCAGAAACGAAGGAGGAGCGCTACGCTCGCACTTGCGGCCAATCATAGAACTAACTCTAACGTTTTTCTGCCCGTCTGTTTTCCCGTCTCTCGAAGTGCAATTTCATGTTGACGCTAGTACGTGTATGTGTAACGTGTATGTATACCACATCCGGAATTCTCTCCCTCTTTTCTTCAGTAAATTTGTGGCAAAATGGTTAGTGCGTGAATTCACCTCGTAATCCAAAATAATCTAAAACATCGTTGTGATAATGGTATTAAACAATCGAACCGAAGAACAAACTTGGATTGCGTGATAAGATGATTTAAATATATTCGGGAGTTATTATTTTTTTCACTTTGAACGATAATTCCGAAGTTTTGTGCAGCGTACACCATCATGCTCCGTTACGACGGGCATTCTTCTTGCAATACGATTTTTGTCATAAAAAATTTCAATGTTTGTCTCTCGTGTTAATGAACATTGGCCAAAATTTACTTTCGTGAAAATTTGTTGACGTTCGATTGTTGTGTCAAAAATCGCAATTCGTAATTTTGAGGTTACTTTCTCCGGAGATAGTATTTTGAGGTTAGTTTAACGCGTTTTATTGTTTCAGGGTAAAGTTAAGTGCTCTGAATTGAGGACGAAAGACAAGAAAGAGCTGCTCAAGCAGCTCGAGGAGCTTAAGACCGAGCTGACCAGTCTCCGTGTCGCTAAAGTAACCGGAGGAGCTGCATCCAAGCTCTCCAAAATGTAAGCGATTTTTTTACTTTTTCTTTCCAATTCAAATTTTCTCTTCGTTAAATGTTTTTCCGTCAAATTTGTCCACTTTTTAAACATTTCCTATTTTCCATGATTTACAGTCGTGTTGTACGCAAAGCCATCGCTCGCGTGTACATTATTATGCACCAGAAGCAAAAGGAGAACCTCCGTCTTTTGTACAAGAACAAAAAGTACAAGCCTTTGGACTTGAGGCCAAAAAAGACCAGGGCTCTGCGCAGGGTACTCTCACCCCATCAAGCCAGCCGCAAGACTCTCAAAGAGATCAGAAAACGATCTGCATTCCCCATCAGGAAATACGCCCTGAAGGCTTAGTGTCGTTTTACCTTTCTCCAATTATAATAAAAATGTCTACATAAAAATCCAAGTTTGTTCTATTATTTTTCTACCCAGCATCTTTAAACCTTAATGAAGTAAATTTGGTACTCAGTAACAAAAAATATTTGTTTATAATTCAGTATCAGTTATCGGTAAAAAAATTAATTGGTAATATTTTTCATCCTCTATGTGTTCAGGATGAATTACACATGTTTCTCAGCAAGAAATTTGAGTGAATCAGAATTTCAAATCCACTGTGGGACAAAAATTTAATAACATTCAGGTATCTTTGAAACTTTATAGTGATAATAATAAATTGAAAATGTTACTTTTATAAATTTAAATTATTATTATATAAAAAAATGTTTAATTCAAAAGGTTAACATTGTTGAAACAAAATATTGTTTGACAATTTTTTTTTGTTACGTATAACGAGTGGTGATTTTTCTGAATGAATATGAATTCTTTTAAATATTGTTTGTTCTTTGTTTCTAAATTTTTCTGAAAGTTTTTGAAACATCAATAAAAATCACGAAGTTTGGCTTTGTTTTGTTAAAAGATTCAACATGGTGTGCGAAGTTTTTAATGTATCAAATGAACAGTTTTTTGAATACGCCTTTGGACAAAGTCGAAATAAAGTCTAAAGCGAGGAAAGATTCACAAGTTTTTTAAAAAATCAACAAATTCATTTCATGTGACAAAAAAAATGGTCTGATTATGCGTTGAACAACTTTTTTTGTAATCAATTTGTTAATCATTTTTTGTAGTGTTGGAAAATATACAAAAATCTGATTTTTAAGATTTTGGAAAAGTCAACACACGTGAATTAACATAAAATAATAATGCTTTAAATTAATAATGAACGGATAAATTGGAAAGTTCGAAAAGAATGTTTTCTGTTGTATCGTGAATATAATGGATAATAAAACACGAGTTGGATTAATGGTAAATTATGATTAAAATTTGAGTGGGTAATATTGAAATCGTTTTGTTTAAAAAAACGGTTAGTTTGACCGATATATATATATATATATATTTTATTAGAGTAATGTGTAAAGACGTGAAAACAACATTCACGGAGAATGTATTCGTTTATTTGCATTTTATCCAGAGACTGGCACTTTGATTTATATTAAGCTATTTCTTTAGATAAAATATAGGCACCATCTGGCAGCTCGATCGTATCTGGAAAAAATATTAAAGCGAAAATCAAAGTCAAACTAAAATAATTTTAATATTGCGGTGTTCTAATTAAAATGAATATCTTTTTCGTATACGAATATATATGCGCGTTCAACGAGCTTCTCTTTAATTTTTTTATAAGACAAAATTGCACTAAGATCTCAAAATGAGAAAAAGAAGCGCCCGAAAATACGAGTTGATATATGAATTTTTTCGAAAACTCAAAATTCTTAAATCCTGTTGCAACCGAGATATTTTATGTCAACTGATAAAATCCATAAAATCATATTCCAATTTGTAAAATTATCCAATTACATGAAAATGATAATTCTACGTTTTGTTGTCGAATTTGGAAACGAAAAAAAATTCCAACCATTGCAAAAGTTCAATAATTAAAATAACAATATTTTCTTAAAATCATAACTAGCAATTATCGTTTTGCAGAATTTTATAAACTTGTATTTACCGTACGAAGTACAAAATAAACGAAGCAATAACGCACAAAAATACTTATGTGTTTATATATTAAGTTTGGCAAAAGATAAAGAATTTTGGTGTCAGGTTGCAACTTGATATATACACTGTTTACAATTTAATGCATAAAAAACTAAAGTAACTTAAAAAACAAAGATTTAGACGATTTTTTTCATGTCGAATATACATATGTGACTAATATATACATTTAATTTTAATAACGTTCCTTAAACCGTGATAAGTTTTCCGGAGCACCATGGGCAAGGGTGAAAATTAGGTTCGACGAAACAGGAATCTTTGCAATCTTTGATTTCTGAAAGTAAATCGAGTATTTTCGACGTTGTTTTGTCTTTGAGGACTAATTCAGTTTCCTCAGGATTATTCGGTGGCGTTGTGATTTGCGGGTCAGCAGGAAGTTGTTCCTGGTGTTCGTTTTGGAACTCGATAATCGAGGGTGACTTAGGATCGCTTTCCACCACCGGATTCGTAGGTTTTTTATTGATAAGTTGGGCGACAAGAACTTTCAACTGATGCAATTGTTCCTGTTGATGATTTCGCTGGTCGACCAATTGTTTGAACATTTGTTCGCGTTCTTCAGCTTTTTTCTGAAGAATGCTACGTTGTTTTTGGTACAACGTGATATATTCTCCGATCGTTTCTGTTTCGCCTTGGAGCTGCAGCACCAGATGTTCCAATCTTTGTTTCTCCTCGGTCAACTCAGCGACGCGTTCCATCGTCTCCTTGAATCGAATCTCAAGCTTCTTCAACGGATCCGAGATCATGCCACCAGCTGAAATGTTAAACGACGGGTCGGCCAAGCTTTTTTTATGCGTTTCACCATCCATTTCCTCCTTTAGACTATCATCACCATTCGATAAAACATTCTCACCGGTATCGAGCTCCCTGAGCGCGTTCATTTGCGAAGTCAAGTTTTGATTCTCCCGTCGAAGAATTTCGATGCAGCCTAAAGAATTTTGTAACTCTTGTTGCAAAGTTCTAGCTTGTTGAGATTGCGCTTGATAGTGATGCATTTGATCAGCGATCTGTGCCGTTTGGAGTTTTTCGCTTTCCAATTCTTCGAGCGCGACAGTCTTCAGCCGCAATTGTTCTTTCAGCGCATCGACCTCTTCCTCCACTTTGTTCAATTGAGCATTGAGCTTTTTCCCAATCGTACGTTCCGCCTGAAGCTGTTCCGTCAGGTCTAATTTGGAATTGCTCAAAGTTACGAAAGCGTCGTGCATCTCGTTCAGCTGAACTTTAAGCTGTTGATTTTGTGACACTGCTCTTGATGCGCCGAGCTTTTCACTCTCCAGAGCACTTACGAGCTTCAACTTGTCCACACTGTCCTCTGTGCTCTCTCGCACCTCTTCTAAATCGCGTTTAAGGGTTTCGATCTCCGTGTCTCTTTCGTTGAGAGTCGTTTGAAGATTCGCATGTTCCAAGCTCAGCGCGTCGAGACTTTTCGTTAAATGCTCGATACGCTCATCGAGAGCCTGGGCTGGTAATAATTTCGCGACTGTTTGTTTCTCGCGCTGGAGACTCTGCTCGAGATCGGACAATCTTTGGACGTAACTGGTCTCGCGCTGTTCCAAAGCTTGAATCTTTTCACGCGATTCTTCGAGCTCTTTGAGACTGCTCTTATACGAAGAATCCAATTGCCGAATGTAACTCTCGTACTGCTTGGAAGCTTCGTCCTTTTCACGAGTCACAGTTGCCAAATCTTCGCGAGATTGGGCCAATTGTTGTTCCAAAATAACGAGAGCTTGATGCTGGCCATCGAGCGCTTGAATTTCTTGTGGTGTGTTCGACAATTGTTGAATTTTCAGTTCATTCAATGATAACAAAGTATTTTTTTCCTCGAGTTCACGCTGCAGCCTTGAATTTTCCGCGTTTTTCAAGCCTAATTCTTGTCTCAATTCCGAAGCTTCGAGCTCGTCGTCTTCCTTAGATTTTCGCAGATCGTTGTATCTTTTATCAAGCTCCGCGTAATCGAGATGCAATTGTTGATACATTTTTCGCGTGTCGTCCACGATGTTTTTCATGTGCGAAAGTTCCTTCTCCAGCTCGGCAACTCGAACTTGCGACGTTTTCAAACGGCCGTTGAATTCCTCGATTTCCTCGGTTTTTCTCTGAACTACTGATCGATACTGCTCGATCGCTGAAGTCAATTCCGCTTTTTCAGCCACGAGAATTCCCGTCGTTTGAGCGTGAACCTGCAGCTGTTCCTGTAATTGATTCACTTCACGTTCGATTTTCATCTCGAATTCCTTGTCTTTCGTAGATAATGTTGTTTCGAGCTCGAAAACACGATTTCTGTACTGATTCACTTCGACTTCGAGATCTTTTATCAATTGTTTATGTTCTTGAACAGAAGATGACACTAATTCGTTCACATATTCCTGATTGGTTCTTTGAGGCATCGCTGGCAAACTCTCCGGCCCATCGGTCAGTGCATCCGCCACGGCGGATGCCATTTTTATCAATTGTTCCTTTTGCGACAATGGAGAAATGTTCATGTCATGTTCAGCGTACCGAATTAATTGAGGCGGAGACGGAGACACCGAAGAAGAAGACAAAATCCGATCGAACGACCCTTGAACCGGATCATAAATTGTTTGCGGATTTTCGATTCTATCAGTGTTCCCATTACTTTCCAGGCTTTTTTCTCTTTCGAACGGTTTTTCTATGGAAAACCGATTGGATTCTTCGGGAGCTTCAAAATCTTTTGTAGTCCCTTGGACTACCTCTAGCAACTTTTTTGGGCTGTTCGTGGAATCAAAATCTGTGTTCGATGGAGATTCTTCTCTCTTGGGTGAGGCCTGAAGAAAAAAAAGAACATATTCATAAGAATCGAGTCATAGCGAGACAAATGATTATTTTTTTAGAATTTTTTTACCCTGGGACGATTAATTGTGGATAATTTTGCCCATTTGAGCATCATGCACTTTGGGCTATTCAATTTATCCATAAAGAATTATTTTTGTAAATTTTTTTATAGCATTTCAAAATAATAACCAAGCAAATTGAATTATTTTTTTTTTTTAACTTTTTCAATACTCAGTTTTGACAAAAATGATCCAAATGTATGAAATTTTTTTACCTCTGCTGAAACATTTTTTATCACGTTCTTGTGCTGTGTCGAATTATCCGGATTGTGATTTTTGTTTTGCTGGAATTGTTTTAGCTGTAAAAAAAACAGGCAATCGAAGGAGTTATAAATTTTTGAATATTGTTCATGCAAGTTGGGGCTCATTGATTTTATTAATCAATCTCAATCTGGAGACTGTAGTTTAAAGATTATTAACATTCTTAATTTAAAAGTCCATCGCAAGAATAAGGACTGTTATTTAGAAGAAAATTGGAATTGCTAAAATTGATGTCTGCAGTTGTCATTTTACTTTAAGCACCAACATTCAAAAATTTAAGAGTTCATGATTCTGGCACCAGACTTTAATTACTGAACATTGACGAAGGTCATTGTACAAATTAATGAATTTTGAATTCCTTCAGGTCAGTTATTTTATTTTTTGCTTGAATTTTTTATTTTTTTACACCACCGTCAATCTATTTTGGATAAATTGTAAAAAAAAACTCCGAATCAACATTTTGAATAAGATTTTGACGTTCGAACAAATTAAGCGCAATAAGTAAACAAAAACCGGTGAAGACACAAAATTTTTTGCTACAAGCAATGATCGAACGATTGTAAACGATTTGCATAAACATATTTGATCGTAAAATCGAAGGGGAAACCGAAGTGAAAGGTTACGTTACCTTTTTTCTAGCGGCCAAAAGTTTTTCTGTTTTATTCATATTCGTGCTATTGATTTCAATTATATCGACTATAAAAGAGAAACAAAGTTCCAAGTGCGAGGATTATTTTTGTAGCTCATTTGAAAAATATTGTTCAGTGATAAGTGCTATTAAGGTTATGCGCCATGATGTGTCTTTCTCGAGTGCGATGCCACTTCACCACTTTTTGTCACAGCGCTGTTGGCGCATGTTATTTGGAAGGTAATCGTTTCTTATCCCCACCTTCCATTGAAAAAAAAGCGGAGCCTGTACAAAATTTTAAAGAAAAAGTTTTCACGTTTTCCAAACTTACGTTCAGAAGGTAAGAAATCCTAATCCAATTTCTTTTTTAAATTTTGTAGTCTATTTCTTTGTACATTATTTACATTTTCAATTAATAACGATAATTAATCCATTTGTTTTTTTAAACAAATCGGAACAAATCGGAGTCTTTTTTTTCCCTTAATATTTATTGTTATTTAGAATACGACTGCCGCACTCGTAGCGGCTAAAACAAGTACTAAGTTTCTCCCATAAAATCGTACTAAGCTTTAGCGTACGAAGTTTACCATCTACGTAAATTTGTATTTAGTTTTAGAAGCAATATTTCTGCACCGAATTGCAGCGTTGTGTTCAAATAACGACAAACAACAGTACGATAAATTTTCGATTTTATGCGTAAAACAAAAAGTCTGCTTACAGTATCGATTAAAAATGACATCTTCGATAAGTGCGATGGACAGTTTGGGGGCTGCGGTAAATTCGAATATAATCCCAAATCAGGAATATCTTTTGCAAGGTTCTGTGTTGGACAGCGCAGTAGAAATATTGTTGCACCGGTTACGAGGATTGTGCGATAATGTTGACAGCGGTCCTGAGACTTTTCACGACCACGAGATGTGCTTCAGCATAAGAAGGTTAAAATAAATTGCTCGTCTTTTCAAAACTCTCTGAAATGAATACAAACAAAAGAAATTTCATTGTAAATTTAATTTTAGAGCTCCGCCGCCGGAACAACCGTTGTTGCTGCGAGTAAGACGAGCTCTCGATTGTCAGGACATGCCTTGGCAATTGCGATACATTGGACAACCAGAATTGGGCGACAAAACACGACCAACTATCGTTCGAACGAGTATCGACATCGCAACCAGCAATACCGTTGTCGAATTTCTTACCGAATTAGGCTGTAGACTCGATTTCGAATACATCGTCAGGGGTTACATGTTTCGCAAGGGAAGAATGAAAGTCACTGTCTCAAAAATCTTCAAAATGATTCCAGGCAAATTGCCTGAAAGCGTAGAAGCCATTTCTCAGAGTTATTTAGTCGAATTAAGCGTTTTAGCTCCTAGTGGCCAAGACGCCATAGCCGAAGACATGAGAATATTCGCTGAACAACTCAGGCCTCTTGTACAACTTGATAAAATCGATTATAAGAGACTGGCTCATTAGTTGTAATTAGTGTGAAAATAGAATAAAAACTTGATAATTATTTATGTGAAAATGTATTGAAAATTTTTTTTCTTGCAAAAAACAGGTCTGAAACTTGTAAATCAAAATATCCTTGGACTTGTGATTAAGATAACAATAAATTGATTTTTTTTCTGTGCTTTTAAAAAAACCTTGAAATTTTTGTGACAGTTTAACAGTAGATTTTGTTATTGCAGAAGATACGGCTGCGGTGTAATTTTCTAAGATGATCAATTTTTTAAATTAAAAAAACCCACTTTATTAATTTTTCCTATGATTCTATGTGACATTCATTAATTTTATTCGAATGAAATCGTTTATTTTCAAAAAGACTACAAAACGCATTTTCAAAGTCAATTGACATGTAGATGTCTCTGCAAGTCTTGTCCGGAGAAAGTTACTTAAAAAAACAAATTCTAGTGACTTTTTTATGGTATAGGGATTTGTCGGTTCGTTGATTCACAAGTAGAGTCTATAAATCATGTCGAAACGAACAGAAACTCGGTCAACTTCATGAACATAGGTTTTTTTTTATCTTTCTCACAAATGAACATTGGACAACCGTTGTAATTAATTCAGAAACAGAAGATTCGCATTTTAATAAAATGATAAAATGTTAAATTTCGTTAGTGGGATTAACTGTGGTGATGGCGACTTTTATTCTGTGTCTAGGAATAATATTCTACGGTGAAAGCTTGTAATAAAATCGGTATGAGTATCAAAACGAGAATAATTAATGTCCATGCTTTTGTTTACGTGTAGTTTCGCGTACAACAATCGAATGGAAGACCGTGTGTAAAATTATAGTTTATTAAACACAGGCAGCATATGTGATAATGTAAACAGCCGAAAGTAATAAAATTTGTGTAGCGTCCCGATTGTCACCGAATCGCTAGTTCGTACAAGATTGCAGGAAAATTTTGGAACGCAGGCTAATTGGGGTACGTAACCAAACGTCACAAATATTTATCAAATAATGTCGTGAATGTCGTTAAAAATAGGTTATCAGATAACTACTCTCAACACTAATAATACGCTTGTAACACGTGGCAATTAACCCTCTCATTTGGCAACAACGAACTTGCGTTATATCGTCGATGTTTTGTGTTTATCTAAACAAACATTACAACGTTGCATGTACATCGTATTAATTCCATTGTGAAATTAAATAAATAAAGCACCTAATCGTAATAGTCGCGAAGTTTACGAACAAAAAAAATGGACGACAATTGAGTGACAAAGAATAAAAAGGTGAACGATCTTTTGGATTATTCGAAACAGATGTCAACGTAGATTTAGCTGATTATTAATCGTGTTTCAATTTGAAGATACATCGTAAAATATTTTTTGAACAATTAAAATGTGTTAAATTGTTTGTACATATGTTTTTTTTTCGTTTTGGTTAAAGAATATACAAATTAAACTGAGGCAAATTCAATAATGAGCCCTAACCTTATCGATCTTAGAAGTACACTCTTGGGTCTCAGAGACCCGAAAAAAAAATACAAAATACAACATTCTGCTTATCAAAGAATTCATTAGCTCAGGCAGTATTTTTGGGGAAATTATAGAGAGCACAAAAGTTCGGCCTATGCAGACATGATCTCAAAAGTCTGACCTTCGAGTTGAAAAAATGATAAAAATAAAGTGTATACTTCTGGAGTTGAAAAAAACATTTGTTGAAAACGACAAATTCTCTAATGTACAGGAATTTTTTACAGGCTGGCTGCGAATACTTTTTTAGAACCCAATTCTGTATAAAACAACAACATAAAATTGAGTCTGCAAAAAACTGGAAGAGACTCTCAATGCGGAAGTGTAAAGCAAGAAATGGAATCTGTTTAATCAGGAACTCCTACACTTGCAAAACTTCAAGTTCGATGATGAAATTAACAAAAAAGCGGAGGAAAGAATGAACGGTGCAAAATCAGCACCGTGATTAATGTCCTGAAGAGCATCAAAGAATATTACAATAATGACCTAATCTCTGATATATTAATCTAGAATCTCAAATCACTGTTGGAAATATGGCGCAAAGCACACAGACTTCAAATTATCCACTGCATAACTGCGTTTTCCATGGCGATATAAAAACGCTTATCGCAATCCTGAAGAATCATGATATTGCTGAGAAAGACAAACACGGTCTGTACAGAACATTTCAATTTTTGTTATGGCTTTTGAGAATTCTTATTGATTTTCATTCCTTTTTTTTTACACCCTGGTCGTTACTACCATTGGTCTTTAAGACCCAAGCAACTTTGAGTTCTGACAGATCTTGGAAGAATCGATATTTTTTGACGTATTTTTTGGTTAAACAATAGACCAACTCCTGAGTAAGAAAATGGTACAATTCACCCAATGGTAGTAGCCTCTGGTTAATTCGATTTATTTTATTTACTCAATTGGATTTATTCAATTCAATTCGCCCAATTCAATTTATCCATTAATTTAATTCCATTCGTCTCTTCGCCTAAATCTTTCTATTTAAATTAGTTTTATTAATATTTTATTTATATCATAGATATATCATAGATAAATTGAATTTTTCAAAATATTTTCAAATTTTTTATTGTTTATTTATACTTATTATTCATCTATTACAGGAAATACACCATTACATCTTGCTGTGATGCTGGGAAGAAAAGGTATGTTATGAATTGACTTAATTTATTATAATTTTTTATTATACTTCAAAATATTTTTGGTTTTACTTCTTTAGATTTTCTCCCATTCTTTTTGTCCTTGTATTTTGATTTTATCTAATGTCCTTTTTTTATCTTATTTCTGGACTTTCTACCTTAATGTGTTTGAATTGTACAGGAGTTAAAAAAGAATTGTTGTTTTCAGGATGCATTGAATTACTGCTGGCACACGGAGCACCTGTAAAGGTGAAAAATCTTGCAGGCTGGAGCCCTTTGGCTGAAGCTATAAGCTATGGCCACAGGCCAACTAGTGAGTGATATACATAAAAAATATTGTTTAAATTAATATGCAATTAATCTGAATTTTCTTTATACATCAATAATAATTATCGTACTATGATTTTGTTACAGTTTTATTATTAGTGAAAAAATTGAAGCAACAAGCGAGAGAACAGATGGAAGAAAGAAGACCAAATTTAGTATCCGCGTTGCGTCAAATGGGCGATTTTTATATGGAACTCAAATGGGATTTCCAGAGTTGGGGTAAATAAAGTTATTCGACAATTAAAGGTGTAAATTAAAGTATTGTCGTTATTTTTATTCTAATAATATTTGTTGTGTTTTTTTTGTTTGTTACAGTTCCTCTCGTATCTAGAATCCTCCCGTCAGACATATGCAAAATCCATAAAAGCGGTGCGTCGATAAGGATGGATACAACGCTCGTTGACTTCAATGACATGCGATGGGAAAGGGGTGACATATCCTTCATTTTTAATGGAGACCAAAAGCCTAGTAAATCGCTTACCGTTCTTGATAATAAGGCCAAACTCTTTCAAAGGGTTCGATACGAAGTGAGTGATTTGTGGGTTTTTCTTTTTTTCATTATTTCAATTATGCATCTCGAAATTTGTACTGAAAATGTTCAATTCATGAATTTAAGCCAATTAAAATTCTATTATTTCCATGATTTCGATTAAGTAGAGCTTTTATTAATTGTAGGAGACTGAACTGGAGATTGAAGATGAAGTCGATATTCTCATGTCCAGTGATATCATGGCAGCTCAAATGTCGACCAAGGGTATTACATTTTCTCGAGCCCAAACTGGATGGATCTTTCGAGAAGATAAAAAGGTCAGAATCTATCAAAATATGTATATATTTCTTTAAATAATTAAGTTGTAACGAAAATCAAATTTAATTGTAACGAAATAAATTCGAATGAAAATTATTTGTAATACAAACATTGGCACAAAATGTTACGGAACAATAAATCAGGAAAAATAAGACATTCTGTAAACGAATTTTCCAACAAAGAATTATCATATCGAATAATTTAATTCGTAGTACTTTTATGATTTATGGTTCATGAGAATCATAGTCGAAATGGAACATAAATTTAAAATATTTACAATTATATTAATATTCAATGTCGTCGATAATTAAATTTCGAATAATTGATTTTTTTTTTTTTTTTCAAATCCAGGAAATGGTTGGACCCTTCAACGCTGATTTTTACCAAATAAACGGGATGGTATTGGAAAGCAGAAAACGGCGGGAACATTTGAGCGAAGAAGATCTACAAAAAAATAAGGCAATCATGGAGTCATTAACAAAAGGAAGTTCGCAAGGATTCGCGAATGGCGAGGTTTGTAAATAATTTTTCATGTTTCCATTCTGCTTTTATAAACTTAAAATCAAATAAAAAATCCACTGCGCAGCTAACAAAATCAAATTTCAAACATTCAAATTTTTTTTCTCCAAATTTTAAACATTTTTACATCCATGTATAAAACAAGTATTTAAACAAATAAATAAACAAAATCTGTCTTAGTTCTTGAGATATAAAAGCAAAAAACAAAACAACTGAAAATATCGGTTTTGAAAGTTTTAAATTGTGTTTTTTTTATTTACGAATTTTTTCGAAGGCTAATGGTTTTTTTTAAACCAAATTACAATCGAATGAACTGATCGAAATTTCGTCTTTTTTCTCATAGCCTCCAATGAGAAGAGTTTCTTTAAATCCTCCGCCCGATGCTCACATATCGTGGGAAGAATATTTGGAAGCTCCGGTAGGGGAAAGTCCGCTTTTGGGTCGAAGTCTCGTGTATAAGGAAAGTAGTAAATCTTTTAAAGCGACAGTCGCGATGAGTATGGATTTTCCATTGACCGTCGATATGCTTTTAAACGTTTTGGAAGTGACGGCACCGTTCAAACACTTCAGTAAACTTCGACAGTTTGTTCTCATGAAACTGCCTCCAGGATTTCCCGTCAAGATCGACATCCCCATTTTGCCTACGGTCACCGCCAAGATAACCTTTCAAGAATTTGCATTTAGAAATGATATAAACTCGGAACTGTTTCAAGTGCCCTTGGATTACTTCGAAGATCCAATGAGGTGAGTCAAAATATTAAATGTAATCTCTATTTCCGTTTGCACTAAATTATTCTTCAATTAAGTTGATTTTTCCAAGAATGTTCCGATGCGAAATTAGTCTCTGTAGTGGAGTAAATAAAAATGAAAATACGAAACAAAATTACAAAAAGGATTGCTCAACATCTTTTATAATTTCTCAAATCCCGCGGGAGTTTAATATTTGTTTACGAAAAGTGTAGTCAATCCTAGATCTAATGATTCCACGTAAATTTAAAAAAAATGATATTTTTGTCGATTTTTTAAAATTTTTCCATCTCTGAATTTTTCGTCCACTAAATTTCCCACAAACCAAATTTTTCGCATACAATTCTCTTCCTCGTTAAAAACTAGAAAACTCATGCGCTCGTAAGACTCTTTATCTCCGTACGAATGCTTTAACGACCAAAAAAGTTATGGAGTCGATATCGATTTTGATTTTTTGTTAGAAAAAAAGAGTCATGTTTTTTTAGGATTAATGATTTTTTACTATTTCAGTATCGTTTGTATAAAAAAAGAATTTTTCCCTACAGATTCCCAGACTTATGACGCTTCGACACCCTGATAAAAACCGAGAAGAGAGATCGAAGTATTTGGGAACTGATATGGATACTCTTGGTCTGGCTGGTGCTGCTGAAATGCTCGTTCGAGGTTTACCACGAAAGTATAAATTTCAGGCACTGTGTCAAATTAATGAAGTAAATATGAGTGATGGAAGAAAAAAAAGGTTGGCACGAGTGATGTAAAATGGACTTGTATTAAGGGAGTGATATGGACGTGAGTGATGATCACGCTGATAAAAACAAAATTCGTCCGTATTCGATGTGCTAAATAAATTAGCAGATACCAAATCGAAAGATCTCTGCTGGTTGTAAAAACCAAAAAAACAAACATGAGTGAGGTGTAAAATGCATACAATAAACATTCGCAAATTTATTGTCCGAAGGTCTACCGAAAAAAATACTGCGAATAATGCAATTTTCTTTAAAGACAACCGGAGAAACGTTAAAGATTTCAAAATCGCTACGATTCATCCAAGTTTGAATTCCTTGAAAGTGAGATAAGCTAAATAAATAACAAGTAGTATTATTCTGGCGCAATTTAGAATGAAAACACACAAATCATATTTCAATGACTTCGTTATAAACCCATTTTTTCCCTCTCTCTATTTCGTCGTACTCGATGAAAGTATAGATTGAAAAATAGATATTCATTTGCTACAAATGCTGGGATGTAGATTTATTATATTATTTCTTATCGGAGTGCGAATTGATAATACAAACATAAATTATTTTATTTCTCCATCGTGTACAAATACTCCAAGGATTTATTTCATATCCATGGATACATCAGACGTTTTAATCACTCTGTAAAATTAGTATTTGTTCTACTCTGAAAAAAAAAAAACTATTGGAGATGAAAAAGTAAAATAAACAAACATTCACATATGGCTTGATAGTTCAGCATTGTTTCTCTGCCCTCGCAACAATATTTTTCAAAATGTAGAAAAACACACAATTTCTGAATTACTCTTTTATTAAAACTTTAAATGCCAAAGAATAAATTGATGAAGTGCGGTTTTTGAAATCGGATTAAAAAAAAATTCAAACGGTCTTAATTTTTGTTGCATTTATTTTGCTTAGTATTTATTTATTTTTTAACATTTTATAAATTATTCATATTTATTCGAATATTCACATAATATGAAAAACAGCAATTTTTTCCAGGTTTCAAAATCATCCAAATGGTGGATTCGACGTTCGTTTAGAAAATTCTTGATCAGGACACGGTTCTGATCGATTTTTCCAAGAATTTCAATCCTGAATAAATTTATCCGATGGTCGAAATGTTGAAATACGTTTCCGTATTTCTCACTTTATTTGTATCGTCTGTGTAAAGAAATCCAATGGTGGAAAATTTTTCTCTTCGATCCTGGTTTCGAGATAAATATTTTTCCGTACTTTGGTCGATGTCTCACGATTATTATGTCCAAGGGAGATCTTCTGTCACGTAACACGTCGTCACTTTCTTCTTGGAGATTCGACGTGTTACATCTTTTCGATAATATTCCAAATATGATGAAGAATAAAATCAATGTGATGTGGCGCATTTTGATGTCGAAGTTACGATTTTTATCACAAATTTATTGATTGTTGACAATGTTTGTATTTTTTAGATCACAGATACAAATGTCAATGATTCAATGACTAAATATTTTGCTAAATGTAACTCGGACATTTATTTGAGCTTCAGAATTTACCAGGGAGTTATGCAATATTTTTCTAATAGGTTCCTGAGCTATAAAGAGCACTTTTACAAGTATAGTTAAAACTCGAGGTTTTCTGATTGTGCAAATCGTTAAAAACCAACAGTCTCGGGCAACATTGATACCGTGGACTTTCTGACAAGGCTCATAAATTTTTTTATTTTCTTTTCAAAATATGAAGGTCGTTTTTAATGTGTAAAAAATATTTTTCATTCTTATTACTTTTCTCGGAAGGCATTTCGCAACGTACTGACGATGTTAAACTTACTTTCATATGGAATAAAAAATCAATTACGAAAACCATAGTTTTGCAATTTTTTATTTTTTATTTTTCATAATCTTGGAAAAAAAATCTGTTTGCCAATATAATTTCAGGATTGGACGTTTTGTGAAATCGTCATAAAATCAGTTTGTGAAAAAGCAATTTTCTTAGTCCCTCAAAAAGAATTTTCGTGGCCTAAAAACGGTATTATTTATTGAAAAAGCAAAAAAAGTGATTTTTTAGTCAGGTTTTGAAACTTAGAAATTTCGGTTGATAAATCTTTTTATTTTTTTACAAAATCTCAAAAAAACTTATTCAAAAATGAAATAAATCGGTTCACACAGCCAAAATTTTAATAAAAAATCAAATTCTAAGTAAAATTTAAAAAAAAATTCGAAGTATTTCGAATATTCCAGAAAAATTGATAATGGAACGGAAATGCGGATAGAATATCATTATAGCGCCATCTGACAAATTGTAGCCTAAGCTTGGTTCCCATTGATTGATGAGTAGAGCCTGTCTTCGATCGAAATGTTCTATGCTTTAACCCGACACCTTCGAAGAAGCACGTTGACGAGAAAGCAGCGACAGCAACGTTGGGCAAGGTGATGCAAGTTGTACTCCATATCGTTTTTTTTTTTTAAATAATATAGTTAACAATATGTCAAAGTCTAAGGAAAATATATCGGAGGTGAGGGAAAAAATGGAAGATGTTGAGATCGAGGAAATGGGGAAAAAATTGTCTCACAAGGAGAAGAAGAAATTGAAGAAACAGCAAGAGTACGAAAAAACGGTGGAACGTATGACCAAAACTGGTGGTCAGGGGCACAGTGAATTGGAATCAAATTTTACAGTTTCTCAAAGTCTTGCACAGAATCGTGGTACACAACAATTGGACAATGCAGTCGATATTAAAGTCGAGAATTTCAGTATTGCCGCCAAGGGTAAAGAATTGTTTACGAATGCAAGTTTACTCATTGCGCAGGGCAGACGGTACGGTCTGGTCGGACCCAACGGGTGAGTACTAATTTTCAAAATTTGATAAATTGATAAAACTCATTTCTTTGACCTTGATTTTCATTCCCTTGAATCGGAATTTTAAATAAATTATAAATGCCAAAAATTGTACACCGATCGCTGAGATAAATTCTCTTTTTCATAAATTATGGACTCAAAAAAATTTATTTTCTTTCTAATTGATTTTTTATTATGGGTTGAATTGAAAATTTAAAAAATAACATTAAAAAATTCAACTCCAAATAACAGGGCATAATTTTTGACAAAACTGCTTTTGTTTTTTTAGAATTTGGATTTTTTAATGGAATTCAAATTGTATCCAACTTGATTTTGATTGTAATATTAATCACAATTTTTAGAAATTACTGAAAAATTGAACACAAAGTTATTTAGCACAAATAATTGTCAAATATTCAAACATTTATTTGTTCAAACATTCCTCGCACATAATTTTTTTCTCTCATTTCTAGTCATGGAAAAACAACTTTGTTGCGTCATATTGCCAAAAGAGCATTCGCCATTCCTCCAAATATCGATGTCCTTTATTGCGAACAAGAAGTCGTGGCTGATGATACACCAGCTGTTGAAGTTGTACTTAACGCTGACCTTAAGTGTAAGGAACTCCAGAACGAGTGTAAAAAATTGGAGGAGAAAGCAGAACAGGGAGATGAGTCCGTTCAAACAAGATTGCAGGAGGTAATTTGTTGCAGACTATCTTGGAAAAATTTCAAAAAAAATGTTCCCTGATCAAATCGTACAATTTTTTAGTCTTGGTTTTCTTTTGCATTGGTATAAAAAATAATGGAATTGCTTTGATTTTTTAAATATTGTTTTGATATTTACATTTTTTTTCCTTATTTATAATGAAATTATCGAAATTATGGGAGTTTCTGAAAAGAATAAATTTTTTTGGGACTATTTTTTGTTTTCGGAAACGAGTATTTTTTTAAATTGCTGAAAATACATGTTCAGGTATACGAAGAGCTGAAAGCGATTGATGCGGATTCTGCGGAGCCTAGAGCACGTCGAATTCTCGCTGGTCTTGGGTTTAGTAGATCGATGCAAAACAGAGCAACGAAGAATTTTTCGGGTGGTTGGAGGATGCGAGTTTCCTTGGCGAGGGCTTTGTTCGTCGAGCCGACTTTGTTGTTGTTGGACGAGCCGACAAATCATTTGGATCTAAACGCGGTTATTTGGCTGGACAATTATCTCCAAGCTTGGAAAAAAACTTTGCTCATAGTTTCTCACGACCAGAGCTTTTTGGATAACGTTTGCACTGATATTATTCATTTGGATCAGTTCAAGCTCTTCTATTACAAAGGCAATTATAGCATGTTCAAGAAAATGTACGTTCAAAAGAGAAAAGAAATGATCAAAGCTTACGAGAAGCAAGAGAAACGAATAAAAGACATGAAAGCATCGGGCCAGAGCAAAAAAGCAGCTGAGAAAAAGCAGAAAGAAGTTTTAACGAGAAAACAGGAGAAAAATAAAACGAAATTGCAGAAGAACGAGGATGAAACTGGACCACAAGAGTTGCTAGCAAGACCAAGAGAATATATCGTAAAATTTAGTTTTCCTGATCCACCGCCTTTACAACCACCCATTCTTGGTCTTCACAGTACGTTTTATTTTCATTTAACAGTTTGTCAAATGAATCTCTTAATTCCCAATAAAAATTCACATTTTAACGTATTTCAGACGTCACGTTTGCTTATGAGGGCCAAAAACCGTTGTTGATCAATGTCGATTTTGGTATCGATTTGAACTCTCGAGTTGCCATCGTTGGTCCCAACGGTGTCGGAAAATCTACGTTTTTGAAATTACTCACTGGAGATCTTAGCCCGAATTCCGGAGAACTTATTAGAAATCATCGTTTGGTAAGTTTTTTTTGTTGGAAAATTGAAATTTTTGTGAAACATTCGAAGTCTCTTTTTTGCAAGGATTTTTTTTTTGTAAGTATTAAGTCAACAATTTTATTTGAACGGAGTTTCGGTACTTGGCAATTTAACGAATAACTGAAAAAATAAAATCGCAAGATGTTGTGCATTTCGATTTTTGATAATAATTCCTAATAAATATTAATCAATTCTTAATTTTTTGAAATTTATTCAATTTTCAGCATCACAACAATTTTCCATATTTCAAACGGTTGTAAAAAAAGGGGAAAAAATTCACGCGTAGTCAGATAAGCCAGTAATTCATTTGTCACGCCGAGAAAAAAATTCCTTGACTGTTGAATAATTTCTTGTTACGATTCGTTAATAAAGATCGATTGAATTTATCAGATTTTTTTACCGAATTGCTAAGAGTCGAAATTTCGATATAATAACATTTTTGACTAAGAACGTTTGTGTAAAACACGCTTAATTAAAAAACTTCAATTTTTTGTAATTCGATGATACCAATTTCGAATGAAGAATTTTTTTTTATTAAAAATCTTTTTCAAAATCATTATTTCTTTAAAAATCTGTGAAATTCCTTGTGAAGAAAAAAACAAACTGATAAAAATTTCAAAATTTCAGAGGATCGGCAGATTCGACCAGCATTCAGGAGAGCATTTGACAGCTGAAGAAACGCCTTCGGAGTATTTAATGCGTTTGTTCGATTTGCAATACGAGAAGGCACGAAAGCAATTGGGAACTTTCGGACTGAGTTCGCACGCTCACACGATACAAATGAAAGATTTATCGGGTGGGCAAAAAGCTCGTGTTGCGCTGGCCGAACTATGTCTGAACGCGCCGGACGTGGTGATACTTGACGAGCCGACGAATAATCTCGACATCGAATCGATCGATGCGCTTGCCGACGCAATAAACGATTACAAGGGCGGTGTTATAATAGTATCTCACGACGAGCGCCTTATCAGGGATACCGCGTGCTGCCTTTACGTCATAGAGAACCAATCGATCAACGAGATCGACGGTGACTTCGACGATTATAGGAAAGAGCTTCTCGAGAGTTTGGGCGAGATCATCAACAACCCGAGCATAGCCGCGAACGCTGCGGTTCTTCAATGACGGAATTGAGGACTTTAGATATTTGACAAAAACAAAGAAGAATAAAAAAATGACAAATAAAAAGAAAACAGCGAAACGAAATAACGATAAAGAAATAAATTATATAGTTCTATAAAACACAAATAATTGTTCGAAACTTCGTTTTTGTTTTATTTTTTGCGAAATAAAAAAAACATTGTTTATTATCATTTTTTCAAAGATAAATCGTATTGCATTGTAGTTTAGAACGTTGAAGGTGGAAGAGAAAGCGATTAGATGTTTCTCATTAATGACGAGAATTCATCGTAATTGGAAAACGCTCCATATTTGGATCGCCTGTTGCGGCTTTGAACGTGAATTTCTGCGCGTTTTCCTTCGCAACAAAATCGAGGGAGTCGCGTATAGGCAGAGAGACAAAAAAAAGAGGCAAACCAGATTTCGAAGTGTTTCCATTTCGAGTGGAAAATCTAATTATACGTGGGGCGATTTGTTTTTTTTTAGTTTCTTTAATAGTGTTGGGGGCGGAATTTGAATTCTGCAAGTTGCAAAATTAGCGCGACAATCATTAAATTTTGAAATTTTTAATCCATTTTCCCTGTTCCCTTGTTACGCCCATTTTTCGGTAGTTTTTCATTGTAGAAGCATCTTAAAATCTTGCGAAAACGCCTACTCCGTGAGATTAGGCGTTTTAGTTTTCACGTTCGCCGTCATATTGGCGAATAATGGTGCTGTGGTCGCTCTGGCGCGCCGCTCTTGCCTGCTTGCCAAAAAGGGCCCGAGAGAGCTCCTCCAAGAGCGGAGAGGTGCGCGGCGTGAGAGATGAAGTTCCCCGTGTGATGGTGAAAATTGTCAAGTAAAAAAGAGAAAGAAAGTAGAGGAAATAAGAAGAAAAAAAAATTCACCGAGTGTCGCGTGGTTTGTTCGCGTTCGGCGGTTTTCGCGGCGTTGACAAATGTCCGACGAGGTACCGAGGATGTCGAGCACCCTCGAGAACAAGATACTCAATCTTCAGGAACGCCTGAGGGCGGAGAAGGAATCCCGAGACAGAGATCGTCAGGGTAACGATATCGTGTCAGGAACTGCTGCTCTTCAACCGTCATCCTCGGCACCGACCTCCAGTCCCGTTGCACGAAGACCTCGGCAACGTGAGTAACATTTTTTCTTACAACTTACCATTTCTCTAAAAATTGTAAGGAAAAAAATGACATAACCACTGTTTTCCGGGGAAATGTGAAGTGTTATCGGGAGAAAGTGACAGTACGAGATTCGCGAACATAGGTTATGTTGTTCTTGGCTTATTTATTTATTACGCCATCGCTTTTTTAAAGATCCAACGCGATCTTATCGCGATAGACAAATTTTATAAATGTTTTCTTTCATTTTCGTCACTTTTTTGAGTTTCTCATTACGATCAGATTCATGTGCAGTTCGTGCAAAAATTCGTCCTTGTAAATTAATTTTATCGAGTTTGAGAAACTGGGAGTAAAATTTTTCTGTTATTGACATTTTTGGCAATTGTTCGAGAAAATACGATTTTATGGAGTTGAAGGAATTTGATAAATATATAAAATACCATTGAAATAAACAAACTTCTATTTTAATATAATATATAGTGATAGTTAGTATTGACCTAAATATGGTCATAATTATTGAATTGAATAACAAATAGACAATCATTAATATGTAGGTCAAAATAAAAATATAAAACTGGAATATTCATTTGCTAGTAAAACAGTCAAAAATTGTTCATTTTCAATAATTCTTTGATTTACAACAGTGTCAGAACAATGCGTACAAGACTTGGTATATATATTTCATAAATAAATATCGAGCAAAACAGAAAGCTCAGTATTTAAGGCAACAGAAATTAAATAAAAATAATCAATTCTTTGTCCAAAAAGTCGGATTCGGCATGTCATAAAATTGCATATCTACATTTTTGGTTTTTTAATATTTTTATTTGAAGAATCTTCATAGTTTATAGTATTTAAGTTTTTTATTTATTTAGTTTTTTGTCAGTGGAATATTCCCATTAAATATCATAATGGAAAATAAAAGTTAGAATTACTTAAGCCCAGACAACAAACATCTCTATTTTTGAAGTGAATAAAAAAAATTGAAGTTAATGAAATTTCATTTATCGGATCATTAGTCGGTGACATGGGAACTCCGACGAGGCCAAAGAGGCAGTTGGATTTGCCGGTGCTGCAGATGATGCCGCCGAAGGCTCATAACGGTGAATTTGAGTCGAAGCTGCAGGAGATAATGAAACAAAATGGGATATTAAATATCGACGGTCAAAAGTATCAAACGGACATGAAAGATTTGGAGCATCTCGGTGAACTGGGCAACGGGACTTGCGGACATGTGGTGAAGATGCGACATAAGCCGAGCGGAGTTGTCATAGCTGTCAAACAAATGAGAAGATCGGGTAACGCGGAGGAAAACAAGAGGATTATTATGGATCTGGATGTTGTTCTGAAATCTCACGACTGTCCTTACATAGTACAGTGCCTAGGTTGCTTCATAACTGAATCCGACGTATGGATTTGCATGGAACTTATGGCTACGTGCCTTGACAAACTGCTGAAAAAATGCCGTCAGGCTATACCCGAAGATTTTTTAGGCAAAGTTACTGTAGCAGTGAGTATAATTTATTAATGAGGAAATTGATAAAGATGAAAACTTTCCAAGGACTCTATGACAATTTTTGACAAGTTTTTACAATTCCATTTTAATTATATTATATTTTAATCGAATTTTTATATGTGTACAATTTAAATTATTATTATCTTATGGTAAAACAAAAACAAATTCCACACAATTCTGTACGGAGCTTCATAAAAAAATCAAAACTTACCAGTTTAAGGATTAATATCATGATTTTTTAAATTTCTAAATTGTCCAGTATAAGAATCGGAATTATTATTTTTAGAATCTTCAAATTATGCAGATAAAAATCGGAATTGTTGATATTTTTTAAATTCTTTATTAATTCTCAATATTTTTTATTTTGTTTTGAATAGACCGTGAAAGCATTGTCGTACCTGAAAGAGAAGCACGGGGTAATACATAGAGACGTTAAACCTAGCAATATACTTTTGGACGAAATGGGAGGTGTTAAATTATGCGACTTTGGTATATCCGGACGCTTGGTCGACAGTAAAGCGAAAACAAGAAGCGCTGGTTGTGCAGCATACATGGCGGTAATTTCATCATTTTTAATCCCTTATTATTTATTATCTTTGATCTCTTATTCATCATCAATGACCTGTTATCAATATTAACTTTTATCCATTGTGTATCATGTATTTTTATCTGTGGCCCATGAGGAATCATTTCCCTAATTCAAGACCAATTTACCAATTTAATGGATAAATTTTAATTCACTAATTATTTTTGTTCAATTGAAATTTAATGCTTCATCGGTATTATAGATTTCATTTATCATTTGACTTAAAAAAATAAAAAAATCTTGATGATTCTTACGTTCATTTGCAATCACAGTTTTTCTAATGTAATTCATTAATTGGATTTTACATATCACCGATTCTCATTTCCCAGTGAGAAAGAAAATAGTAAAATTTCGATTCTGTGCACAGCCCGAAAGGATAGATCCACCTGATCCAACGAAACCGGACTATGATATAAGAGCAGACGTGTGGAGTTTGGGTATTACTCTGGTTGAATTAGCGACTGGTGTTTTTCCCTATCGAGACTGCAAGACTGATTTCGAAGTAAGAATCCACTTCTTTATGCTATAAATCAATTTTTTATTTTACATTTTGGCTATTAAAGGAAATTTTTTGTAATTAGAATTTTGGTGTTTAGCAATTCCATAAAAGTATGAAAAAATTTAGTTATTTTTGAGGCATCACAGGTATTGACTTTTAATAATAATAGCGCCAAATCCTTATCAAAAAAATATTTCAATAAAGTAGTCTTTGAAAAATACGAGACAATTGTTTTATGTTAGACGAATGAATTCTTCCGAATAATTCGGAATATTTTCAGAACATTATCTCTGCTGTATTTCCTTTCAAAAGTCCTGAAAAATGGATAGAAAATCGGGAATTCTTGAGATGTTTCGTCGAAAGCCGCTCATCGAATTACTCAAAAGATTTTGAGTAATTCGACGATTATCTCGCTTCAAAATAAGCCATTAAAAAATCGAAATCGTATGTTTCACAGAAATGAACAAAGTCATGTCCCAATACCCAAAAATTGCTTACTTATTCATTGAAAATCAATGTTTATAACATTTTGAAAATATCTTATACATCTGATTTTTTCTTGACATCATTTGTACACTAACGATGAATTTTCGATAAAATTTCAGGTCCTGAGTAGGGTAGTACAAGACGATCCTCCTGCCTTGCCCCAGGACGTGATATTCTCGAAAGAGTTTCGTGGTTTTGTAACGTGCTGTCTGACAAAAAATTATAAACATCGGCCTAAGTACCACAAGCTAATGGAACATTCGTTTATACGAAAGTACGATTCGCCGCAGGACGAGACTGCTCCAAATTCCTCATCTTTGCCGACTTCCAGTTGCCAATGGTTCGGTAGAGTAATGCAACAGCTCGAGCCGAGGTTGGTACTTGTTTGTTGATTGTTATAATAACCGTTAGATTATCGGGTTTACATAAATAACTTTTGATTAGAAAAGGTTGAAAATTTTTCGCTGTAATATTATAGTGCACTTTTATTGATAATTTATCATGAGAAAGAAAATAACTTTAATCCGAGGACTCTACGATTTCTCGAAAGATGCTAAATCGATAAAACGATTGTGCTCATCCGCATTAATGGTATTTGTTTTTATTTTTTGTTTCGACTTCGTGTAAAACGGCATGATATATTCCTGACTAATATCAGTAATGTTTGGTTTGGTTTGAAAATAACCGGGTATTATTTGATTCGTCGGTATGAACCGGACTCGTATAAACAGGAGTTTTTCGTCGTCCGACCAAATTTTCACCGTCACCTTCTAAAATCGTTTCTATTATTGTTTTTTTTTACGACAAAATTAGTTTTTTTTTCTTATAATCTTTGTTTCTACACAATTCTTAACGTAACAAAAAAATATTTTTTAGTTTCTTTGCTATAAAATGGTAAATTAAACATTGTTCGATATATAAATTGAAAAAAATCTTTGATTAGTGGTTTTTGTGGAAAATTGAAGAAAAATGAAGGTCTTTTTTGTAGTAATTTTGGGACGAGGTGGCGAAGAACGCCTTAAAAATATAGAAACGTTGTTAACGCATTCCTAATTTATGGTTAGATTATTTACCTTTAGGACGAACAGAAAAACATGTCGAATTCATTAAAAAATCAGTGAAATCACTAGTTTGAGACTTTTTGAATGTTTAACTGCATAAAACAATGTAAAATTCTTGAAGCTTTTTAATTTTTTGATAAATCAAACTCGATCGAATTGAAATTTAAGTCGAATCTTTCTGGTTGTCAATTTACAATCCGAATAACCGGAATTAGATCGTGAACATTGTCGAAATTTATCGATATTTTGTTTTCGTTTTTGTATACGCACAAATATAATTTGATAAATTGATCAATTCACGAATACGAAAAATGATGAAAACAAAAACAAAGTTACAATGGTAAATGAGAATTAAAAGTTTGCGTGCGTGTTGAATTGTGTTGCAGCGTTGAGCTTGAGGGAGGCAGCGCAGCGTAGCATATTCCCTCTCTCTGTCCCTCACCCTTAAGTCCACCCATGCTCCACAACACGTCCTAACGAAATTGCCCGGAAATGAGAAAAAAAAGAAAGGAATCCATGAACAAAAAAACCTACTTGAACAAAGCGAAAAAAAAAACGAAACGGAAAAAAACGAAATCTGAAACCCCAAAAGAACAAACATCCCCCTGACAAATCTGTCCGATTTTCATTTCGAGTTGTTTGGTTTGTGCACGCGCCTGTTACACACCCCACCCTTCAACCCCCACTCATGGTAAGCATTCTTTTTATTTTATTTAAAATACTCATTTTGCAATTTTTTTTTTTAATTTCGTTATTTATTTATTTATTTTTTTATTTGGCTTTTTGGCATTTTTTTTCGTTGCGTTTTTCTCACGCAAACAACCGATGACTCACCGGTTACGTGGGGTGCTGAAAATCATTGTGGCTGAGAATATTTTTGAAGCCATTTCATCGAGGAAAATACGATTTTTTGAATCTTCAAAATTTTCTTGAGCTTTTTTTTTTTTTTTTTTTTTTTTTTGAAATCAACGATGTATTATTTTATTTGCAATTTTTATTTTTTCGATTCGTTCGGCACAGGCTTGAAAAATTAGGATTGGTGTCTCTCGTACATTGTACCCTATTAGAAAAAACGTCAACGCTCCCTGTCTCTGTTTCTTTTTCTTCATCTATATTTCCCCCCCCCCCCTCTCTTTCTCTCTCTCTCTCTCTCTCTCTCTCTCTGTCTCACTCTCTCTTTGTCTCTGTCTCTGTCCTGTTTTATGTCGCATGAAATGATAAATAATAACTCTCTAACTTCATCTAACTCTAAGTTAAAATGTGTGTTAGCAACTGACCAGGTGTGCAACGGACGAAAGCTAAATTGGCCGCGAGGATTTAGCTCCACGTTCCGGAGAGTCAACGATGAAATAAAATATAAAAATAATAAATTCGTAATTTAAGAGGAGAAATAAAAATATGGAGGTTTTCGTGATTTTGTCACTCCAGCGAAATGCGATTCAGTTTCAGGTTGTCGGGTGGGCAGCAACAGCAGCAAAATACACAACGACAACAGCAGCAACAAAATCAGCCTCGAGGTCACGTGTCATTGAAGCAAACAGCACATTTGAGATCTCATTCGGAAGTACCGGCTTTTATGAAGAGCAACGCGACCAAAGAACAACAATGCAATACATCGACGAATTTTCTCGGTTTTCATCAACGCTCAAGCAGCGAGAACGGCGCTAATTACGTGCCGTATAGTCCTTACGCGATAAAGCGACAGGAAATCGTTATATCGAGGCCTTTCTCGCCACCGGTAAATCCCGTTGAAACGGAACCGGCTACGTGCCTTCAATCGAGGCCTTTTTCACCCTGGAGACAACAGCAGCACCAACAACAACAACAACAACAACAACAACAACAACAACAAAAATCACAAGTTGAGCAAATTAGCAGGGAATACGCTTCGAAAAGATGCTCTTCTAACGGACAAGCTTATGTCGATGGACGTTCCTATTCGCCTTATCGACACGATAATACCAATTCCGGAGATACGAACGATGTTAGATCGTATTCACCTTATCACGGACGTTTCGAAGAACGACGCGATAACAGCGGTGACAGATGGCAAAATGTTTCACGCTCTCTGAGCCCTTTTGCCAGAGATTATTCTCCCTGGCGGAGAGAAAACGTTGATCCACCTGGCGTCGTTCAACCGGTCGTTGAAACCGGAAGATATTCACCTTTTGTTCAATATAGGCTTGGACAACTTCCTCCCGCGCCACAGACGCATCCACCATCTCAGGATATTTATGGCAGTCCCATGATCAGCAGGAAAAGGTGGGATACCCTTAATTCTCTCAACTCTTTGAAGCACAGTGTAACACTGGTGTTACTCTGATTTCAGTTAGGATTTTTGTCATTTTAAAAGGTATTTTGAGGATTACGGCAATTGTAAATTCTCTTTGAGATTCCCAGGACATCAATAACTATTAAAAAAACAACTAATTTTTATTTTTCACGTAGTGGGTGTCGCCCAGAAAAAGTATAAAAAACTGGTTTTCGAAGGAAAAATGTTAAAAGGGTTAAAATTTTCAACGGTTTTTTTTTTAATATTGAAAAATCTGCCAGTTTGAATTCCGGATTTCAAATTTGTTGAATTAGTACAGAAATAATTTTGGGACTTCCGTGGGAATTTGTATCGACGCGATATGATCGTGCGATTTGGATATATATATAAAAAAAAAAATAAACTGAACAATTTCTGTGTGAAGTAATTTTGTTGTTCTAGCGTTAATCTTGAAATACTTTTGCATTAAAAATATCTAAATTGATGTAAATTTGATTAATCGAATCGTTTTTTTTCTTTTGATCAGATTTCCATCGGAACCGCCACCTCATGGTACACACGGTTCGACCAGCCCTCAATTGCTCATATCTCGTTTCGCTCACCAACTCAAACAAGATCCCCCGATAACGTCGGCTCAAAATTCGACCACCGGCAACTCGAAGGAATCGGCGAAAAAACGTTTCGCCTCGTACGTAAGACTCAGACTCGGTGGCGAAAGAGCACCGTCGCCTGAACCACCGCCTCGAATGAATCGAGGCGAATCTCCTCTCGCTGGACGGAGAAACATGGTTGATCAACCTTCGCCATCGTTTCCACGAAGGTATTCATCGATCATTTTGAATTTCAATGAGTGAAATGCAATGGTCTTTTTTAAATTCACAATTTTTAAGGAAGAATATAAATCAGATTTTTTTTTTAATTTCTTAAGAACCCACAGATTGAATTTACAAAAAGATTTTTGACGATTTATAAAGGTAAAAAAAAAATAATGTTACATTTCAACATCGCAAATTTGGATTAATATAATATTTAATCCATTTTGCCAACATCTTACGAAAGTTCAACGTTTCAAATATTTTCAAACTTAAGACGTCAAAAGTTTTGAGTTTTTCAAATTTCATCTCGAACTTTGGTGTATTAAAAATGCAGTCAATGTTTTTAATTCATTCCACATTGAGTATTTTTTATTTTCGTTACTGACTAAAAGATGAGAACTCTGAGATATTTGAAGAAAATGTGTTTTTATTTAACAAAATGATTGAAGAAATGCAGTTAATTTGAGAAACTGTGATTTCGAAGGCAAAATATTGGTCGTACATTGCCCATGAAAATAAATGACTTTACCATAATTATGATTCCAAATCGTCGTTTAATTAGTTCGTTATAAAATGACTGTGAAGAATATAAAATGTAAAATGTGAGTGTGTTCGATAAGATTTAGTCCCGATGGATTTTTTCGGCTTTTATTCCAAGCCTCTTGAATATCTTTTGCAGCTAAGAATCTTTTTGAAACATTTAACAGATACGTTTCGCCCTCGCCACCTCAACCGCCACCCCGCAGATTGTCGGAGAGTAATTCGGTGCCGGGCAGTCCACAGTATGTGCGCGCACGTTTGCGTTACACTCCGGAGCCCCAGAGAAGGCCACCGCCCCCATAACGCATGGCTAAGGATTCGGCCGATGAGAATAATTCGTATAAATGTAACATAACGTGGGTGCCATACGAAGTGACGCGATTGGCAAAGGAGGTATCGAGTAATAATCGTTCGTACGAAGCTAATTCGCGTGGGGAAATGCCGTTCGACGAATATTTCACGAAAACGATGATCGTCTCGAGGGCAGCATCAATCACGAATAGTTGAAAACCAAAAAACCGTAATAATACTCTAGTTCCGGAGAGTCGGTTGTTCGTAACGAAACCGATGTGCGCGAGCTTTGGACGTTTGCGCAGCGTAAAAAAGCTTTTGCACGTTTGAAAGAAGAAGATGAAGAAGAAAAAAGAACACACAAACCAAAGTGATATGCCGTGAGAAAAATTATGCGAAGGCAATGATAAAAATTAAAAAAAAAAGAGAAAAAAATAAATGAAATGGCACGGCTTTTCGCGACCTAAATCTCTCGTTCCTCACGCCTGCGATCGGCGCAAGAATCGAATTAATTACACAATCTTCGTCGTAACGAGTCTATATTATTATCGTGTAATTTATTATAGAAACGAAAAGAAAATATATGAAAACAAACGAAAAATAACAAAACACTCGCAATACGATGCTCAACTTTTTTATATATCGCTTGTAAAGAAGATTTTGAGAAAGACGCATCTATATATTTAGTGTTCCACGTCTACTCAGTCTACGGCAGAGCCTTTCACTCAGGGATTCAAAAATTTCGTTTGGGATTACTCGTTATTGTCTCAATTCCTCGAATCATTCAATTTTTATTTACTTTCAGGATCAATTGAAATTCCGTTTGAGTTTGCTTGTAATATTTGTGTTTAAAAAATCGAAAATAGTTTTTTTAACTTTGTTTTAAAAAATGCAATATTTATTTTGTTGCTAAAATTCTGCGTTTTCAAATTATTTATAAAATATGAATTTTACTCTAAAATAGTTTTTTATCTGCCTGGAGATTTTTCTCTGACCGAAAAGCCATAACGAAGGAAATCCCAAAAAATTGAATGTATATTGGAGTTTTATACTTCGAATAATTCGTTTTCAGGCCCGAATAAAATTGCGGAATAAAATCCAAGAGGATTAGAGGCGAACAAAGTGTGCCTGGGTGTGAAAACGCGGCATACGTTGTACGTGATAAAAGCGAGGTGAAAAGTCGATGGAGAACAGAGCAGTACGTTTTTTCTAAATGTGACGAGAGTACGTTTTCAGGTTTGAAAGTGCTTAATGTTTGTATTCTATTAATTGCGCGCCGGAAACCGAGGAAGAAAGAGAGAGAGAGAGAGAAATAAAAATAGATATAGAAATAGAAATAGAACTGAAAACAAGAGAAAGAGAGAGAGAGAGAGAGAAAGAGAGAAATGATCGTAATAAGAAAACCAAATTCACGAGGAGCGTCGATCGTGTGAGCCCTTACCGCCGGGAATGCACAAGCGTCGCATCGCGGCACCAAGACAAAAAAAAACTCGTAGACGCTAAATATACCCTCGATTGTACAATATTATTTCAATGAGAGAGAAAGAGAGAGAGAGAGAGAAATGTGCATCGCGGGGCTGCAAAACCGTTGTAATTATATATATATATATATATATAATTAATCATTCACAAAATAATTTCGAGTTTACAAAAAAGCCACTCTCTCGTAATCACCTTTTTGTCGCTTATTTGACAAAAGGATCTGTTGCAATGTAAATAAACTTATATTTATACGATTCGATTTTGTCTTGTTTATTTACCCTTTTGTTTATTCATCCCTGCTTCTCTTTTTGACACATAGATTTTAGGATGGAGCTCGTTTTTTGAAGATTACGACGATTAAAACACGATTTTTTTAAGATTAACGAATTTCATGTTCAAATTTCAATACCCATTTGTGGATATCTCAAAAATGAATCTTTTGACTACAAAAATCTATTTTAATGCATGCAACGAATGTACAATTTCGAGGTCATTCTCTTTTTGGCCTCTGTTTATTCAGGAGCGCAATTTTAGGAAATATATTGGAAACAGTTTAATTGCGAAATCGTAGCTCGATTTTGAATTTTTTATTCGAAAATCTTAGAATCTTGCATGGTCCTTTTTGTTAAACTGATTTTAGAAAATCAGTCCTGCTGCTTTCTTTTCTGGGCTCCAGTGGAATTACGGTTGATTAATAATCACTATAGATTCTCAATACTGATCAATTTTATTGCTATAGATATGTTGAAAATAATTTAATATTGAATCAACGATTTATCCAACCATAAACAAAAGTTCTTACAAAAAAAGAAACTAAAATATGAAAATCGTAATTATAATTAGGAAAATATTTGATAACTATTAAAATGCAATAAAAACGATAATAAATTATAATGTGCAACAAACATGAATATGGATTTGAAAAAAACGTATAAATTCATAAGAAAACAAAAATTTAAATAGCAGACGATATTTAGTTTATGAGCGCATTTTACACGAAAAATTACTATGTTGACATAGCAGCGTGAAACCATATCGTTATTATGAAGAAATTTACTATTTTTTTCCATCCAAAACATTTAGTTAAAAATTTTCCTCAACGGGACGATGTGGTCCCACGCCGTTGCGTCAATAACAGTAATTTTTCGTGTCAAATTCTCTCCAGGTATATGTTTTTGCAAAGAAAATCGACGCGTCTCTAAATCTCGCTCTCTTTGGTATGGTGACCGCAGCATGAGTTTTCGTACTCATTGTTCCCTTATCTTTTATCGCACTATAGCTTTCTTGAACGTGATGGCTGTAAAGGTATTTATTTAGGTTTAAACAAAAATAGGTGATTCCTTTCAGTACTGACGTATTATGTAACATTTTTAAGGCATTCGATGTTTTTCACAATCTGTTTTTTTTCTAAAGGCAGGGACTGCAGTATTTATGAGACTATACAACGGTAAAATAATCCATAAATAGGAGATCCCATTATCGTTGTTGACAAGAGTCCACATCGTAGGCGGACCCTTCGAACAGTTTTCCAATGGGATTCATAAAATCTTAATTTCCAGAACTCGTTAAATCGATTAATCATGCAATTTACAGCATGGACATTTCCGACCCTTCGATGCCGCGTTGTTTCATAAATTTTTAGTATATTAAACATTTTTTATACATGTTTTATGACGTTAAATATATAAGGGCGGAAAAAGTATAATTATCGTTGAGAACGCGTGATAATCGATAGTTAGTAAGAATGAAGTATATTCTCCAATCATGAAAACAATAACTCGCGGCTGTAATGAATGCAGGAATTTAATGGAACCGGTTATTTTTAGATCAGAATGGAAGATTTAAAAAAGAGACATTGGTTATATTTAGAGCGACTTGTTGGTTTTGCCACGTTGCATTGAACTGAAGAATTTGATACCAATGTCCAGCTTGTGATCCTTAATTTTGTTTCCAGTTTTCCAACAGTTTTGCAAGATGTTTGAGAATTGCAAAAATATAAATATAAGTTCGAACGGGTTTTTGGAGAACTATATAAGTAACGATAATATTTATTCAGGCTAGGAGATTGTATTGAAAAAACAGTAAATGAGGATTTCATTTGATAAAAATAAAAATTTCATTCTTAATAACGTATTTTCCTGATCGCTGGATCGGCTCGCGCGTGCACGTACATAGACGGGCGGGCGTCTCGTCCCTGAACAATCAATATGGCCTCCGGCGCTACGCGGGGCACGCCAGCCTAGGCCCGTCTCATTCTTCATCATGTTCGGCAGTGTTATTAAAAAATAAAAATGTACATCACGCTATAAATAATTACGATTATTAATTAGTTCATTTAAGTGGATTCGAACGTCAATGTTGTTGCTAAGCGTACCATATGAACAGCGAAATATCCGAAACTTTAACTCATCGGGTTTTCCGACGAAGAGTTCGGTAAGTTTGCATTTTCGGCTGTGTTCCGTTGTGGCCGCGTGCGCTGTTCGGGTTCTCTGACGTCGACTGTGCAGAAAGTTAAGCAGAATAACGAAGTAGCTGTAAAGTCAAAGTATACGTGGACACTTTTCAAATGAAACTCGTCGATCCGTGTGTTTGTGGCTTCGTCTTGTGTTTCCTGTGTAGTTTCGTCTATTTGGAATATTCCAAAGATTTTGGAAATTGGTTTCGATCTTCGTAGATCATTTATGAATAGCAGGCTACAGTGAAAAATCGGTTAGGTCTCCGTGTTTTTTGTTTTTTCATTCGTTTATACATTTCGTTGGATATTTATGTCGTGAATAAAAAATGGAGAAGAGTGATCGTAAAGAGTGCCTTGAGGGTAGCAAGGACGAGCTCGTCGCCAAAGAGCCCGAAGACGAAGAAATGGCCGCTGTTGTGAGCGGCAAAGAGGTCGAGGAAAAGGTCAGCATCGAGCAGATTTTAGCTGGAATGACCAGCGAGTTTAATCGTAGTGTCGTTATTCCGGCGAAGCAGTCTGTTGATAATCAAATAACGAGTGTCAAAGTGAACAACAGATCGAACCCGGTGCAACAGAATATGGAAACGTCATCGAGCGACTTGAAAAAAAATCATTTTTCCGATAATTCAAACGACGTCTCGATCGTAACGGCTAATTTACGGAACGAGGAAAATTCGTTGATCACCAAAAACAACGAGACTGAAGATCCGGATAACGAACGCGATAAAACTAAACTAGAAAATGTGTCCAAAAAAGACAACAACATACCACGAATCGTCCTCACTTTTAGAACTATTGATGAAAACACCGATTATGGCAGAAAAACTAAAATCTCAAGCTGCTCCTCCAATCTTAGCCTTGTCCCCGACGAACTTGGCAATTGCGATCAGATCGGTGGAGTTTCTGTCAAAATTGAACATTCTGACGAGAATTCAGACAACGCAGATAAATCAGAAAACGAGGAGTCTAAGAACGACGAAGAATCCAAAGCTGAAAAGGAGGAAAAAAATGATACTAAAGATTTACCTAAACAAAATGAAAAAAACACATTGGTGGAAGATCAAGTCCCTGAAAAAGAGGAAAAAGAACCAGACAAAAAACTGGAAAACCAGGACTGTGTCGCTGACGAACTTGACGTAGAGGCTCTTGGAGAACCCATCAAACAATTGGAACCAGAACCTCCTGTAACGAGAAAACGAAGAGCTGGGCGAGCGAGATCCAGAGTTCTTAGGTCAATGATCAATTCATGATACTTAAATAATTATTTTTTTATTCAGAACTTATTCAAATGTGTGATGGTTTCCCGATACTTCCATCGCTGTCCAATAATTTTTCAAACTTTACAACTGGTTTATTTGTCATATCGGATTGAAGTTCATTTTGTCGGAACGTAGCACAGTTTGTTTTTCGATATTCTCGTTTTTTCCATTTTTTAAATTCTTAATATGTTTCTAAATAGTTTGAGAACAGCATATTTGAGATACAAACAAAAAAACTGGGTTTCAATTGTACTGAATCTTGTCTATAGGGTTTTTTAATAAAGACGAATAAAAGTTTGATCAATCTTCATAAATCAAATTGGCAATAATAAAAATGAAGCTTTACAGAGAAACAGAAATCAATGTTTTTCAATGATGCAAACTTTAGCATCATTAATATTCCACTAAAGTTGTCTTTTAATGGACTCGTTTATTATAATAATGGATCATAATTCAATAATTGTGGAAAAATAATTTAGAAATTATTTAAACAGAATAAAAATACCAAATCAATAAGTTTTGTAAAACACAACTGCAACAATTTTTTTACACGAAAAATTCTACTTTCATTGAATTTTATACAAAAAAATTTGAAGAAAAAGATACATCTGATTTAATGAGAAAAAAATTAAATGATTGCAGTGACTCGGCGGAAGAATCACCAGGTCCAAAGCGTTCGGCTCGTCGTTTGTGCAAGGAACCTTTCAGGAGCACCGTTCTGGAGAGTGCAATGGCAAGAAAGGAAAAATCGAATTACACGCAGGAGACATCGCAATGGAAAAGAAAAGCGAAGCCAGGAAGGCCGAAAAAACCGACGAAGGAGCAATCGAAGCCAGCTCAGTCAAAGTTAACGGTGGAAGTGAAAACGGAAGTCATCGTGCAAAACGGCGATGCGAATAATTCACAAATTAGCGATGGAAATAGCACTTTGGAAAATTCAAGACTCGGAAGCCCTGAGAATAGCGTGAACGAAACGAACCTCGACGAGTCACAAAATAATTCTATCAGCGATTACGATGGTATGCCAAAATTATCACCTATTACGAAAACTAATTCGGATGGTGGTCAATCGAGAATTACCCCTAGCGAAACTAGCTCGAATAATCCTGCTGGAAATGACGAAAGCTCGAGTAGCGATATAGATAAACCGTTTTTGAAACCTATCGCTGGACGAACGAAAAGAGATCGTGGAAGGCCACGAAGCGCTCAAGCTGCCAGAAAAATTGCCAAGACTGATTCGTTCGAAGGTACACGATTTTTTGTTTAAAATATGCGACGAAAAAAAATGGATTTTTAGGAACGACGTGGAAGTTTGCATCGTGATAATGACAAACGATTTCAATTTTTTAATGCAACAAAAAATAGATTAATTTTTTTGAAAAATGAGCCTAAAACTTCAATTCAAAAAATTCTAACTATTCAAAAATAAAGAAAACTTCTGTCAACTTCCTACGATACAAACTTTAATCCTATTTTTTGTGGAGGTGGGAAATAAAATTGAGATTTTTTCATTCCAGATGGATCACCCTCCATCGCCGAAACGGGGAAAAACAACGACTATCCCGAAGGTATTTACTTTTTGTAATTTTATTTTATTTCAATGAAAAAATGAGTTGATCCCTTGAGAAATGTTTCACGAAGATTTTCCATTTTTTCGCAGAATATACAGGTCCTGTTAAGCGAACTCGCCGGAGTATGGCGCCGAGTCCCAGTCCTGCAGAGGGACAAGCTTCGAAACCCGAATCAACTGCGATATTCAGTGAAGTGAGTTATTTCTGACGGAGTACATCACTTTTTTTCCATCTCTGATTTTGGGGAAACTCACGTATGTGGAAAAGCATTAAAAGCTAAAAGACACGTTTTTAATAATTTTTAAATGAATTTAAACGAAATTGAACAAAACATGTAAGAAGTTTCAATTTAATTTAAGCGTTTACATTTCCTTCTCGATATTAACTCACGAGTAAACTAGACTTGGAACCTTTAGTCTGCAAATTCAATGAAAAAAAAGTATATTTGAAAATCCATAAAAGACAAAAATCTGCATACTGTTTCTCAGTTATTTCAAAGATTCGAAGTATGTTAATGCGTTTTTTCCTCGCTGTAAAAATTCTTTACAACAAATAATGGAAAATGGAACGAAAAAGTGTTTAATTTTATCGTTTCTTTTAGTCGTACGAGCAAACAATGAAGTGTCTTTGCCAAGTGAGGTCGCAGTTATACGTGACGATAACTGGCTCAGGTGCGCCTCTCTACTGTACAGCGATCGATTCGATCGATAATCGGTTGGTCGGATGTTGCAACGAGGTCGATAGTAACGACGTGGCGATGCGACGTCCGAGCACGTGTGTTCCCTTCATAATATTATGTCGCACGCACAAGGAGCGATTATTAAGGCACAATTGTTGTCCATCCTGTGGTTTGTTCTGTACTCAAGGTAAATTCGTGCAATGCGCTAACGGCCATCAATTTCATCGGGAATGTGAAACCATAGTTAATAAAAAATCAGCCTGTCCTCACTGCGCGACTGAGAATACGATTTACGAAATATTGGTCACGATGAACGGTACACGAAAACCTGTTTATATACCAACTAGAAGAAAATTTTCAAAATTCCCATCTGCCAAAATGAGCCTGCCGGGAAAAGGTGATAATACTAAATTGGCTGAACGACCACCAAGTCCGTTGGTCAGCCCTGAGGATATTAAAATACCGGAAGCGACGCATTCCGATCGACCGGAACGATACACGATCATGAGTCTTTACACGTCCGTAAAAAATGGCGATTTGGAAAAATTAGTCAACGTTTTGGGTAAGAAAATTGTTCAGGCTCGTTCGGCCTACGATTTTTTTTATTTTGTCACGTATTTGACGTCTTGAGAGTCGAAACAAAAACCGGATATATCTCGTTGAGTATTTTTCAAATTCATCTCGAAGGAAAATTGATTTATAAGCTCCGATCAGTTCAATGCAATACATACGCCTTTTCAATTCTCTACTCTACTGTCCTTGTCATGAAGAATACGGAAATAAATATTTCGTTGCAATATTTTCTATTTGACTTTCTTTAAATGTGATAATGAACAATTTTTTCAATTGTTTTAACCATATTTCGCCAAAATAGCAATAATTCGTTTATGCAAAAACCGAGTTTGGGACTTGAAACGAAAGATGAATTTAATGAGGAAATCAGACTCAAAACAGCGCCACGAAGATCGACAAATTTTCTCGCATATTTCAAAAGTACTTTTACAAGCATTTTAATTGAAAATCACAGTACGTTAGTTCTCGTGCGGACGTAGTGCAAATGTTCAAACAAAATATTTTAGTATGACAATTAATGATTCAATAAACAAAGTAAATTCGTCTCGTTTTCCGGAAGGTCAATTTGATGGCGAAAAATTTGATTTTGAAATTTCCAACCAGTAGAAAAAAAAGATAGTTAAATTGCTAAGTTTTTTTTCAATAATGTTTGCTCTGTCGCACGAATTTCCAGAACAACTTCCAATTACAAAGAAAAAAAAACAGTAAAAAGAATAAAACTGCTTAGATCTGGTTTTATTTCGAACCTCCTTAAAAAATGTTCTATAAACGCGTTTTTTGTTGCTGTAATAATTAAATTTTAACAGCTTGTGGTTACAACGCGAATCACACCTTTCGGGAGCAATCTCATCGCACAGGACTCCATATAGCAGCGGAAAAAGGTCATTTGGGATGTGTGCACGTTTTGATACAAGCGGGAGCTCAAGTAGACGTTATGGACAAAAATCAACTGACGCCGTTGATGTTAGCTGCCACTGAGGGTAAAACCGACGTCGTTAAATACCTTGTAAGAACAGGAGCGGATGCTACTCTCAAAGGAGAGGATGGTATGACGGCTTTACACATGGCGGCGAAGTCCGGGCATTTGGACGCGTGTAGAATAATTCTTTCCGAGTGCAAAGTACCTCGGACATTAGTAGGTAAATCAATATTTCATCATGATTAACTTGGAAACGACAAATTAAGCGAACAATATTAAAAAAAGTGAAAAAACGTTTTTTTTTTTTTTTCAAATTTATTATTGTTTGACATAACAATTTTTACTAAAAACTTCAAAATTGAACCAAGTGTCACAAAAATTTAGGCAAAAAACATCGTTCGGCGGAAAAATGTTCAGTTTTATAAACCAGTGTTAATGAAGTAACACTCGGAATTGAAAATCCACTTTCGAAACGTAAGGAAAATGTACAAAATTGAAAAACACGATTGAAGAGAAAAAAAATGTTGCAGATTCGGTGGACGACGGTGGCTGGACGAGTCTCATATGGGCTTGTGAATTTTGTCACTCGAACGTGGCGCGTTTTCTTCTGGAGAAAAAATGTGATCCTTTGATTCGAGATGCCGAGCAAAATATAGCTTTGCATTGGAGCGCGTACAGCGGAAGTTCGGAAATAACTGAAATGTTGTTGAACGAGGGTTGCGATGTAAATGCGGTCAACGTTCACGGCGATACGCCTTTGTAAGTATACGTAAATTTTCTTAAGCAGGAGGGGAAAAAAAGCTTCAGTGTCTGTCAGAAATTGATGAAAGGACTGGCAAGAACTTTGTTAATTGAATCGCTCTTGATAGGGTTTGTTGGATGTGAAAGCCTTTCGAAAACTTTGTGTAATTTCCGGTTTGGCTTACAGACACATAGCAGCGAGACAGGATCAGTATGCCGTGAGCGTGCTTTTGTTAGCTCGAGGAGCAAAAGTCAGTGAAATTAATGCTGTCGGTGAAACCGCGGTGAATTGTTGTGTCAACGATGGCGATACGCTGGCAGCACTCCGACTAAATGCCAAAGTCAATGAGCTATCGGAACACATGTGGGAGAAAACTACGAGGATACTTACAAAGTATTTAACTATTTCAATTAATTAAATAAATAAAAGATGCGTGAGAAAAAAACTAACTTGACATTTTTTAAATATATTCTTTACATAGCAAAGAAACATATTTTTTTCAATGTTTATTAATGTTTCGACCCTTTTATTCAAGGGAAAAAAAAAGAATCCGAATAGCACTTGAAATTCATAGAAAAATGCACGTAAATGAGAAAATGCATCTGGACATATTAATATTCTATTTTTTACACGTGGAAGCAAAAAATAATTTTACTTAATTCTTATTGAAGCTTTTTATCCATACTTTTCAAGAAAAAAAAGTCGAATCCGAATAGCATGGAAAATGACTAAAAAAAATGTATGCAAATGCAAAAATCTCTCTTGACGTGTTTATAATATTCTATTTTTTCGATAAAGCAAACAATGAGTTTTTCTAAACGTTTATTGACGTATTTGCAGCGATATATCGAGGGGGAAAGAGACGAACCCGATTCAATGCGTAAACGGTTACGACACCGAGGATAAACCAACGGATTTTCTTTACGTCACGGAAAATTGCTTTACGAGCAATATAAACGTTGATCGTACGATAACCTCGTTACAGTCCTGCCATTGCGAAGATAATTGCAGCTCTGAAAAATGTCTCTGCGGTAATATTAGTCTGAGATGTTGGTACAACGAGGAAGGAAAACTGATCCCAGAGTTTAATTATACCGGTAAAGCGATATAAAAGTTTTTAATTTAACAAAATCTAATTAAGAGTTTTAACCCTGGCTACACACTACGGGGTCCAATGGACCGACAGCAACACTACATTTTCACCTTTTTTTCACCACACGCCTTTTCATAAACGTTATAACTTTTTATCAAACGACTTTTTGGCTTTACTGATTGCTTCTCCGGATTAGTCGGAGTCTGGCGTTTCGATTTTACTACAATTAAACCTCAATAGACGCATTTGTTACAATGTTATAGAGCAATAAAAGTCGTCGGTCCAATAGACCGATAGTGTGTAAGTAAGGTACTAAAAGTTATAATGTGTAGCTAGGGTTAAGGTAATATAGCTGCTTCGTATCAGTCAAATCCGTGCTAAATTTTCAAAATACATTTATGCAAAGTTCAATGCACTAATTAAATTAATTGAAGATTGATGTTTATTACAGCATGAATTATTAACCTAAAAAAAATTTAATAACGATGGATTTGCGAAATCTTCAATTGATAATTGCAAAATTCCATGATTTCATACATTCATGGAGATTTTTCAAAGAACAATCCGTATTTTTCAACCGATTTTAATGCACCACGTTTTATTGTGTTCCTCAAGAGATCCTCCACGAATTCACCGCGTAGGTTTTTTTCTAAACTTGTTAATATGAAAATTACAGCAATTGGTTTATGAAATTTTTTTTTAGCCAATTAAACAATTGGCTGCAACAGTAAAACGGTGAAACTCAGAAAAAAGTCCACACGGTAAATTCGTAGAGGATCTCTTGAGGAATAAAATAAGACGTGATGCATTAAAATCGGTTGAAAAATACGGATTATTCTTTGAAAAATCTTGATGAAAATATGACATTGTGGAATTTTGTATTTATCAGTTGAAGGTTTTGCAAATCTATTGTTATTAATATTTTTTTAGGTTAATAAAACGTGCTGTAATACAAATCAACCGTCATTTCGTTTAATAAGTGCATTAAACTTTTCATAAAGGTATTTTGAAAATTTAGCACTCATTTGACTAGTCTGCATTAGCTATTTTACCTTAACGCTAATTTCTATCTTCTTTATTTCAATACTTTTCCTTTTTTCTCAATTCAGATCCACCCATGCTCTTCGAGTGCAATCAAGCATGCGATTGTAATCGTATCACCTGTAACAATCGAGTCGTCCAGCACGGTTTGACGCAGAGATTTCAGTTGTTTCGTACTATGGGCAAGGGCTGGGGATTACGGACGCTCAAACATATTTCCAAAGGGACTTACGTTTGTGAATACGTTGGTGAAATTATTTCCGATTCTGAGGCCGATCATCGGGAAGATGATTCTTATCTTTTCGATTTGGATAATCGAGTGAGTTTACACTTTTATTTCCATAAGTTCTTCACGTTTTTTATCCATATTGTCTTATTATGAGTTTCAAATTTAAGCAAAAACAATGAAAATATTCAATTTCATTTCTAAATCAATTAATTACATTTTTAAAAACTTTTTTGGCTACTTTCCATGAAAAAAAATGCTTCAAACGCTTTTTATTTATAGGACGGAGAGACTTATTGCATCGACGCAAGACGTTACGGAAATGTAGCGCGATTTATAAATCACTCATGCGCACCAAATTTATTACCTGTGCGAGTGTTCGTCGAGCATCAGGATTTACATTTTCCTAGGATAGCGTTTTTCGCCAATCGCGACATCGAGGCTGACGAAGAACTCGGGTAAGAAACCGAGTTTTTTTTCTCTAAAAGATAGACTAATTTTCGAAAAATCTGGAGCGTTTCGATTTTTCCAGTCGCTTATCAAACATTTACGAAATTTATATCGATAACGAAAAATACAAAAATCACACAAATTGTAATTTAATTAATATCGATTGAGTAGTTAAAAATTGCAATAAATTTTTATTCGTCGTTTATTGTTTTTCTTTTTGCAGTTTCGATTATGGTGAAAAGTTTTGGATAATAAAATGCAAGTCATTCACGTGTACCTGCGGCGCTGAGAATTGTCGTTATTCGGAAAAAACGATACAAGTTACGCTGGACAATTATCGAAAGAAAATACAACAGGAAGAAATTCTCGCTGCACAAATGCTCTAGTCCAAGTAAACAAAAAAAATAAAATGAAATAAAAGAAAAGTACACGAAGGGCTCAGACCACGTGGAAGGGTAACGAAAAATTGTAAATTCCATTTGCTGAATTGAACAAAAATCGTGTTATTCAAGAGTGTATAAATTAACTTTAAGAAGAATGAAGAGGACAGCATATAGATCTATATATATGTAAAAATAATGTACGAGTACAAAAGTGTGAGAAAACGTCTAGTTTTTATTGATCTTTTGAGTACGATAATTGAATGTACGAGTTTGTTGATATTTCTTGTTTTTTTTTTTTTTCGTATTCGTTCGACCGAGCTTGCCCATACACGAATATCAACGAAGAATTTCTTCCTGATTTAACTTTATACACGATTTGTTGTAACGTCTGCAAAAAATTCACCAAAACATCACAAAATTGTCACATTTTACAAAATCTTTTATTTTTCAATGAAAAAATTCATTATTTTAGATATTATTATTCATTAAGTGTTGGAAATGAATATGTGGTTAAAATATGTTTCGTTATTCATGCATCTAACGAAAATCTGCGTGTCAAAAAATCTTTTTGCTTTTTTAAATCACGATATTGATCGCATCGATCCTTTAGGTGCAAAATGAATAAATTGTCAAAGGTAAATATGAAATTGTACTAGATTATTTTTACGTATTAATAACTTGTTTGTTCAATTTTCACGACTGTTAATGGTGCGAGAGTTTCATGATATTGAAACTATCATAATTATATTTCGTCTTGCAAGAGAATACGATTTTTTGTACAGATTACAAACTTTTTTGTATAATAAAAAAGGAAAGAGAAAAAAAAACGTTTTTTTCTTCCATTTCTCATTTATCTCGTTTATAATTTTTTCTCTCGCGCAATAATACTTTTTCAGAACATTTTGTTTGCGAACAATTTTTTTTATACGAGAAAACCAGAACTCAAAAAAAATTCAAGGTTTTGAGACTCGCAAAATTTTGGATTTTTTGGCGATTTTTACTTTATCACAATGCCCCTAAAACTTCAATGTTTATAAATTTTCAATTTATTTGTAATTTATTATTATTCTATTTTCAAATTTATCAAATCAGAAATTGTCATTCCATTATTATAATATTTTGATATTTGTTTTATTTAAACTTCATTTCGACGCCAATATTTTCATCATTTCGCAATGCGTGCAGAAAAGTCACGTGATTCGCGCGACTGCCACCTGATGCATGCCGGGTAAACCGTTGCCACTGAAGCGCCGTATATAAAAAATGTTGTTTACGAGGCGCCGTTCCAAATTAGTGTCAGGGGTTGTCACTTCTCGAAGATCGAAGAATATAAGTGTTTCCAGGATTGCTGCAATTTTCTTAGAAAATTATGAAAAAAAAAACCAAAATTATGCGGAGTGCAAGCAGCAAATCGCAATTGTGCCGAAACATTTTTCGATTGCGATTTATTGTTCATGATGCACTGAAATGGTTTCTTGGAAAAAAATGTGATTTCGTGATTGCGGTTATCGGAGATTTACTCTGAAATGTAAATTTTCATAAATTTACAGTGTAACTTCGATGCAAGCTCCGTCTACAGTGCTAAACTGTCCCATACTTTTTATTTGACAGCCGAAAAATAAAACAACAGTATTCTGTGTTTTTGGTTTACTGTGGTATTCTGCGTAGCGTTTTTCTCTCAGAACATGAAAAATAATAACGAAATTTAATCGTAAATATAATATTTATTTATATTCATAAAAAAGCGAATATCGCCGAGGCGCTCGGACAGCGGGGAACGGACAGCGTCGCGTGTTTGCGCAGTTCGGGAGGAACTTGTGGATTCGGCAGGCCCGCTTTCGAAACTCGTAGAGAGAGCGAAACAGTGTAGCGTCCGCGGAGCGCGTGCAAGTTCGACCGTGCGTAGCTGCGCGTAGAATCGTAGTCGTGTTTGTGGGTTTTGAGTGAGCCGAGGGAACGTCGTGTTTTGATTTTTCGTTGTTCAGTTATTTAAAAACAAAGCGAAGAGCGCGGAAAAAGTTTTGTTTAATAAAATATAAAGTTTGAGCATCGTTCGATTGTATTTTGTACGCAAAAATAAATTCGTAACGGTGTAAAACAAATTTACAGGTTTTGACAAGAAAAATGATAAATTTTTTTTGAAATTTCAATACGTATTAGCAATCGTGTTAAAAGAAAAGAAAAATAATAATGTTTGTCGTCCGTTTTACGCTATGAGCGGCAATAACACGATTTACCTTCGAATCTTAAAAGTGTTTTTCTTGTGGTGGTGATAATTCGTGTCTGTTCGTCGTGCAATCAAACAGCGTAATGGCCAGCTGACGGATATTATATTCGATCATTGTCATCGGGCTGATTTCCGTGACGACGAGGCTGAAAATCGTCGAGACAGTGGAAGGTATTTACCATTATTATGTTACCTATATTTAAATATTTACTCAGTATCGTAATCAAATAAATAAACGATGAAACAAAGAGCGACTGAAATGAATCATCACAATTTTGACGGATTCAATTACAGGCAGTCGATCGAAAAAAAATTCAAGTTCATCTGTTCAAAAGTTCACGAACTTCTCGGCATATTGTAGAGCGCTCAAAATTTTTGAATATTTCTGGATACTAAAAAACTAAAAAAATAGTAAAAAATTAATCACAGATTATCGCATTTTACGATTTACAATCGTAAAAATTCATGAATACAAATAATTCGATTCCGAAACGTCCGAGCACTCGTCGATATTTATACCACGATAAAAAAATTTTAAACGGTCACAAATACTCCGAAATTCATAAAATTTTTATTAAATTTGACAGACGCCATGAAATTCGTAAATTATTTATAAAAATTCACAACTACTCAGAATCGTCAAAATATTGATAAAAACTCATAGATCGTTAAAAATTCATGAATATTTTTTACAAACTCACAACGTTCAATTTTTTTTTTAATTAATAGAAACTATTCAACGATTTTAAATGGATGAAATATTTACAAAACCACATCATATTCAAAAAATACGTCAAAAAATGCGCAGAATGACGGCGCATTTTTTTGTGGTAAAAATGCCAAAAATTTTGGCATTTATTTTTATATAGTTCAAACCATAAAAATGCCAAAAATTTCGGCATTTTTATGGTTTGAACTTTTTAAAAATGTCATTAAATAAATCGTTGATAAGTTTTTTTATCTCATATTTTCACGTTGTATTTTGAGAACAATATGCTTTTTTGTCATGACTCGACTATTAGGGGGGGGGGGGGGGAGGGGTTTATTCCATTTTTGAGATAATCGTTATATCGTAACGTCATCAATAAAACAAATGGCTGAGATAATGATTTTTCCCACAGCGGAAATCAGCCTGCCAACTGCAGCTCGATCGTTTTCGCGAATATTTCGATCTAAAAGATGACAAGAGCGACGATGTCACTTGGTCTTGTCGCTTCGACGGTTGTCTCGCCATTTCGTCCAATTTTCATCTCTCTCTCTCTCTCTCTCTCTCTCTCTCTCTCTCTCTCTCTCTCTCTCTCTCTCTCTCTCTCTCTCTCTCTCTCTCTCTCTCTCTCTCTCTCTCTCTCTCTCTCCCCCTCTCCCTCTCCCCCCCCCCTCTCTCTCTCTCCCTCTCCCTCTCTCCCTCTCCCTCTCCCTCTCTCTCTCTCTCTCTCTCTCTCTCTCTCTCTCTCTCTCTCTCTCTCTCTCTCTCTCTCTCTCTCTCTCTCTCCCACCCCCTCCCTCTCCCTCCCTCCCTCCCTCCCTCCCTCCCTCTCTCTCTCTCTCCCCCTCTCTCCCTCTCTCTCTCTCTCTTCTCTTTTTTGACTTAAATTGTCAACTTCGACGACATTGTCTTTTCACAAACTCTTTTTTAATTTTTTTCGTTTTTAGGCTGTTTTTCTGTTTCTTTTTTAATGCTTAAAATTGTTCGTCAATTCAGCTGGTGCAAAAATAGTTCGATATTTTTTTGGGTCTTTGTTAGAAAGCCGCAAACTGAATGTGTAAAAAAATAATGTGCCAATTTGCAAAATGACTAAAGTGAGAACAGAAAGAGAAACTTCTTTCTGTTCTCACTTTAGTCATTTTGCAAATTGGCACATTATTTTTTTACACATTCAGTTTGCGGCTCTCTAACAAAGACCCAAAAAAATATTGAACAATTTTTGCACCGGATGAATTGACGGATAATTTCAACATTTCAGTAAAGAACAGAAAGAGGTTTCTCTTTCTGTTCTCACTTTAGTCATTTTGCAAATTGGCAAATTATTTTTTTACACATTCAGTTTGCGGCTCTCCAACAAAGACCCAAAAAAATATTGAACTATTTTTGCACCGGCTGAATTGACGGACAATTTCAAGCATTAAAAAAGAAACAGAAAAACAGCCTAAAAATGAAAAAAATGAAAAAAGAGTTTGTGAAAAGACAATGTCGTCAAAGTTGACAATTTAAGTCAAAAAAGAGAAGAGAGCGAGAGAGAGAGAGAGAGAGAGAGAGAGGGAGAGACAATTTTGTTGTAATTCAACGATGGTCCGTTAGAATCAGTTCGGAATAATTTTTATTTGGAATTACAAATCAGGAAAAACTGTGGTCCAAACGAGCACCAATTTTTCAACTTGTTTCCACGAATTTTTTTGTCCTCTCAAGACTTTGACGATAAGCCACACACGCGGGAAAATAATTTTTTGCTGGAAGGTATACATCCGTTTTTTTTCTTCTTCTCGTTCATAAAACCCTCGTATCACGGTGACAGCGTAAAGAAATACGTGAAAACACGGCGAAGAAAGGAATGAAGAAAAAAAACTGAGGGGAGATTAGTTCTCGAGGGTGTTTTTTTTCCATTTCTACTAAACCCGACAATACATCGGAGTATTCCTTTGTCCTTGCTTTTATGCTCGATCTTAAATAGTTCTTTTCTTAAATGGGATAGGAACGAGAAAGGGGTGAAGAAAACGAAAATGTTTTTTGTCTAGATTTCCTCTTTTTCTTTATACGTGCTAACATAGAGGGTTACAAAAAAATAATGTAGTTCTTTATAAAAAAATTTCTTCATTATTTATTTATTCCAATAAGTACCAATGTTAAAATTTCAAATTTTTCAATTCTATTCCCACTTTTCTTCCATAATTATTATTCGAAGTATCGAGAATTAATTAAACGGTTTAAAAATGTCGTTAATTTTCGAGCTCGAATTACCATTTGATTAATAACAGAAAAAAAATTACGTTTTTTTGACGTTTGAATTTTGTTGCGAAATTTTTTACGCAAAATAATGATCGATGTATTTTTTCGTAAAAAAAATAACAGCCTGTACATTGTTTTTGGACCGGGACAGCAGTTTCGAAGATTACGAATAAAAATTTCACGGTCGGAGGAATTATTTCTCTTTTTTTTTTTTTAAGAGTGAAATTTTCCGTGCAATTTAGACGAGCAAATTCGATAGCCTGGAATAAAAGCTTTGCATCCCACGGATCATCGTTCTGTCGGACGCGATCGGCGAGATTGAATTTTACCCTTGAAGAAGCATTTTCACTCGCGGAGTATTCGTTGTCAACTCAACATGTTTTTCGTAATCCTTATATATATATATATATATACACATCACACGTTACATGCCTATATATTTTCATATCCGTAAGATCGAAGGCCACGAAGGGAGAACTGTTTTTTTTCTCCCCTTTGGAATCTCACGTCTGTATTCTTATCCCAATCCCGAGGGAGAAAACTTGACGAAGTTGGAAAAAAGTAAAATCCTCTTGTTTTCCGGACTTTGGGGAATTCGGTGGGTCGCCGACGACACACTACTGGGCTTGATACGCCTCTAGCTTCGGATGCAAGGACGACAGTTAGAAAAATGGGTTTTTCCACTCAAGCGAATAAACATATGTATACACGAGCCATGAAAATCTTGTCGATGTTTCACCACGACAAATACTTATTTAAGACCTTTTATTTCTACTGATAGTTGACGAAATCCAGATACCGTTTAATCCTTTTGATTCATTGTTATAAATGAAGAAATGCTCGGGGTACGTCAGTGATAGGGCAGAAAAAAAATGATGCAAATATGAATTTAAAAAAATGTTCTTTTGTACATCTAAAATATTGTATCACTCCACTTGGCTTCCAAATATTTTTTTTCCTCTGTTTTTTTTTTAAAGAAATTTTGATTTTGACCAAAAATGATAAATTGCTGGTTTTTTCAAACAAGTTTCTTATGGTAAGAAAATAAATTATGTTAGTTGGCTTCAAATTGTGAGTCACAGCAGTAAAAAATAATAAAAATCAAGATATGCACTGAGAAAAGAAATTTGTTGAATCAACAAAATTTTTGTTGCATCAACAAATTCTGCGGACACGGGGGCCGAACAAAATATTCAATTCATGATACAACGTAATTCAGTTGTTTCGAATTACGAAAAACAGTGAATCGAACTAAATATTTTGTTTCAAATTACGAAAAACAGTAAATCGAACTAATTATATTGTTTTCCTGGCTGAATATTTAATTAAGTCAAATAATTATTTAATTAAGTCAAATAATTATTTAATTAAGTCAAATGATTATTTAATTTAGTCAAATGATTATTTATTTGATTCAAATAAACAACGCATATTTATTTTAAACAATTTGATATTAAATTTTTTAGTTTGATATCGAAATATGTAAATTGAACCTCTTACAATTCGAAAATGTGTATTCTACTAGTGACCATGGGAGCAATAAGAAAAAAAATTTGTTCATCGAACTAATTTCATTTTGTTGGACGAAAAATTGGTCGATCCAACAATTTTTTTGTTGAATACCAAATGATTTAGTTTATTCAAATAAATCATGAAAATTTCTTGTAGATGAATCAACTAAATCACCGGAGCCAAATGATTTTGTTCGAACAACTGGTACCATTTATTTGCTTATGCATACTTTTTAGTTGCTTTAATAAAATATTTGTTTGAATCTCAATAACCAAATTAACTGAACGGTAATCGTTAGGACGTATGAATGAATAAAGGTAAATATTCAGAAGAGCAACTTTTCTGAAAAATGGTGATAGAATTTTTTTTTCTTTTCTATTAGTTAATAGGCATGTCTAATAATGATAATCCGTCGGGGGAGCTTGATATTTTTTCATAGAACTTGGTTTTTCTAGCAAAAAACCAATTATTCAATTTTAGCACTTTTCCAGTTTTCAGGCATTATAGGCATCATTATAACATGAATATACGTATATATACACAATTTTCATTTCAATATTTATGTCCAAACAAATTCACAGATATGCGTTGAATTTCAAAATATATGTATTGACAATTCTACAGATTTATTTTCAAAACAAATTCACAGCGTATGCTGTGTATTCATTTTCAAAACCAACTTTATATTTTTATGTTTCGACATTTTTTTATGTTTTTTGTTTTTTATCTCTCTTGGTATCTCATCTTTTACAACTCTTTCTTTTGGCATCTCCACAATTTTTTATGTTTCGACAAAGTTGCCAATTTGCCACACTCTGAACACTTTATTTGCTCTGCTGTAATATCGTGATTTTGTAAAAAATTAATATGCTTTTGTAAAAAAAAAACAATGAAATTTTGTAAAAAAATCAATAAAATTGTTTGTTTGTTTGTTTGGGGTTTTTTTGGGGGGGATATCTGAGTTAAATATGATGGAAAAAACGTGACAATCGAATTCTATATTTTTTTGTTAAAAAAACAATGTTATATGCGGAAATTTCAACCTCCCCTGACTAATTATTATTAGTAGGCATGCTCTCCAGCTGATGCGAAAGAAAAAAAAATGTTTTCATCATTTTTTGGAAAAGTGGCTCTTCTGAATATTTACCTGAATAAATTTATTTGGATGATATTTTGTTGCATTAACATTAATTTACTTGGCTGCACCAAAGTTTTGTTGGTTCGGCCAACAACTTGTTTCAGCATTCACAAACTATTTTTGTTGTATCTCAAAAATATTTTGTTGCTCATATCGAACTAAATATTTTACTTGAGAGAAACGAAATTTGTTTCAATCAAGAAAATTTTTTTCTCACTGAGTCATTAAACTCTGATAAATTTTTCACGGGAATGTAACCCGTGGGAGTTATAAACGTTCGCTATCTAATTCTGGATCAGAATCGATTGGAACGTTTTATCTTCCTCGACTTCTGCAATTTATGTTCGTCCAGAGGCCACTGCGTATATGAGAAGAGCTTTGGCGCTCTGCGCCACGCCGTGGCCGGACCGAGAAGCTACTCGAACGTTCGTTAATTCTTTCAACAACCCATTTAGTTACGATAATATCAAAACGTGTTCACGCAACAAAACCTATTTTGTTGGAATAGTTTAGTATCTTTAGCCAATTATTGTGTCCATGAGACCATATGATTCAGTTGACACAATTAAAAATTTAGTTGAACGAGACGTACGAATACTTTTTTTTATTAAGTTTGTTGATTCAATCATATGTTTAGTCAATGAAATTCAGATTTAGTTGTTTCAACAGCTTTAATTAGTTAAGACAATGTCGTAGCGTGTTGACGCAATTATAAACGGATGCAATAAAATATTTTGATTGTTTCAACCACTTAATTTGTTGGTTGAACTACATACGCGCTTACGATGACATTACTTTTGTTGAATTTTGTTAAATAAAATTGTAGCGAAGAAAATGAAATTTGTTGATTCAACAAATTTTTTTTCTCAATGTGTTCGATTAAATCGTTGCGGTCTTTTTTTAAATTTATTTTATTTGAGTGCTTTCGTTACGTATTAAATGTTGTAGTTTTTTTTTACAAGCCCCAAATGTGCCAGTCCCCGAAAAAAAATGCTTAAAAAGTGATCAAAAATAATCTAAAGTCCAAGTGTAAATTGTTTCGGAAAGTTTTGTCGATTGAATGAGCAACTGAGGAGGATCGGACTTCGACATAAATTCTACAAGTGGAAAAGGTCCGCGCAGCGATCAGGCGCGAAATTTTTTACCGTTTAAGGAGAAAAGAACGAGTTGAATGATGACAGAGGCGTATGCAGCAAGCGTAACCAAATGTAACACACACTTTCGACCCACCACTATAGTTAGCATATGCATATCGAACTAAATATTCATGAAGTACATCGTGCAAACGACTCTGGGTACCAACGGGCCTGAGAAAAGACGAGGTCGTTCCTCTCGCCCTCGAAAAGTCTCTATCCACTTGTGCACCCCCTCCCTCTCCCGCCCTTTTTCTCTATTCATACGCTTGTACGTTTCACAGGTATAAATCATTTTTCCTTCGACCCAGAACGACGTAAAATATTTTTAGCTATCGCAAATACGAGAAATCTTATAAATTAAAAAAAAAAAAAAAAAAAAATATTAGAATTTTTGGCCGACCCAGAGCGACTTATCTCAAATGCTTTTTGCTATCGAAAATACGAGAAAACTTATGAATTAAAAAAAAATATCAGGATTTTTGGCCGACCCAGAACGACGTAAAATATTTTTGGCTATTAAAAATACGAGAAATCTTATAAATAAATAAAAAAATATTAGAATTTTTGGCCGACTCAGAGCGACTCATCTCAAATGCTTTCTGCTATCGAAAATACGAGAAAATTTATGAATTCAAAAAAATATCAGGATTTTTGGCCGACCCAGAACGACGTAAAATATTTTTGGCTATCGCAAATACGAGAAATCTTATAAATAAATAAAAAAAATATTAGGATTTTTGACCGATACTGAAATATGGGCCAATTTGAGATATTTAATTAATTGTGTTTAGTGCAATTTAAAAATGAGGAAAAAGTGTGAGATATTTTCCTGAAAAATGCTATAATTTAATAATTTATGGAAAAATATAATTTTTTTTTGTTTTGGCTGAAATATGGGAAAAATTTGGATGTTTAATTATTTTTGGCGACTACTTAAAACGAGAAATAGCTGAGAAAAATAATGAATGGTAGAAATTGAGAAATTTGAAGCTGCAAAAAAAAATATAGTACGGGAAAATAAATACCTCGCAGTTTTTTCGAGTTAACAAAAAATAGTTTTGTTGAAGAAACGACAAACTAAAAATTTCTTTCGCAAATTTATTGATTTTTGTGAAACAACAAATTTTTTCTTTCCCATTTGATCGTATTAGAAGCGCCTTATCGATTGTTACATTAATGCAATTTACTAGATGAAAAATTTCTTTTATTAACTATTTCTAAGGGATTTTTTTTTCATCGCCATTTTCATCGAGTCCGAGGGAAAAGTAATTAGAAAAAAAAAGATGAACTCTTTCCATTCTCTCATAGAAATGCACTCAAGTAGTAAGAGCTTGAAAATGCTTTAAGAAATACTCGAGTCACCTATAGTCCGATCCATTCCAAGTTCTCCAGCTGCTGTTTCTTTTACGCTCACTCGTTCCCTCGTCGTAATACCGTAACGGAAAGCTCCGAGCCAAGAATTCTTTGATGAACTCTTGTCATGTCAGGAAACTATCATATATTTGAGAGCGACCTTTTAAATCTGAGAGTATCGTATTTTTTCATGAACGCAACACCGTACACAAGGAATTTCATGTCGACTCGGATCGTAACTCGTCCTATGATTTTGCACGTTGTTTCTTCGTATTTTGAAACATAAAATGCGTTTTTTTTTAGTAGAAAATATTTATTGCGATACTTAATTGTAATTAGTATATTGTTAGCACGTTCCAAGCGATAAATTCGCATACACTCCCAAATGTAAAACATTTCGACAGAAGCTGTGCGAGCTTTTTTCCTTTTTGTCAACAAATTATTATTATTATTGTGTTTAGATCTAAATAGTTTTTTTTTTTGCTATTTCTGACGTTGCTTCAACAAACAAAAAATTGCTTCAAACGAGGCTAGAATCTCCCTTTTTCCTCTAAATTCCTGGACACATTATGGGTCGAGGTATTGTTCAGTTTAAAAATATTTGTGACCGTCTAATACATTCTGTAACGATTAGGCAGGAGAAAAAGTCGATTTAACGAAAAAAAAATACGGTCCATTTTCTTCTGGATAACTTTCCAACTGAACACATTTTACCTTTCATACTTAAGGCTTTATACTTAATTTAAGGTAAAATAGCTGATGCAGACTAGTCAAATGAGTGCTAAATTTTCAAAATACGTTTATACAAAGTTTAATACACTAATTAAATGAATTGATAGTTGATTTGCATTATGGCATGTCTTAATAACCTAAAAAAATATTAATAACAATAGATTTACAAATTCTTCAATTGATAAATGCAAAATTCTACGATGTCGTGTTTTCGTCGAGATTTTTCAAAGAATAATCCATATTTTTCAATCGATTTTAATGCACCACGTCTTATTTTATTCCCCAAGAGATCCTCTTCGAAATCACCGTGCGCATTTTTTTCTGAGTTTCATCGTTTTACTCTTGCAGCCAATTATTTAATTGGTTAAAAAAATGTTCATAAACCAATTGCTGCAATTTTTATATTAATAAGTTTAGAAAAAAATCTACGCGGTGAATTCGTAGAGGATCTCTTGAAGAACAAAATAAGACTTGGTGCATTAATCTTAATTAATGGTGAATTAAATTCGTAGAGGATCTCTTGAAGAACAAAATAAGACTTGGTGCATTAATCTTAATTAATTGGTGAATTAAAAATCTCGATGAAAATATGATATCATGGAATTTTGCAGTTTTCAGTTGATGATTTCGTAAATCCATCGTTATATTATTTTTTTTTTAGGTTGATAAGACATGCTGTAATGCACATCAACCTTTAATTAATATAATTAGTGAATTAAACTTTGCTTAACGGGACAGACCTAGTTGGAACGTCAAAAAAAAGGCCTTTTTTCCGATTTTTTTTTGGTCAAACGATAAAATAATTCACAACAAAAGTTCTTCCGTTTAAAAGATACATATGTAATGTATATGTTGCAATTTTTTCAACGCAATACATATCGAAATAAGCTGGTGACCGTCAATTGCCGAGGACGCTGCAAAAAAAAACACGGTTTGCGGTGATCCAGCTCACGCTGCAACGGCTCATCTGAAACAAAAAAAACGGAGGGGATTTTTAGTTAATGATATAATGCTCCGGTTGAACGAAGGGTTTTGAAAAATTTCCATTTTTCACAAAATGGCGGCCGTTAAAAGTCAAAAGTGTTTTTTTGACCAAAATATCAGTTCCATTTTTTGCTATTAAAAATAAAAATAATTATCCAAAAAAAAAATCCTTCGTTCATATGGAGGACTACCATGTATAGAAGAAGTGATATAAATTTCAACCCGATCGGTAAAGCCGTTCTCGAGCTACAGTGATCACCGACTTCAAAAACATGGTTTCGAGAAAAACGCACTTGAAGTCCGCTACCTGCTTACCTATGGCTCAGACACGACGTGCTACAAAGTCTTGTATTTCGGCGAATAATGGTCCGATTTACATTTACCTGGGCGGAAAATGTTCGTAAGAGATTCTACTTTTTGAAAATGAAATAAAAAAAAAAATCGATTTTTCGAAAATTCTAACTAGGTCTGTCCCGTTAAATGTATTTTGAAAATTTAACCCTCATTTGACTAGTGTGACGCAGCCATATTACCTTAAGGGAAGAATGTACTCTCCAAATTTCATGTTTTTAAATCCAGGGATTTTGGTTGTGAGGAGTGATGAATCAGTGAATCAGGATACTTTGTTTTGTATAGATGTATATCGAGAGTAAAGCCCCGATGTAAATTGTATAAAATGGAAAGGTAGCAGCTCCAGTTGACTAAGCCGGAACCACCCTTGACGTTTGATATCCGAGCTAAAAAGATCGCTCGGGTTCAAGGAACGAGAGAAAAGATCACGGGATTAGAATTACGAGAAAATCGTGTAACGAAGGTGTTTCGTTCTTTCTGTGCGTATTTCTCGGTTAAAGCCTAACAATATTCTTACTTTTACAGTACAGCCGAGATGTAGGAATAATCGAAGCGAAGAACAGACCTGCTGCGTTGAGAAAAAAGCGGGTGAATCCGACGGGTGTCCAAAAAATCATGTCCAAGCTGTAAAGAATGGTTTAAACAACAATATTTGAAACAGAAATGTTCTTATTCATTTTTTGTGTTTGCTGTGTCGTTTTTGAGTTATTAATTAACGAATAATTAATTAATTTCTTACGAACAGCACCCTGTCTCGAAAAGCTTTTTTCATCCCTCCTAAACTATCTCTCTTTAACAGAAGAATTTCCCCTCGTCAGTCACTACACTCTGGGAGCTTGCTTTTAATTTAACTTCTCACCGACTTATAAGTTTTAACGTACCTCGTCACTTTGTACCGGTCGAAATTTGTCCAATTTACAAAAATATTCACGATTTTTAAATATCATCAATGAATCCACATGTTTGATCATTTCAGCATTATTTTTGACCAGAAAGGTGAAGTTTAAAATATTGTTTAACTTTGACGAATTAATTACCGAAATGAAAGAACCTCGTGAATGAGGATTTTCAGCTTTTATACAAGAGAATTTTTATACTCTTGATTCAATCATACTACAGATTGTGAAATAGAATTTAGAGCACGCAGCATATACATGCAACCGATGACATGCATTTTCTCACTTTATAAGGTTGTATATACGGGTTTATCAAGCTCCCCGAAATTTCTATGACACCCTTTACGTACCCTGTTCCGTCCACCGCAACATCCAAGCTAACCTGACGACTGATCCAATCAAAGCCAGGGCACATGGTCGTAGTCGTGGGTGTCTCGTTGGATAAGCGCATCAGTGACTACATTAGAGTCTGTCACATAGTTCGTAAACGTAAAAGCAAACCAAGGGGTCGTGGAGAATATGTATGTCAACGAAAAAAAAAAAACTTTAACACGCCAGACTGTCTATTTCACTCAAAATGTATGCAAATTTTCCCTCTTTAGCCACGATAACGAACGAGGGTCTAAATCTTTTAAAATAAAAACACGTAAGTGAATTTTAGAATAAAATATTTTGTCAAGAGAGATTGAAAGACTTTCGATGAACTTTTTCTTCATATTTATGTAATTGAATAGTTCTATGTGTCAATTTATATAGTAGTTTGTTAAGGTGACGATTTTTTTTTTTGAATTGACATATTAACTGTCATTTGTCTCTATGATGTGCAACAGATTTTTTTTTTTTCGACAAATTTTCAACGAAAGAATAAACTTTTCCAACCACCGTTCGAGTTCATTGACAAATATACTTGCTACTTCTTCTTTAAAATATAATTTATGATTAAAATTATAAATCGTTTAGGAAAATTATTTGAAAATGTATAATTCTCCACTTTTCTATGATTTTCATAAATAAACGCATAGTACTATAAATTTCTATTGAGCGTAGTTCATCACAGCGAACACCAAGTTTTGTATAATCTTAAAGTAACGGTGACTCATGAAAATTATACTATCGGAACGAGTGAATTATGGGTCTCGGACACGAGGGTACATAACAGTGAGTAGGAACTTATCATAGGGGTGGAAAAAGCTTAAGCACTGGACGAGCTGGTCACACACAGAGGCGCGAGTTCGTCACGCAGCCCATATACGTCACTAAATTTGTAGCACGCTTTATATTTATGTTCACCAAGGGACCAACACAAGTTTTATTCGTATACAGAACTTTGTTTCATTCCCCACGCGAAAAACCAACGATTGCGATCTTTGCAATGGAAAATAATGAAGTACGTAGAATTCTGAAGTCGAGTAGCATCGGGAATAATTTTATATTTTTTTTTCAAGACAAAAAAACGCGTAATTTGGTACTTAGGCTTTGTCTGCTTTTATGGGGATTGTGATTGAAAATATTCCTGTCTTCCTTACTGTATAAATCATTTCTCTGGAGTCCGCAGCCATTCGGCAGATGTTTTCCTATAGTATTTTCTCATCCTCCCCCATCAATACTTTTTCCACTTGGCCCTTCTCAATTCCACTAATGCGTTATACCTATTACTTATAACTTTGAGAAATCTTGTTTCCCTTAGGCCGATTACGATCAATTCTCGACGTATACAGACGAGAGTTCAATATATAGAATCTCGTGAAGCGAATCAATGATAAATAAATATGAAAAGATGAGAGAGACATTTTCAAGATATTCGTTTTGCTTGAAAAAAGAATGAGGTTTAGGATAATGAGGGAGAAGCTCAAAGGAATGACACTCGAAAAGGTTTTTTGCATAAGCTTATTTCCAACACAATTTTTTACAAAGGGTTACGCATAAGCTGAAAAGCGTTTTTATAGTGAACAATTTTCCATACACATACGCGAGTCATAATGGTTTGTCGAAGAGCCAAGTAGGGCTTAGTTCTTCGTCGTAGGAAAAAAACTCTTTCACCAAATATCGTTTTTTTCAATGACCTTCTGTTGAAGCACCATTTTTTCACGCCCTCAAGCATCCCTCGGGATTAACGGCTTAGGATAAAAAGAAAAATCCCGTTGTATCTGTTCGAAAAATATATGTTTGAGGTCAAATTGTTGAGGTCGATGTGTACCTCGACCCGAGGCTTCATTTTCGTCGCCGAACGTTCTAAGTTTCTTCCGTTTTACTTTGTCGTTTTCTCTTGGGCAGCATGGTCCTCGCGCGCGTGTTTACGTCTTCCATCCAACGTTCCGGCAAAGTTTAAAAGCCCTAGAGAATCCCTAGGACGATGGAGAAAAGCCTTCCCTCGAGCCCTTCACTCTCCACTCCTAAACTCCTAAACTGCAACAGCAACTTCCTCGACCACCAATGCCATTTTCATGAACGTTTCTGTGGATCCTTCAAAGCGTCGTTACGTTTCCTCGTTCATACACTCCGGTTTATTATGTTTTGTGTTATATACACGTGTACAAAGAGACATTCAGATCCCAAGGAAAATCATCATCCTCGCTCCGTTTCGCATCGTCATTCATCGCCAGGCTTCGTTAATGCATGCATCAAGGGAAATTATGTTAAATGGAATAAACATACTTGTCGCAGTCCTTTCAAAGGGTCAACCGTACACATTACGTACGGGTAAACCTTTTTCAAACGATAACTCATTGTTTATACACGGTAAACTTTCTTCTTTAACTCTTTTTCATTCTCTAAAGTTGTTAAGACCGATGAATTATTTTCCTCCAGGGATTTACTTATTTCTGAGCATAGTTTACGTTTTTTTTTTAATTTTTATGTTTCAAAAGTTACCGTTAAGGTAAATACTTTACTGCGTGCTAGTCAAATGAGTGCTAAATCTTCACAATGTTTTTATACCAAGTTTAATGCACTAATTATACATAGTGAAGGTGAATTTGTAAGATGACATGTCTAATTAACCTAGAAAAATATTAATAACGATACAATTGCGAAACCATTAAATGATAGTGGCAAATTTCCATTATGACACATTTTCATTGGGACTTCTCAAAGAATAATCTGTATTTTTTAACCGATTTTAATGCACCACGTCTTATTTTGTTCCTCAATTGATTCTCTACGAATTCGCCATGTAGATTTTTTCGAAGTTTATTCGTTTGTAAATTATAACAATTTGTTTATAAAAGATTTTTTTTCTAAATAAACGATTGGCTGCAACAGTGGAACGATTAATCTACGTGGCGAATTCGTAAAGGTCTCTTTTGAGGAACAATATAAGACGCGGTGCATTGCAACCGGTTAAAAATTATGGATTATTCTTTGACGAATTCCGATGAAAATGTGCCGTCATGAAAATTTGCATCTGTCAGTTGATGGTTTCACAAATTTATCGTTTTTAATATTTTTCTACGTTAATAAGACATGCTGTGATATAAATCCACTAACTTTACGTTCAATTAGTGCATTAAGCTTGGCATAAAACAATTGTGAAAATTTAGCACTCATTATTTGACTAGCATGCAGTACAATTTATCCCTTAATCAATCAATATCTACGCAAGAGTGGATCACATCAGAGAAGACGTGCTCAGAAAATTTATTTCATTGATTTCATGATTAAACAATCCCCTTTTTAAGCTGTCACAACTTTTGAGCCACTCTGTATATTTACTTATGCATATGTATTTCTATGCATGTTTTAAAGTTGGAACTCGAGCCTCTTGAGCATACAGGCTTGCGTGGCACTAATCGCGCAAGCACAACGAGACTTTATACGGCCTAGAGCTCGAAGTGGTTGGTCATGGGGGTATACTAAATACACATACACGTGTACGTAACCTCATAGCTATATAGAAATGTAAAACGTTATCGTTGAGCGCCAGCAAACGATAGGGACGAAAGATAAATTGGCTTCTACTTCTGATATGAATATAGATACGGTGGTTGCAATAGCACTCATATATATATGGTTATACACACGTTCCTCTTTATGGGGCCTCAAAAACTCCCTCCGTCAATAATATTCGATCAATAATACCAGTTCAGGTTTGAAAGCTAAGGAAAAAACGAAAAAAACCAAACAAAACAAAACAAAACGAATAATTCTTCTTTCCCTTTTAGGTCGACGTTGTGGGGACCCGTGGCAAAATATAACCATTTACATCAAATTTATGCAGTATATTCTTTGACGTGTACTGGATGTTCCATCCAAATTTTAAATCGATCGTCTACTCCGTTTTTGTGAAACTAAATATAAAAAAAAAGCACTTTTTAACATTACAAGATGCATATGGTCATTGGTGAACAACGTATTACGCCTGAAATATAGTGACAAAAAATGTAAAAAACTTGTTCAAAAACCAGCACACCACAAATTACATGATTGCAATTACGGTTCCTAAAAATTAAATAATTCGTCTGCATCGTTTATTGATTATTCACTTATTCATCAACGAAAATGGTGAGTTTTCGCCGATCAACCGAAAGAACAGACTCTTTTTCGTTTGTTTTCGACGAAATACTACTATGTGAAGTTGGCGGTTTGCTTGGAAAGAATGGAAGTGTCCCTACCCTCCTTAAATCGAGTAGGAAGTGTAATAACTCTATTTTCTTAAGGTAGATCGGTGAATTTGAGCCATCCAAGATGAAGGACTGACAATTTTTATAGTTACACATAAATACGAGATGAATTGATATTTGCAACTTGAACGCTATTTACCATCTAGTTTGGTAGTAATTAATTCGTAAAAATCGACTGTTTCCACACATTTATCCCTACGAGCATAGAAAAATCGTATGCACGTCAAGACTTATTGAATTTTTACATTTGGTACTTCCAAGATTTCGTAATAAAAAATTGATCACTGTATTCCGCGAATATTCCTGAATATAAAAGTGCTTGGGTTTTTGGACGTTACCGTTAAAAATCGACTGAAAAATAAAAAATTATTCGTTGTAAAATGATTGAGATTTCCACAAGAATGACAAGGGAAAGAGCGCGAGAGCGCTTAGCAACTCTGTATTCAGCGTCTGCTAGAACATGCCTTCAGACGTGACAGTTTGCCAATTTGACTGTGTTTTTCTTTCTTGTTCTTGAATGTTTTTACCGTATTCGACAAATATCGATAGAATTAACGGTAATAGGTAAACTGGCAAAATCTCTGTCGTTGCGTAATTCCTTTGTGTAAATACTCTATATAGGTTATAAACAAAGCTAATAGTTTCGGCAGATGACAATAACGGCCATGACACGTTTTACAATCCACTACGCTCGTCAAATTTCAATTAGTAAACATTTTTTGAACAATAAAATCGTATAAAAATATCCATTCTCCGCTGTTTATATGTCGAAAATAATAAAATTATAATTTCAAAGACAATTTTGCATTTGCAAACTTTGGTCTATAATAGGTACTGCAAAGATCACGTAGCCGTCACCGATCTACCTTAACCCGATCTGCAGAACCCAGGAATTGACCCATTACGTAGAAAATATACTTAAGAACGTAGTAAATACACAAATATCCATTGCAGGACGTTTTACAGAGCACGAAAACGTACCATTCTTTTATTTCTACGTTCTAAAACTTCGTTTCTTTCACGTTATTCTGTCGCTAATTTTGTACTTAAAGATGCTTCCTTCGTGAACGACTTCGTACGCTAATAAATACTGGTGGAAAAATTGTCCCACAATTTCCGCTTTTTTCTCGCACTCGGAAGATTTCAGACACAGGGTATAATCTTGTTTTTACGTCTGCTTCATTCAGACAGAAACACTTGTATATGTATTTTATTTATATGTCGCTATACACCTTTACAGTTGATACCACATTGGCACATCTATGGCTGCCGACTTCATCCCTGTGCAACCTATCGTAATCAACCCTTTGATACGTCTATACAATCGAAAAAAAATTTACTCGCGTTTCGATACATCTCTCGTTTCATCCATGTTTTGTGAGAGGAATTGTGTTTTTGAAAAAAACAATTTTCCCATTTATAATGATTTATTTAATAAAATATGATGAGTTTGTGGTATTGATGCTTTGCATCAATATTCATCATTCATTGTTTCATTGCATTGTTGGGATAGAATGAATTTTTTAATCTTATTTATCGAGTTTTCCATTGAAAAAAAAAATGATTTTCTATTTTATGATACAAAAATTCTATTTTTTGTATCATATCATGTTCTATTTTTTGTATCATAGTTTTTCAAATTGTTTACCCAGGTTTGTATTTTTGGTATATTTCCAAGAAAAAAATTGCGTTGTGGGAAGTTCAACGTCATTTTAATTTTATTTCGTTTCGATGGATTTTTGTATGCTACTAGTATTTGGTACGACGAACTTTTTAATGGTTCTTAAATAATTCGACTATTTGCATTCGTGTAAATGTTTATGTATATATATTACAGCGACACGAAAGCGTATTTCCCGTAATTGAGAAAATGTTTTCCTCTTTTTCTTAGACCTCTCCAATTAGCAGCATCTTTTAGATGCTGTCACTCGGGGCACCGAGTTGAATTTTCCGACGGATTTTTCTTACAAGTATTTACATTAATTACCAGGAGAATTATATTTCATCCTGCATTTTATATTGATTTTCTGTTAATTTAAACGAAAACTCCTTTTACGAAAGCGAAAGTTGGCAGAACGTCTTAATTATTTTTACCTGCAATGGCGATACGAAAAAATCTTAATTGCCACTGGATATATTAAATTAACGAATTATAATAAATGAATTAACAATAAAAGTCTATTTTACTGTTTCCCAACAAATTTCCAACTCATACCGACCTTCTTCTTATTCTTCCGAGTGTGATGTTTCGTAGTTGGTATTGTTGAAAAAAAAAAAAAAACAAAAAACAAAAAGAAAAACAATAATCATTTAATTAAAACGCGTTCTGTTTAGCCGATTTGATTCATTGTTCAAAAGCATTTTATATAGAGCGGGGGAGGAGAGGATGATGATCGAATGTTGGGCAGGAGTTTGATGCGTATCGCGCGAGCTTCGGTACGACCGGCAAAGCACCACAGGGGCTGACGAGTAGGAGGCCTGTATAGACCGTTGCCCTGAGATCTCCCGGTCGATCATGCCAGGAGAGTGTACCAGGATTTTCCCTCCATCCTGATTATATATATACATATATTTCGTATATAGATATAAATATAAAGAGAATAAGCTCGTGGACGAGTGAGAAACGCGAAACGGAAGAGGACGAAGGGAAAGTGGGAGGGATGGAAATAGGAGGAAAAAGAGAGGGAGAGAGAGAGAGAGAGAGAGAGAGAGAGAGAGAGCGGCAGAAAGGAGCAGGAGCAGGCTGCCCCGGGCATCGATCGAAACGGACCACCACGGGCCTGGGAAACCGGATTCGTTCGCGCCTCTGCCTTCAGGTTTCCCGCCTCTATTTCGTATACCGGTTCGAAACCGGAGAGCCCGACCAATCCTCACGCATCAATCTCTCCTTCTCTTTATTTTTGTTGCGTGGCGCGGGAAATTTCTCGCTAGAAACAAAAATGATTTTAGGGGATCGACACACGCGAACGCTTATTATTTATATATATATTTTTATTTATAACAAATGAAGAAATAAAAACGTCGAAGTATTCGGAAGAACGTCAGTAGGGCATGTAATAATATCATGAAAATCAAATATTTTTCATTGTAATAACTTCTTGGTCATTGACTTAGCTCGAAATAGTATTTCTTTCAAATTTTCGTTACTGCCAAAAAGTAGGCAAATTCAGACAAACGAATAATTCTCGAAATTCAGGTTATAAATCTGGAGAAGTAAGGTCTGAACGTTTGATATATTCTGGGCGCAAGTGACAGCCCTGATCACAACTCTATGAAGAAAAATCTCGCATGCTCCGAGATTTCTTATTCGTAGACATAAATTCACGAGTGGAAAGTACACACGCAATATAGTCGTTTTTACGATGCTCCGAAAGCTCGAATACTAAAAGTAGTAGTGTTTGGTTAGAGAGAATGCGGGAAAGCCACAATCAAAGATTTAAGAGAGCTCAAGATAAAAGTCGTATGCGACACGACTTTACGAATCCCTGAATTCCTTGAACGAAAGAAAAACTCGAGGGGATTTTCTAATATATTTATATTTTTATATTCATATGTAGAATATCTTAATCCTCTGGTAGCTTCCTTCGATTTTACTGCTGTTAAAATTTCATCGAACTTTCCCACGTTTTAAAAAATTTCGAATTTTTCTTATATATTTTTGTCTCCACCCTACGGATCTCATTAATTACAAGTTCAGAGTACCGTTGAGTAATTACCGTTTGGATTTATTATTCAAAATAATTACAACGAGCCTTCAGTCAAATTAATATGTGTAATTAATTTTTTTCAAATTTTCTCTAATATCATTTGGTTTATTTCTCACGTCATCTCTTCGAAACGGGGACAGGATTTTTTTCCTTCACAGTTCTCCAGTGTCTTTCGAAAGCACGTGGCAAAGATTCGCGAAATTATAGAAAAGTTTTGAATTTGTTTTTTTTTTTGTTTTCGTTTGCATACAGCGAACGTTGAAATATTCATGAAGGACTGAATACGTGATGGGAATCGTACACAGAGATTTTCCAAGATATAAGTCGTACCCTCGTGTAGCCCTTTCAATCCTCCGGGCTTTGGAATAAGTCTTTAGGTTCGACACCCTACGATAATTTTGTCCAACACTGGCGGTTTTGAGGGTGGGAAATTATATTCTGCGGGATAAATGAATACCGAGGGACGTATCGTCGGATATAAGTAGATTGTATGTTTTTTTTCGAATCTTCTCCCCGTTAACATGGCCTAAAGAAATATTGAATAAAACGTCTTTGAAATGGTTGTGAAATTTGATTGTCATACATAAATTCCTTACAGGGTAAGAAATGGTTTTTCCCCCTCTCGAATTAATAACTAATGGGGTCATCCCATGTGACCGATTTTTTTTCGCTTTTTTTGGGAATTTTTTTTGATGAACCATTAATTTATCTTTGAATTTTTGCCACACATTTATTAACATTTTTAGAGTCCCTCAGAATTTTATCAAACAAAAATAACGAGTTGAATCAACTTTACACCGTTCGGAAGATACTCATGTGTTGGTTGACGGTTGCCACGATTCCGGAGGTTTTGCTCATTTAAAATAAAAAAATCAAACGGCATTTTAATTTGTAGACCTAAGGCTATCGCCGGAACTAGAGTAAAGTAAAAATATCGAAAATTGAATTTTTCGCACGGTTTTAAAAGTTAACTTCCACGTTTCGTCATTTTTTTTCGACTTTTAAAACCGTGCGAAAAATTCAATTTTCGATATTTTTACTTTACTCTAGTTCTGGTGATAGCCTTAGGTCTACAAATTAAAATGCCGTTCGATTTTTTTATTTTAAATGAGCAAAACCTCCGGAATCATGGCAACCGTCAACCAACACACGAGTGTCTTCCGAACGGTGTAAAATCGATTCAACTCGTTATTTTTGTTTGATAAAATTCTGAGGGACTCTCAAAATGTTAATAAATGTGTGGTTAAAATTCAAAGATAGCGTATTTTAATGGTTCATAAAAAAAAAATCCCAAAAGAAAGCTGAAGTAGTGTTTGCTTTCATGAAAATAAAGCCACCTGATGTTAGTGTCCGCTTAAGTGTAAAGGAAATCATTTTTCGAAGGACGAATGGTGCGTTGACGTGCCGGAGGCGCGAGAGGTAGAGGAAAAGGATGAGAGGGGTAGTTCGGTGTCATGATGAATGAGAAGAAAAGAACAAATATTTCATAGAGGGTGGAAAATGCAGAACAGATGGGTGTAACCTTGTAAGGACAAGAGCTGAAGGGTGCGCCCCCGAAATCCTCCATATTCCACCCCCCTTCGTATTCGTCTATTTCACTCGATATTATTATTTTTTTTTTTTGCTTTTTGTTTTTACGAAGGAGGACACTGAAAATTTAGTGGCCTTGGGGCAACGGCAACGATAGATTAAGGGTAGGAAATCAAGTGATCGTGGCTAGAGGGAAAGCTTTTATCTGCGCCCTCATACATTTTCCGGAAAATCGCAATATTCTTGCTTTTATGTTTAGCTCATATTTTCATTCTTCGATATTATCAAAAAAACTCGCGTGTTTACTATATTTGCAAGCGCTATATTTCGGAGTGGACATGTTTCTTTTTTATCTGTCTATAGATAATAATTCTCGTGCATTAAATTAGGCTATCAAAACGTTGGAGAATGAATTTCGTTTCATTTTCCAGTCTCGTACGTGCGTCTTGCTACGTTTTTTTACCATGAATAAACGAACAATTTGAAGAATATGAAAGTAATAATGCGGTTAGAAAAGTCAACTCAAAGGTAACGAAAAAACAAAAGAAAAACGTGACAGAATCGCTTCCTCTTCATTCACACGTGCACTTCTAGTTTGTTAATAATTACAGTTGGAACATTGCTCATTGTACACGTACCTATGTACGTTGTATCTATTAGTGGGCAAATCGCTGGTCCAGAACTCTCGTTTAGTTGGATGTTGGGCGCTTATATATCTTTGCATATGTATATATATGGATAAATACGTGAACCAGTATTACGATCCACAGTATATATATTTATGTACACATACTATGTACTATATAACCGGTTATAGAGTCTGTGCTCGAGTGGTGCAAGTTCCACCTGTTGCAAGGGTTGCAGAGATATTTCTCTCTTTTCCACTGGCGCAACTTCCAACTATACCGTACTATGGCCGCAAGAGACCTCACTAACTACCCCTTTATTCCCTTTTTCCACTCCACCGCTGAATAATACTCCAAAAGTAACGATAAATCGTCTCATGTCCATCTTTTTTGCTATCCTACATATTTCCATGCCAATATACATTACGCGTAAATATATTTTTGGATATTAGGATACGTGAATCGTAACTAAACTTGCGTGCTCCAAAATTCTTTCCAAAAAACTTCTATCGCAATGAAATGAAAAGCGATGAAAGATTTACGACGATAAATCGTATACAGAGATAATAATAAGAAAGCAAAAATGAGTTTCCATGCGTCCAGGCTGGAGAAATATATTTCATGGAAATTAACGACCTGCATCAGCAATTAAATCATTATCGTAATTTTCTAATTGCATGAGCGAATTCGATTCGTTAGCGTTATATCTCGAGGCTCGTGCGTCAGAAATAAAAAGATGTAATGGAGTTTCATCGGTATTCAGGATGATGTAATTAATTTTCACACGACGTTAAAGCTAAAAAAATGAAACTCCATAAATGTCAATATTGCAATTGACATTTATGGAGTTATTTTTTTGATTTTTGTTACGACGCGTTTTAACGAACGATGGGCTACGTTTTTTTTTTGGGATATTGTCGGAGTTTTGTATCTAATTTGGAGAAGTTTCGTGCTCGTCACTGTTACAGAATTAGTCTACGCGCCTCTATCGCGCTTGAATGTGCGATCATTTGTCGGGAATAAAGCTCAACCGAGCGTGAAGCGAATGTAATATAGATATAGTTGTATACGTTATTCGAATGAATTATGAAGCCGCAACCTGCCACATACGTGTTAAGCGCAAACTGACGGTCATGGAAAATTCATCATATTGCGTCGTGAACGTGAGGGTTAATAACAATCGTAAATTAAATTATGCCAGTCGTTCGATAACTGAAATTCAGAATTTATCGACTCGCGAAATAAGAGGTTACGAAACATCAACGCAAAAACGTTAACGCGTATCCATTTCAGGCTTAATCGACTGGTTCATTATTGATTATCAGTAATTATTGTTGGAATTTCAACTCGAACAAAATTTCAGTTTTACTCCGATACACGAAAGCTCTCCGGTGTTTTCTTTCATCATTATTACTTCCTGATAGTTGTTAGGTCTTATTTTTAAAATATTTTTTGATAAAATTTTTTCATCAACTTGTTTGTTTGACCTGAAATGTCATATATATTCTCACAGTCTTCCGCATTGACATGTACTGCATGGAAAATGGAGCATTATTATCGATGGAGGCACGCCACGTAACACATCGAATGAACTTATTGTTATATCCTCAATGTGATTACAATATTCATGAAAATTCCTCTTTCTTCCCATTTCAGGTCTCATCATCATTTGGGAACTCGATTTATCTTAGCACCATAACGAAATTCATTTTTATCCAAATTTCTCTTTAAATATTTTTGTGTTCATTCTATTTGAATAATTAAGCAGCGATTTATCATGTAAATTTGGAATAGCGTAAGCGAAGCTTCATGCGTGTTGTAAATTGGAGTCAATTTTTTTATAAAGTGGAGCAGTTTATTGAAATTTTGCGAAAACGCAGAAGAAGAGTTGGTAAGTTTTGGCAAAGTTTTCGAAGAAAGTTTGGATTTAATTTTTCTGTTTTTGGCTCGAGAGTTTTTTGTCTTTTAGGCCATTGGTTTAGTAGCTTTCACAATGAACCTACACTGTAAAAAAAAATATTTGATACAAGTAAACCGATTATTTGTATATTATCCAGTAATTCGGTATTCGGATGAAATTAATACATCTTTGATTGAAATAAATTTATTTGACTCAAGATTGATTTATTTGGCACAATGTTCGTTTTTATTCATTGCGAAGAAAAATTTATTTGCTTTCAGTAAATACGATTTACTTGGATCAAATAAATTTTTTTTGCAGTGTAGTTTGTTTAATATCGAACACGTGTTTAGGGTTCTTTCTTAGATAAAAGGCCACCATAATTTGTGGTACAATAGTCGAAAAGAAAATGGGAAAATATAGTACGTGACTAAAGAAATGAGCGAGTCATTTTTTTGTGCTGGTCAACTGACGTGAAATTGCACTTTTTATGTCTGACACATTTAGCCACTTTTCGCTGTAATCGAAGATTAGAAGTAGCTGGTGATGAAAAAAAAGACTGAAGGATATTGGATAATACACATCGACAGACGATTTATTGGAGATTCGGAGACAAGGAGGGTTAAACGATATGGGAAATGACTAGCAAGAAAAAACAAGAGGAAACGGAATCGGAGCAGCGAGAGCTTGTCAGCCAGAGAAAAAAGACAGTCCCTTAACCATCAACACCGATGGAGAGTTCGTAAATATCGATTATGTCTCTTCACAAACGATTTTGCCCTGTTCTTCTTTGGGCGCCTCCCTCTTGTCCGGATTCTCAAAGACTACTTTATTTCATGGGTTTTGTTATTCGGTCTTTGAAAAAAAAGAGAATATTCCTCAATGCTCTATTCGATAGAAAAGCTCATCTGATTTAGGAAGAGAAAAATATACATTGGGTTTTTTTCACGTCAAAATCAATGTCCAAATACGCCACTCATAACCTTATCTTGCTCCAGTTTTGACGATATTTTTTTTAATTTGGGGAAAAGCCCGTTCATGTACGCAAAGAAAGCTGGAAATTTCAGTTCAATGTCACGATTTATCGAAAAATTGTCGCGTTCTTTTTCAAATCTTAGTTTAGGTCCTGAAATTGAAAGGAAGCACGAAGGGCAAAATTGGTAACCTTAGAGGAGAATTCCATTTTGTTTACTTTTACATTATTTCTATTTCACTCCAAAGAATAATAAATGTGAATGTGAAGTTCTCGAGTGTAATTGAATAGTATTTCGGATAACGAACTCCGGGATTGTTGGGTGTACTGACTCCAGGATGGGAAGCTTTTCAATGACTGCCTGTCGTATTCGACTCACTCTGACTTAGTTACGTGTACACGGTGGAACGTGGTACGTGTTCCAGGTCATTTCCTTTCTGTATAAGGTGACTAGATCAACGAAAACTAATGAGAGAGCAAACAGCAAATTCGAGAGGGAAATCATTGGCACTTGAAAAAAGTTCAATAATTTAACTCTCTTCTAATCAAATAACAATGCAACCGGAAAAAAAAGAATTCATCGATTCTTATGAAATTTCAATTCGTTGTACAGTTTATTTTGGATAACATATCGATAATTTTTTTATTCATTCGCACGTATTGATGAAAACTCGATTTTTATTTGTTCAATTGATGAGAAATTGGTGGAAGAATATTTCCAACCAATTATCGTGTTGATGTTGAGAATATTTTGGAATGAGAAAATTGAGGGTGGCAATGAAAAATCGATAGTGTAAGCGTTGTGCTCATGGTCTTTTCTTCTTTTGTTTCTCTTTTCTTCTCTCTTCCTCTATTTTGTCGTTCTCCCTCTGTACTTCCCATGAGATCATGATATACAGCTTTGAAGAGTAGTTCGGTGTATCGAATCCCCCAAGTTGAGAAATGGGACGAGGAAGCTGTGAGTTGGTCCATTCTTCCTTTCACGATGATTGAATCAAGTGGGACAAGAGTACTCTCGTGTCGTCGATTCGTAATGCGCCGGTATTTTCCTATGAGGGAATTCGAGGAGGACGGTTTGGCAAGGCTTTATCGATAATTCAGTTACGAATGACCTCTGCCTCCCTTAGGCTCTACACCCGACGCATATACACAATTTTCATTACCCATAGGATCGTAATTTTGGAAAACGTTTAAAGTCATGGACAAATTATTGAACAAAAGTTACCAACTTAATTCTTTATTTCTATAAAATTGTGTATTTCCTCGTTCTTTTTTTCCAGCACTTCTTGGATAAGGAAAGTTCAATACATTAAATGGAGAGTTAATTAAAAATTGAATAACATGAAAAACTTTCTTGTCATTCGTCTCAAAGACACAATTAATTAATTTACTTACAGCCGATATAAGTATATTATCAACACAATTTGGGGAGAGCGGTTGGTCTAGTGGAGAAGGGCTCGGGCTCGCACGCCGCGGGTCCCGGGTTCGAATCCCGGCCGAAACACCAATGAAAAATTGAGATTTTTTTCACGTGTTTCCACTGTAATCCCGGGTGGTTTGGACTCCACCTTTATAAAAATCATGTCCAGACCTCGCTGTGATGCTTGAGCGATCGGTGTACGGCCCCGGGTGTCTCCCGTGGACGGTTCTCATCGTGCGGATGGTGGCCCCCTAGCCGTGTACTGGCTAGCTCATTGCATTACAGCTGAGGAGGTACCTTTCTTAAGCGCCTCTGGTCGCTGTGCTTGAGCATGCTCGCATTGCTACCCGGGGAAATTAGGTAGGTACCGGCTGTATTGGCAAGGTTTTCTGCAGTTTCCCTCCGCCCTCGGCAAATGCGATACAGTTGGGGATAAGTCGGCTGCAGCCGCACAGGGGGGTGTCTTTGGAGGGGGGGGGGGGGGCAAGCTAAAAAGGGGAGAACCCTGGGCAATGGCAAATACAATTAAAAAAAAAAAAAAATATTAATACAATTTAAAAATCTATGTAAACAGAGAAGCTTCACCAAATCAAAGTCTATACTATTAAGATCCTGAGAATTAAATATAATAGTTCTGAAACAAGGAAATCTTTAACGTCGAGAGTCGGGAATAAAATAATTAACTTAGAATTAGTGGTTACAAAAAAAAAGAGAATGCAATTAGCAAAGTTACTTGACAGGAAAAAGGAACGATCCGATTATAAGGGATGGCTTTTTATGATTGAATTTTCTATCCTTCATTTAATTGAGGCGTCTTATCATCGCTATTACACTCTCCAGAACGACTTTAGTTGCCCTGACGCGAGAGCGTTTACAAAGCTTCATGGACCGAGAGGCAGAAATCTTGAATTCTTCATTTCATTTCATTTCATTGAATGATTCGCTTCATAAAGCGATCAGTGGATATGGCACGGAAGAACAGGGGAAAAACCATAAGGGTGGAAGAGGGAAAGAGAAATAGACGGACATGTTAGACGTTGGGTAAAAGCGTAGAGATTACTTTCAATGATACTAATTGAAAAGGTCTGCATTTTTAATTTAAAAAATTGTAGTTAATGAGCAATCGCTAGTTTTTGCTCAAACGTAACTAAATAATTGTGGAATTTCGACCAAGAATTTTGTATAATTATTTAAATACTGATTAAACTAATTGAATTCATTAAGGGCTAAAACCATTGTAACGGCCTCAAAAAATGCCTTTTTTCGACAATTTTTTGCGAGTGGAAGGAAAGGTAATAGAATACTAATATTCGGGGGAGTTATTAAGCATATATTTAATTGTACAACAAAAAATTATGATTGAAAAATATTATAAAATGGCAACACCAGAGCCATTCCCGCGAGGCTTGTTGAATTCGAGGCGCTCTGCGGCACGCAGTGTAACTGGTGCAATTGTTGATGTGGAATAAAAAAAAAAAAAAAAAAAACACTTAATCTAAACATTCATAGCTAGTGAAGTACGTAGGAGATTTTGAAAATATTCATTTTTGTATTGTTGTCGAGTGTTTGAATGAAGAGGTTCAATTTTCGGCAGAAAAAAGGGGTAATTATTTGTTGATAAAAAATGTTTAAATGAACTTATCGAAAATTCTGTACGTATTTCACTTCGAAATGTTATTTTTAAGATATTGTCAAAAATTCAAATGACAAGAATGAAAATTGTTGGAGTTGTGCTGCGTGCCGTTTTGAAAAATCGTGTTTCGAGAAAAACGCGTTTAAAGTTTTGAAACGTGGTACTGAAATGACCTACGCGCTCGGGGAAGAGCCTGAAGTTTCAATGAAAATTTTTTTTTCAGGTATAAACCTTTTTACCTCATATTCAAGAGGGTTCAAAGTATATTTTAAGCCAATAAAAAAAATCGATTTTTCGAAAATTCTACAGTGGTTTTACCCGTTAAATTGAATGTTTTTTAATTATAGCCAAACATATGAACTGAACATTTCACGATAACTAAGCATCAAATCTCTTTGATATGTGTTTGTTATTTTGGAATTTCATGTTTACACATATAAGTGTATCTGCGCTGTATATTGTACTGTATTTGCGCTATATATAGGGGAGGGTCGGCAAAGTGGAACACCCGGGCAAAGTGGAACACCCCCCCGAAAAAGTGAAATTTATTTTTTCAGTGGCAAACTGAAAAATTCGATAATTAGATTCAGGACGTTTGTTTATAAAAAAAATTGATGGACCAAAATCCATTATTTGGAATAACGCTATAGCGAGACTAATGACAGGGAGAATATCGAAGAAAAGAAATCGATTATTTCGATAAATTTGATGGTAAGGTACCCTCAATTAAAATTATTAACGAGTAAATAAATCAATTTAAAAAAGTCAAAATAGTCATCTCATTTATTAACGGGACTTTTATTTCAGCAATACTAGAAGAAAAAAAATTAGGTCGCCCGAAAATTATTTATAATTATTTTTCAACAGAATTTGTCTTTCATCAATATCGAAAGAAAACACGATGGTGGAAGCAAGAAAGTTAAAAAGATGGTATTTTTAAATAGAAAACATTTGCTGAACAATTAAAATATCAATAAAAGTCGAAAGTCAGTCGCCTCTAAATATTGAGCAATTGAGCTCATTTTTTAGCAGAGATTTTTTTCATCAATATCCAAAGAAAGCACGAGTAGGAACATGCAAGAAGATAAAGAAAACATTTTGCATCGGTATAACGAACAATTAATAAGTTTCAAACATCCTTACAGCATTGTTAGTAGTGTTTTTATGCTAGTCATATATTCATACCTCCGTTTTGCAGCAAAATAAATTTTTGTTCATACAAATTTTCGTTGAATATTTATTTTTTTATTAATCAATATATTTTAATTCTCATATTAAGAAATATCAGTCGTTCCAGTGAATGCTAATTTTTCAACGCATGTCCTGAGTCAAGTGATCGAATTTTTCAGTTTTTCACTGAAAAAATAAATTTCGCTTTTTTCAGGGCGGGGGGAGGGGGTATTCCGCTTCGCCCGGGTGTTCCACTTTGCCTGGCCCTCCCCTATTCTATATACGCCAGGTACGGGCCGAGGCAGCAACAAGTTTATCCCAACTGGCGATTCCCAACCCTTTAACTTCTCTCGTGGCTCTTATTCCAGGATCAAGCTGACTGAAATTACATGAGAGCTGAGTTTGGGAGTATGTGCACATAAAATCATTTCGATTCACATGATTAACAGTGATAAAACAAAGCATTCATTTTTCATTACAAATTAAATGGATTTGAGGAAAATGTTTCTCGTACTCTGATCGGTATATGAATAAATTTGAAAAAAAACGTAACAAATTAATGAGAAGAAATTTGAATGAAAGCTTTTCTTGATAGAATTTCCGATCTACTTATTTTGTAAACCTTTGGTTCGACTTTTGGGACATTCTGTACATAGTTAAGACAGTGAGAGAAACTTTGGCAGCAAAGGGTATATCAACAAATTATTATCCCAGCAGCTTCGATACTGTTCTCGGTACACAATTTTGCTTCTCGAGTAACAAGTCTCGATGTACTTGTCCCTTGGCTTCTTTGGGCTTCTGTCTTTCATAGCTTCCTCCATAGTCTGAAAACAACGATGCGAAGGTAGAAATGAGCGGGCAGCGAGCTATATATCGCATCTGTTTGTCTCAAGTAAAGCGGATTAACCGGGTAGTGATGAGAACGAAACAGAGAATATTGTGAGGAATTGTGGGGGGTGTCATCGTCTACTGTCTTTCTCTTTCTCTGCACCCTGTTGCATTGTTGGCTTATCTTCTACAAACTCGTACTCGGAAGAAAATTCTCGAACAATGTCCGAGCGATCCCAGACCTTTCAACGTTTACAATACTCCATCTGAATCATTATCCAATGCGTTGATAAATGTTTGATCTAAGAAATTATTTTGGATCAAACGTTGGAGCCATAAAAAAATCTACGAGACTTGTGCAAAAATATAATATTTCGAAATTTCATGCTTGTTTCAACGTCAATTAATTTTCCAACCAAATTTTATTGTGGATTCTTTAAATAGTGCTCATTCTTTCCAACTGAATTTTTATTAAAATGAAGCAAAACTTTTTTTGTCACGCTGCCTGGGATGACAAATGTCTTTTGTCCTTCTACACGATAAGAACGAAGGGATGCTTTTTAAAAACAGGCTTTTGGTAGATTTGTGTCTTCCGGCTCTCCCGCTCCCGAGGGAACCGAGAGTATAATATACGTGTTGATGATGCAACGTGTCAAGAAACGCCCAGGAGATTTGTGAGAGCTCACCCGCGTATTCAGCCCCGATAGGAGACCCATCGGAAGTTGCACTCTCGTTCCAGACGATCGATAATCCATCGAGAAACATTTATTCTACTTTAGAGAATGGAAACGGCTGAACCAAGAGCGTTTGAACGCTTGATGGAAGGGTTTATAAACGGTTTCTATTCCCCAGAACACCGTTTCATAAGTTTTTGTTTTTTATTCGCGTATTGTATCCATGCTTTAAGGTAGTGACATCTTTTTTTACAATCGTAAGAAACCTGTTTCATTATCACGGGATATACGTAAAGAACGAACAAGCGAAATGAGTAAAAAAAAAATTCAATTTTTCCACGTAGGTCACGCTATTAAGGTATTCCTTTCACGAACTCGAATATTTGACAATTCACGGATTTTTTTGTACATAAAAGTAAAAGCACATCCCAGTCCACTGGAAAAATATCGAGCCAGGTTACCGAACCTTTAGAAAAGAATTATAACTTTGAAAATCGTCTAATCTACACGACACTTTATGGAGATGACCTGTTGCTCCCATTTCTATTTAATAATTCATATATTAAATAATGATAGATGTTTGATATAAACTGTCTTGCGGTAAATTAAATTCTAAAGATTCCGTAGCAACGATAAAAACAGAGAGTCATCGGACGTTTGAAGAAAATATTCACGATAGAACTTGAAAGAATGTGATTAGCAGACGATTTTTCGTAGCCATGACGTTCAAGAGGTTATGTTATCTTCGGCAGTTTTTACAATATTTTTAACGCTATTCTTGTTTTTGCCCGTTACAAATTGGCTCATATTTTTACCAATGTCACTGCGTACTTTATACGTATTTTCACTCATATTTCACTATTTTTTTAACCAATTACAATAAGTCCAGCTTCTCTCTTTGACAGTGCAGTTATTGACATTTGTAGCTCTCCAAAAAATATCAAAAAGTTTCATAATTTACACAATTAAGCTGAAATTTTCGATTTATGTTTACAGTTCGGACTAATAATTGGTTGTAACTTTTTTAAACAAAATGCAGCCTAATTTATGAACAAATGTGGAGGGCCCTGCTTATGCACCCAAAAAAAACGGCCCTCCGCGAAAGGAATACCTTAAAAATCAACGAGAATTACTTGATTTATTCATTTTATTATTACGCGAGTATACGCATGTGCATGCTACTGATTTAAGTACAAATTACTGCCACATGGGTCTGAAGGCAAAAAGTTAACAATGTAATCCAGTTGCACAAACTACGAGGCTTTTCCATTAGCAAGATAACCCATTTTGCCTCTCTCAGTACGGGACAAAATACGGGAAGCCAGCAAAAAATCCGACACGATATATGTATATAAACGTACGTAACTATATATATTTACTCGTAGATACATTATATATGTGTTCCCACGTAACTGAGGGAGTTTTGAGGCAGGGTGGACAGGGTGGCTTTCCGCAACAGACTAACTCTGTTGTCATTGGTACTTGGATGGTCGGTCATTTTGATGATCACATGAGGGTGCCTCCTAGTTGATTATGTACAAATTAGCAGTAGAAACCTCGGGATCAGGGTCGTGTGCAGACGAATTATTCTGTCGAATATAATGACCAAATATCTTACATTATTATTATATTTTTTTTACCAAATATTATGACGTTTTTCAATGTTGTTTTCGAATAATGTAAACAACCAGATAGTTTCCAATTTCTTACTGTCATTTTATCCTTTGAGAAGATTCTCCTCATTTAGATATGGGCGACAGCTTCAGTTTCCCCTTTTCTCATTCTCTCTTTCGCTCTTGATCTACATTCTTAAGTTTCCGACTATCCTTGCATTCCTCGACGTCGTCCCAGGCAACACTTAATGTTACTCGGAGCTGGATCGATCTCAAATTTACCGGCTGCTTCGAGAATGCTAATCAAAACTTTATAAGTACTTTGGATCAGTTATAACGTTGTTTCTATGTAAGTACAAATATTCCAGAATTATCAAATCTGATACACTATTTATTTAGAGCATTTTCGCTAATTTACAGTTTTTTAATGTCGTCGAATTTTTAATCGAGGCAATACCAAGACGATCTTTAATCAAGACTGGAATTTACTGAGTTTGCACTTGGGTTCAATTATTGTATTAATATACAAAAACTCCTTGATTCTACTTTTGCAGAGTAAAATGATATAATTTACGTGAAGCATAAAATTTCCTTTTAGTCATGATAAATTTCGTTGCACTTTCTTTTCCAAGCTCAGAATCTCCCGTTCAGTTAAGATATTCCACTTGGAATCATTTCGTCATTTAATCGGAGCTCGTCATGTTATTTTCACGTTATACCAGTGCTTTATGGCATAAATACTGTATCGTACATTTCCATTTACGTAAATGTGTTAGCGTTACTACATACCTACTGTATAACGTACGAAAATAAACCGACTTCAGGGTGCTTCGTAACGAAATGAAAATGCACACGTTCGGTTTCGGTTCAGTACGCTCACGTCTGACCGTAGCCAACCTGTTCTACTGTATTCGTAGTTACGTTGAAACGACAACGCCATCGTCAGATTTAACAGCTTTGCGAACTCATAAAACCCTTGGAAATGGGTTTACCAGTTATTTCGCGAGTTAAAATAACTATCATTTGCTTTGTACCTCAGAGTGGTCATTATTATTTTTCAGCGGATGTCATTTAGGTAATACTGGTATCGAGAATGCCACATACGAATGTAAGTGAAGTTAACCTATCATTTTCCAGCGGAATAAAAATAGAAGTGAATTCTTTTCGCACGCAGCTGAATTCTATAGTTTTTACTAGTTTTTAGTGACAGTTTTGTCGATTTTATCTTTAAAAAAGTCTATAAAAAAATGATCTGCTAACTTTATACCTACTGCTTCGCGGTCTTTTTTCATAGAATGCATCTACTTAATGAACTATATAAAAATTATGGACGAAAAGCCCAAAAATGCTGTCTCACATCGCCCTGAAATAAGCCCCTTTGGGCACGGTATTTATTCTCAGAATTATCAAGATAGTGCGTCGGAAATCCGCCAGATGGCCTTTAGCGAAAAGTTTCTCACAACACTACTCGATCTATAAAGCCCTTATCGTTCCGACAGTCCATATCTTTCATTCTATCGGTGATTAATGATCTCGCTTATTAGTAAGGCATAAATTCATACCTTTCTACCACCCATTAATCAGCTGGACCTCGATCTTTCCGAGACTTGACGTCGTTCGTGTTTTGAGGACTCTTCCTCGATAATTCATACATATTTTATTTCTTTGCTTCCTCGATGCCTGTACTCTCACTTTTATCGAATGACAAGATAGGTTAACGACTCTTAAACTCGTAACATAATTTATTCATATAAATATGAGGCCTTTTCGGTTGATGAACGATATCACGGAATTTGTAATCTTTACGAAAGGATCGAGGATACAAAAACTATTTAGTGCCTCAAAGTACTTCTGCTAACAATCGATATTTTTAATCTGTACATATTTACATTTGAAAAATATATTAATAAATATAATTTACATATATGAATAGATATAAATTTAGCTTTTGCTGCTCCATCAACGCATTCCGAGTTATCTATTAGATTGTCCTGGTTGACAACGGGCGACGCACACCCGGGCGATTCCAACCGGTTGAAGAGGCAGATAACGAGACTCTCGCGAGTCGACGCACAAACACAATGCATACATATATTTATTAAAATGTTTGTATAAGTGAGCTTGGGAGTGCTTGCTCGAATCCGTCCTATCAGCCAGGGAAATATATACCTAGGCTAATGGTGGACGAGTGAAATATCCGCTTCTCTGTGACAGGAGAAGGGAACTATAACGACGACAATCGCGAAGGGGAAAGCCTAACCAGTGGACGAAGACAAATATATAAGGATATAAAGAAAAATCAATATTTACGAGAAGCATTAAAGGCAACCTGCGATCCTTCCTGAAAAGTAGATCGTATACGCGTACAATCGATATTCCTCGTTAAAGTCACCCATATGAAGCCTCTCTAAAGCGTATTACTTCGGTCCGGTACATACTTTATTCACGTATTCATTTACACACGTCAAAGAATAGCAATTGCTAAATTATCGCCAAGATAACTGAACGAGTATCATCGATTAAAACGTCCTCGGACTGTATTATTATTGTTATTGTTAGGATCGAGCGGAGAAAAGCCCACATAGGCGAGGCTCGCGGCTTTTTAATTCGGTTTAATACTTTTTACGATATTATTTTTCGTACTTTAAGCTGCCCGTTTTTTTTTTTCACCAGCACTCCTTCACACAAATTTTCATATAGCCACTACGAAAATGTGGCGTTTTGTTAACTTTTTATAAGCGCAATTATTTATATTCTGAGATTAATATAATAATCGTATAAGCAAAGCTACACGCAATCGCTCTTCTTCTTCTTTTTAATGCACTTCTATAATTATAATCGTAATTGTACGTAGCAATTTGCGGGTAAAACTTCTTTACAAACTTTCCTCCCAACACTTTCGTCTCCCTCACTTTTACTCTCACTACTTTTCGTTTTCTCTTTCTCTCTGAACGAAGCTTTTCGTAATAAATCCGCGACGAGCATAACTGATGACCGTGATACTCGTTGGCTGACGAGAAGAGGGGAAACTCGATTAACCTTTCCCAGCAAAAGTGAAGTGATGTTGCCACGGTGCGGTTGATGCTGCTTACTTATATACCTAAGGACGAACCACCAACTTCTGTGCTGAATCGACTGGGATATGATAGCCCATCACCCTTGCAACATTACCTTGACGTTCTACTTATGAGCGAGGTTATATATTATCGTAAACTTACTTTGCCCTTTTCTACCTTTCATTTTACGTTTTCGTGATCAGACTTCGCTGCGAAATATACGAAAAGACGAATTATTCATGACTTATTTATTCATATCGTATGGAAATTTCGTCTTATATATTCGTGAAAATTTAACAACATCACGTGATACGAGTGCTATATCTTATTCGAAAGTTCCAACTAAGTTAATACGCTTTTTTCTCCCCTCTTCATGGACACCACCACGAAATTCTCGAAGATCGATAATTACCATTGGCCGACCCATTGTCGACGTGAAATCGCAGAATAACACGGTTTTGTTGTACGATTCGAGATTGAATGACGAATCGTTATTGTGAAATTGAAAACGGTTTTCCCGAATAAAAGAAATTGATGTCCTTTCGCGTGCGATTGCTCGGTGGAAAGCAACGCTTTCATACGAAGTATTTGCCCCGCAGGGACCGTAATACGATTCAGCGTTATAGTTCGATTGTGGCTTTTCGGATATCTCCTTATCCCTCGTCGGGTACCTCATTTTTTTCGACATGGAAGTGCGAACGGGTTAGAGCTCTCAATGTTGATGCCACGTCAGTGCTTCGGTAGGAAAAGAGATGATTGTATATATTCGTACTGCAGCGCACTACATTTAATACGGTTGAGAAGTTTTCGCGTGAGAAATCGATTTACGTGTCACTCAGACTCAGGTGGCGATTGTGATGCCTCGTTGTATCTAAAAAATTGAGTTCCTATCTTTTTTTTTTCAAGCGTACGTCGAAAATGACGAAAAAGTAAAAATACACGCGCAATACGTAAACATCGGAGCGGAAAAATCAATCGTCGTATCTGTCTCGAGCTTCTTCCCAAGAGCGATGTGACAGAGTGATAAAAAGCTGAGCAGTTGAATATAAACACTAAACGAGGTTTTCGAAAAAGGCACTTAAAGACATGCATCGTGCACAGGATTTGAGAGAACGCACAGAGAAAAGTACATTCGAGTAAAGCAATATTGGAATCGAATATATGGCGACCGAGAGAAAGAATGATGGAGTATTCTTGACGATGTGAACTATGAAAAGCAGCCTCTGATTATATTCCACTGGATAGATAAAACGTAAATAACATATCAGCCGGATTCGAGGTACGTTGAACAGGAGAAGATCAAGATGCCTGTTGATCAATGAATATTCAACGCTGTTGTCGACCCGTCGTCGTCGTCGTCGTCGTCGTCGCTGATGTCGTCGTTGACAGTGACGTTAACGACAACGTGGACGACAATATCGGAGATATTGTGTAGACGATGATGGTATACTACTCATACAGTTGCAACGTTGGACAAAATTAAATTCGAACTTTTCACTAAGGGACACAGAGATTACGTAGAAAATAAAGCTCGTGTGCATTGTAGTGTGCAAAAGTGTCTTACGAGAATCTCGTGCATAGAAAATTATTCTCGGGAGTAAAAAGGAATAATAAAGTATGACAAAAAGTAAGAGGTTGAACATTTTTTGCACGTCATAAAAAAAGAGATTATCTGAAATTCATACGGTCTATATCTGTTGCTTCACGTCGAATTTTTTTTTTTTTAAGTTCTGCTCTATTTTAGCTAGATCTATTGGTAGTTTTGAAGCTTCAATAAAATGGATCAGATTTTCTGTTTATTTTTCTCCGATTGCATATATATTTTAATATCGTTTGAAGAGAAAGTGAGATTACACGCTCAGAGAAATTTATGGTATAAACAACCATATTTTAACTGTATTAGATATTTTCCTGGTATGATAGAAATATTTTATGGTTACTGTAATTCGCCAAAATATAGTTTTATTTCCTGTTTTCCAATAATCAAATATACTAAAATGCATATGTCAACTACAACAATAAACTTTTTAAATATACGTTGAGTAATGGTTACTGGAGAATAATAGTATGTCATGTAAAACGCCCCCTCTCCCCCCGCCGGGGGCTCTGCCCCCGGGCCCCCGCCGGGGGCTGCGCCCCCAGGCCCCCGCCGGGGGCTGCACCCCCAGGCCCCCGCCGGGGGCTGCGCCCCCGGACTTCCCTCGCCCGGGTTTGAATACTATGTGTTCAATGCTAGCCCTGTGGAATTTACTTCGGGTAGGGAGAGACGGTGCTCACATGGAGGGGGATCGGAAAGTAGACGTATATATATTGTGGAAGAAAATTTTCCGAAATAAATTCGCGACGCCCTCCAACTCGATTCGCTAGTTCGCGTATTTCCGCGGGTCGCAGAAAAAAAAAATTATACCGTCGGAAGTGCATTGACCACATTATATTGGGGAAGTTTCATTTTTTTTTATAAGTCAAACGTTCTTCCAATGGCGACGACTTAAAGTTCAAAAGTGAGGGGAAATCGCCCAATCTCGAGGATATATACTTCAAAAATGAGGGGAAATCACCCAATCTCGAGTAAAGATACATTGCACGTCTTGCCTTTGCTGTTTAAAAATATCTTTTTAATACTTGGCGTCAAGACGCTGCCGCGTCTCTAGATACTCGGCCCGTCTTGCCTTGGACGTTCAACACTATCTTTTTAATACTTGGCGTCAAGACGTTGCCGCGTCTCTAGATATATAAATTCTTCCACTATTGAATATGAATCTCCCGATTACAGGTATAGTAAAAAGTACTATACTATACCATATTGATATCTTCTCAGTCACCAAAGAAATACTTGTTCTAATACTGATATCATAAATTTTACTGTTGCACGTAATTTAGATATCGACCTTTTTTCATTTTTTTCTAGACTATTGATACTTCTTACACACCAATTATAAGAGGTATTTTTATCATCTTGATAACGCTGATTTTTTAATGTTTTCATTCTTGTTTTGTTCTGTGGATATAAATTCGAAGTAACATTTATTGTGAAGTCTGGTTTTTTGGCCGGATATTTCGTGATCTATATAGTTGGTTTCCCTCCGGGATATGAATAATATTAGTAAACATTAAAAAAAAAAAATTTAAGTGGGGTTTTGGATTTTTTGTGATACTATATACCAATAATAACTTTCTGGCTATGCACGCTAATAACGTTTAAAGTGAAATTTAACATACCATATAGGGACAGGAATCATCCCGTGTAAAAATTATTTTAGTGCTTGCGGAGGACCCAGATTAATTTTCTTTCACTTCATTAAGGCCTTTATATAGTAATACGATGACGTCAAAAGGCCAGACGCGTTTTCCGACGAAAAAAAATGCGTTCTTATTTAACCTATTATATTACGTATTTTCGCTCTCGGTCGGGATCGAATTGGCCTACCTACGAATTTCCTACCTAATTCCTATTCTATTCTAACTCGGGACGCTAATCACTGCATTATCGACCACTATGAAATTCTTTTGAATCAAATGTCTTCTATAAGTTGCACGTTGCTGGACTCATACGAAAAAAATACACATGTCTAATGATTTTGAAGATTGAGGAATCCCAATCTAGAGTCAGAATTTTAGTTGGTTGGTAGAATTATGAATACTTGAGTTATAAAAGCTGAAAACGTCCCATCGGATATTACAGCTTTATACATACAGTTCTAGTCCTTCAACAATCAAAATGGAACATCTAAAACTGCTTATAGAATAAACAGTATATTGTAAAAAGGCAGGAAAACGTAGAAAGGTTTAAAAAAAATATATATTTGCGCAAAATTCGAAAAAAAATTGTGACACTCTAGATCGAACTCAAAATACCTAGACTGTGAACTTAATGCAGAGCCACTAGACCAATCATGAATTTTACAAGTGAAATTTGAAAATTCCTCATATTTATCATACGCGTTTGAAATTACGATGTGTAATATCCGCTTGGTTCAAAACATCCCATCTAATAACACAAAATATATACATGAAAACATATCTCATATATACTGTTTGCTAAAACCATAAGTCTTCGCAACATTATGTTAATAGTTACTATCATGAGATAACGTAACGAGGTCTACTCATTAAAAGTTAACGATTACCATATAAACGGTGGAAAAATGGTTGGATTCATAAAAGTTCGCTTTGAAAATAAATATGCTACAGCATATCATATTTTTTATATCAATAGCAACTTGCTTATAGTTTTGTTTGGATTATTTGCTCATTGTTAGGATTTATACTATGGCCCATAGTACTTTTCAAATAACAGATGGTTACACATACATCGTCATTGGGATCGTATGTTTGAATAAACACCAAAGTTATAGTCCAATCAACTATAACATAATTTCCGTGTCAATTTTTTTTAGTAAATTTTACCATAAGACGTCCAACCATATACGTCTTTTGTTGTAAATACCACTGACTTTTTTCTCAGTGCATATTTCTCGCGCACAAGTATCAGGTGAAGAGATCCTCGAGCACCCAATCTCGATGCTAACGCGAAAGCACTTTATCGTTCCTTTTTACAAAAGAGAGAAAGAGAAAGGGAGAGAAAAAGAGAGAGGACCAAAAAGAAAGAAGCAGGAATAGAGAAAATATATGTGCTATGTGCTTGTGTGAAATTGACGGGAACTAAGAACTTGAGTTTTCCGGAGTTCACAATCTTTGCCTCGTTCACTTCGACATGATTTCGTGTCTTCAAGACATTTTCGTGAACCTCTTGCCAATGGCTAATCTTTTTCTTACCTCGACAGCCAGAATCTTCTTCTCACTTTATCCGAGAGGTTCGGTCAAGGAGTAAAAAAAATAAAGCTCCGTAAAGAAGTAAGGAAAAGGATTACGGGATAGGTAATCTTTGGAGACTCGTTTGGCTCCAGTTCTTCGAGAACGTAATTGACGTCTCGTGATATCTGTCTAATTCTCTCGTCTCTTTTACTCCCGTTCGTATTATCCAATTTCCGTGCTTCAAATAATTTATTAATTGGCACTATTGATCATTTCCTAAATTTATAAGTTTTTTAATGTCTTCATCACGTTCCAATTCATTTTGATACTCAATCTTCTTTTATTAACATCCAAAAAATTAATTTAATAATAAATTTATCGTTAAAATTAAAGTTATTGATGATGAAAATTCTGAAGCGATTTTTGTTGCTGCACGATGCACGCGAATACATTTAGTTTTCAACGAAATTATGAAAAATCATATTTCATACAAATCGTCGTTATTTCTCATCCAATATTTACGCGTCCCTTGTGTTGTGGCTTTTGTGGTTATGGAATTGACGAGAACGTTTTACCACCGAGTAAAACTTAATTTAACGAGGGCGCGGCTGGCGAATTCGCGGTAATTGCAACCCCTCGCTCTCTCAACTCGTATGATTTTGTTATTCAGGCTTCGAAACTTTATCTCGTTTAGACGCTTGTCCGAACCATCTATCCCTATTTCTAATATACCTCCATGTGTTTTATTAGTTTCAAGTTGATAGTTATTTTGTCCGCTGATAATATTTACGACCAATATTAGTTTTGTAGTTACAAAATACGTTGCAAACATTCATGGAAAAATTGTAGAAGCGAAGAGACAATATATGAAATTCTTACGTTTATTATTGAAATAAATAGAGACTTTAATGAAAATGAAATAAAATATTTCTTGCTTAAACGATGAAAATTTTCTCGGATCCCAATTTTCCCAATTTCGATGCCCGCTAAAGGAAAAAAATTAAGGTAAAAAAATTTACCGAGCAGTTAATTTATATATATCAAATTTTTATTCAAAATAGATCGCCATTTCTATGAAAATTTCAATATTCATTTTTTACAGAGTATCAGGGTAAAAATAGCGTACACAGCACTTTAATTTCTACATGTTTTGAATTAAAAAGAATCCGAATTAGTATTAAACACAATTTGTACATTTTTTCTCACTTTTTAGTGTATCACAGTCATTTTGTTGTAGATTTGAATGTGAAATTAGATTTCAATTCTTTATGGTATTGAAGTTTGCATCGTTGGAACGCAACGAAAAATACTTTTTCAATTCATTATTGTCTTTATTTATGAAATCGTTCTATTTTTTTTCACCGTTTTAGTTTTTATATTACAAATGAATATTGTCGAATTATCGTAGCACTGCGAATAAATTTTGGGCTCTATAAAAATGAGGAATTTCATCGGTTTCCAACGATGCAAACTTCAACATCATAATTCTTTTCTAGTAGAGAAAAGTCGTTATCTATTTTTCTCTCCGATACACCATTCATGAGATAATGATTAATTAGTGCAAATCTAATGCGATTACGAAAAGTGAGCGTGGCAAATTTGGAGCGATCGTCTCACTAATTAAGGGGGAAGACCCTCCAGACAACAGGTTTTTCAATAATTTTTTACAAAAAACTGAGAGTATTTATTACATTGAATGAAATTACATATTGACATTGATGTTTAAATGTATACACACACATTTTTTTATAAGAAAAAAAAAACAAAATGGCGGAGCTACCGCTGCTCAAACTTGGCTCCTTTAATTTGCGCTGTGGAACGCCCCTTGTAGTCAACTGAAATCAACCAATCAAAAGTTTTTCATTAAAATAAGTTATTTTGCTTTGTATGTACCTATTTTTAACGAAAAAAAAATGAAAATTTGAACATAAAAAGAAAAAAATTACATTTTTTTTTATAAACAAATTGTTAAAAACAATATTTTTAGTAATAATTAATACAAACTTTTAGGTATATCCAAAGGCCAATACGTTAAAGAATATCTGTGCAAAATTTCAAGTTGATTAAACGGGAGAAACCAGTTTAGGAGGCCGAAATTTTGGTGTTTTTCGTGAATTTTTTTTAACAGGGAAGGAATAATCAGAATTTGTTTAAACTTGGAGGATACTTTACTCATGTTTCGAAGTACACTTTGTCATTTTTTTAAGTCATTTCCGCCGGAAATAGTGGAGTTAGAAGCTGCTGTCCATGGACGACTTTTTTTCAACTGGTGGGCATTCTAGCTCAAAAAGTTATTGACCAATCGTTCTGAAAATTTGTGTGAATATTCTTTATTCAATTACAATCTATATGAACCTAACTCTGGGATGATATTATTATTAAAAATATTTTTTTTAATGCAAAAAAGGTGAAAAAACATGGTATAAAAACATGACATTGTGTTCAAACACCTCAAAAACATGCAATTTTCAACTTTTTTGATCACAATTAGGTTCGTATTCTTAGGAAATATGTTGTTAACGAAAAAAGAAAATTGTAATGATTACAGATAAAAATTGTCACTTCAGGAATGTCCACCAGCAAAAAACTCGGATGGCGATCGTCCATGGACAGCAGCTTCTAACTCCACTATTTCCGGTGGAAATGACTTGAAAAAATGACACAGTGTACTTCAAAACATGAATAAAATATCCTCCAAGTGTAAACAAATTCTGATTATTCCTTCCCTATTAAAAAAATTCACGAAAAACACAAATATTTCGGCCTCCTAAACTGGTTTCTCCCGTTAATTACTTTTTAAGTCATATTGGACAGTGCGGAAAAAAACATGTTTTGAAAAAAACGCGATTAAAGTTTGCTTACTCGCGTTCGGTAATTCCGACGCTCATCACTTCACTGACTTTCTAGGGACTTTTTAGACTTTCTATTGAGCTTAAAACATTGAAAATATATTCTTTAGGTTGTAAATGAATTTTTAAAGCAAACAAAAAAATACAAAAATTGAAAGTTCTGGAAGGTCTTTCCCCCTTAAAACGATTTTAATCCTGGTTCATGGGAGAAAAAAATTGATACCGATTTTTTTTTTAAATAGAATTTCGCGATCTATTCATTCTGACAAATAAAGATGCAGCTTTTGGTAGATCCTCTGTATATAAATGATCGTGTAAATAGATATACTGCTGATAGTGAGTCAAGTATGTATATTTAAACGACGTATGGTTGCAGATCAAAGTTTTTTGATAACACGAAATGTGAATAGTGCCATCTGGAGCTTTTTGACCCGAGGTTCGAACGCTGTATGTTTCTCATTGTCGCATATCGTTGTCGATCACTCGACAATATCGCAATAAAATTCTACACGAAGCATATATAAAAAAAAAATACACACACACACAGTTTCAACTTGAAACTCGTAAATTGCTACCTTCCAATTTAACGCAATGCTCATGGCTGCTATCTGAGAAATGTTTTCTATTTTTTGGTACAACGTTTGTACCGTGAAAACGAAGAGGGAATCACTTCAATTACTAATTTTCATTTGACTTTTTTATGGCACTGGCAAATTTGTGATATTAAAGAGTTTTCCAATAAGGCTTGTTTATCATACTTCAATATCAATGACTTATTTATCGCAACTTGATCAATATCCCAACTAACGTCAACTAATGCCATTAAGTATCTCATCCAAGAACTTAAATAAATAAAAAAATCGTTAAATTCGCAAGGAACAGCGAACTTAAATGGTTCCAAATATCCTTCATAATCAAAGTCGATACTGTACATTATATTACGAGACTCCTTACGCTTCTCTTTTCTTGTTTCACTTCGTGACGTTAGAAGGCATGGAGTGTGCCGACACCCTGGAGAAGAGAGACAGGAGGGGTGTAGATTGATAGCTAAGGGTGAGGGGGTTGGCGATAGCATGGTGGGTTGCCAGTAGAGACCACGACAAGAGAGAGAGTATAAAGTGGGAGTTGGTGAAGCCGACTGGCGCTGAAACGGATAAGAGTCCCCGGGGTGCCTAGCAACAGGTTGCTATCCGAAAATTTCCAACGACCACATCTCTCTCATCCATCGTCCCCTCGCTTCTCTTTCCTGTTCATCGACGGAACATGTATAGAAGAAACCTTGTGTTTCACAGGCATGTTGTCAGTTCATTTCTCGCTTCGTACAGCCTCCAATCCTGTCATCTGTCTTGCTTATCGTGCCTCACGCTTTTCTCCTTACTCTCCACTTGCTATAGACACTCTGACGTCGATCCGGTGCTCATTTCTCCATCAATACGTGATTCCGATACGTGGAATACCTTTTATTGAGAATATACTTTGAAAATGGCACATTGATGGATCTGCTGATGGAATATTTATGGCTCTTTGATCCGTATATTTCTTTTCATTCTTTCTAATAAGATATGCCGATGATAAGATATACCACGAGGAAACGTGGAGCATCATCTTGAAGTTGTCTGAATGGTTCAAGGGGCGAATGTAAAAGACTTCTCATTAAGAATAACGTCAATTTATATAGTTGTATATATTTTTATTAGTATTAAAATAAATTATATATACTTTACATTAATTTGAAGATTTTACTGTACATCTTAACTTCCACTAGTTGCCATAATGGAAATCGATTCCGGTCGAGACACGAGTCCATCCGGCGGATTAGGTTATAATTCCAGAGGGAAAAAACAGCAATTGAAAGAATAAAAGAGAATTTACTGTATGGATTATAGATAGAAATACATTTTATTGCAGGGTATCTTGACTTCTTTTATTTTCTAATGCTCAGCAGAAAAACTGCCTCGGTCAGATCTGTCTTGACTAATCGGTATGTTTTTTTTTTTTTTTTTTTTTGGAGAAATGAGAGATGAAGAAAAAACAGTTGTTTCTGAATCAAATTTGTTTTATCCAATTAATTATTTTTGTAGAATCTTTACAATCTAAAATGTATTTATAAAGTTAATTAATACTGGACTGATTTTGAAACTTCGTTCAAAGGAATCTGAAAATGATTTCTTTCGATAATATGATTCCGCTACTTTCATTCTACGTTTGTGGCGGATCCGACGATGCGAAAGTTCCCCATTAGATGAATCTGCAATAATGGAAAGAAATAAAAATTTATTCGAGAGTCGAGACGACATGTTTCGATCTATTGTCAACTTACCTTCTATTTCATTGCTTATACCGTTTCCTGTCTTATACTAGAGAAATTCCGAGGAGCAGAGTATGTACGAATAGATAAATATATCATGGTTGCCTGCTGAGTCACTCTATCCTTTGATCTATCCAACGAAATATGTGCCGTATGAAGCCTTTGACGAAATAGTACTTTCTGGTATGCATGCAGACTGTTATTTATATGACTATGTATTTATCTTAATTTATTTCTAGATGATATCGACTGCTACGTCAAACACTAGGTCGCTATCGAAATAATCAAACAAATAAATCAATGTTCCCTATTCCTTTCGATCTTAGATTATATATTTACGAAACTAAATGCTTGCTCTCTATATTTTTATGAAAAAAAAAAAAAAAAATCATTAACCATTATTATTGGTGATAATAATGTGATTGAATTGTAATTTGATTGAAAAAATCCTATTAGCCTCGGAACGGTTTGTTCAAAAGTATATAAATGTGAGCGATCGCCGCTTCCTCATTCAAAGTAATTTAATGTTATTATAAAGCACACTTCATATATGTGTATATAGAAAATATGTTGTGCGGTACCACGTCAGCGGAGTACACATCAAAGGCATTGTTGCGTCTACCTCTATCGATGCTCTCCAGGCTAATTAGTCTCTCCTATAATATTGTTCCGGAGTCAGTACATTCGATAGAGCAATGTGCTTATTTGTGATTACGTGATTATTGTTTAGACCGTAATTTCACTAGTGGGACTACATATTGTGTTATCGTTTTGAACGTGATACCCATCGCAAATTGAGATATCATATCACGACATCTTCAAATGCATGACAACCATGTTTTACCTTTTCATTTTATTCCATGTGAAAAACGTTGCGTTATTAAATATTTTTACGCTTTCATCGCGAGAGGGTTTAATAATAAAAAATGAAATAATTTTAGAATTAAAAACGGAAATGAAAAGTTGAATAGAAATTCGAAAATGTGTGAACATTATGAATCGAAAAATATATATAAATAATGATGAATTGGAAAATATTACATTTTTCTATTTAAATTGTAGGACACGAAATGAAACAAAAGTGTTTTTCGCGAAATTTTAAAAGTTCCCACATGTTTATAAAATTAGAACCGTCAAATGTGAAAAATGTAAAAAATTAAAAATAAAGTATTGAATAATTAAGAACTTTTTAAGAGCTGATTAAGTGCTGAAAAAAAAATTTGGAGCTTCACCGAAAAAATTAGAACCGTCACAATATTTTTATGCTCGATTACAATTTTTCGAAAGTCAAAATTAAGAGCTTTTTAAGAACTATTCAAGTGCTTTAAAATAAAATTTGGAGCTTCATCCATTCTTGGAAGAAACCATGGTGTTGTCAAGTTTTGAAAAAGTTAGATCCGCCACAATATTCCTATGCTCTATTACAATTTTTCGCAAGCCAAAATTAAGAGCTTTTCAAGAGCTAATTAAGGGCTTTAAAAAAAATTTAGAACTTCATCCCTTCTTAGCAAAAAGCATGGCGTTGTTAAATTTTGAAAAAGTTGAAGCCGCGGAAAATTGGGTTGATGCATAAAAATATAAATAAATAAATAAGAAAATAAAATAAAATAATAAAAATAAAAATAAAAATAAATATTAAAAAATAAAAAAATGTCGCGGTTCCAAATTTTCTAGAACTCGGTACACCACGGTTTTTTTTTTAAATGGGTTAAGCTCTAAATTTGATTTTGAAGCACTTAATTAGCTCTTAAAAAGCTCTTAATTTTGGCCTTTGAAAAATTGTAATAGAGGATAAAAATATTGTGGCGGTTTAAACTTTTTCAAAACTTAAAAACGCCATGGTTTTTATTAAAAAGGGGTGAAGCTCCAATTTTTTTATTCAGCACTTAATTAACTCTTAAAAAGCTCTTAATTATTCAATACTTTATGTTTAATTTTTCACATTTGGCAGTTCTAACTTTATAGACATTCATTCATATACTATTCATAATTATTTTTTGTAGCGTTCTATTATTCTGACAAGCGCCGAAATGTTTTTGCCTTTCAAACGGAAACGAAACCGCGGGCTTACGTCTGAAGTCTCGTTGAACTAGTCGCTAAGCTTTTTTCTTTTTCTTCGTGCGCATGTACCGAACTCGAAAGTTTCGATTGTTTGAAAGAATAACAGAAAGCCTCTAGAAAATATTTGCAGGTTTACGGTGGCCCATTTCGTACGTTTAGGCTCTCCACAATTACGGATGTAGAATATTTGATTAATTTGACGGGAACAAAACTCCCTGTTGATTCTGTTGAACTATAGATAGACAGAATTTTCAATGAGCGAGAAGGAGAGCGAGAGAAAAGAGAGGAATTTTGTGTCTTTGTCTCCTGGTCTCTTGAGAATAAGGGGTTCCTAAATTTAACGAGGTTTCGAACTTGCCACTCGACGACGTTGCCATACTCCTCCATATTCTTGGCTCTCCCCATAACTTCCACGACTGGCAATCTCCCCTTGAACTCTCCCGAGCCTGCCTAGTGGTATTTCCTTCTTGCTAGGCATATACACAGAGTCTCTTTGGAGTATCGAGGTAAATTTGAAACAAGCTAGCATCTCGAGTATGACCCTTGTGCCGATATCACACACGAAAAAAAGCCTTCTAGTAGAACTTTATCTCCGATGTGTTCACTCACTTTTGTCCTTTGACAGGGCACCCTTGTTGATCAGATAAAGAAAACTTTCTTCCACGATAGAATCTCGCACAAAATTTCCAAATGTGTTTTCGAGTTCACGTTATTGAATCAAGAGGTCCATTTTTTTGGACGCTGCAGCATCATTCGAAACATTGTTTATTTTCTTTCATCTATAAATTTCGTATCGATCGATTGGTGCTTTGAGATTTTATAGAATTTGGGAGGTTTTTATATTTTTTAACCATATCTTTTGAAGGTGTGTTTATTTTCCTCCAAGGTCCGTAGATTGAATGGTTGATAGTATTGCATTAATAAGGTATTGTGTTGTATATTTATTTGCATTAAGGCCGTAAGTCTATTACAAATCGCCAGTTTGTGTGGCTCAGCTTAAACTAATTGTAACATGTAGTGATAAATTTTCGTTGTTCGCTGTTTTTTTCGCTTCGCTTAAACTTAGGGTTACATCTAGGATTAACATTTGTTTACATTTATTTATTTTTAACTGTTTAGTATGAACGCCCTATTTTTACAGCTTGAGTTAATAAAGGAATATAAGTTTTTGACAAATTCGGTGGGGATGAATTCTAATCCTGACGGGTAGTCGAAATTAATGCTAGTGAGATACTTTTCTCTTTGTGTACGATGTAACTTGCATTCGGATAAAAGGTGTTTTACTGATTCTTTTATTCCGTCGTTGCAGCATTGACAAATGTCTTCACCTTTGAAGCTATAGCGATAGTTTTTTACTTTAAACGCGAAGAAGTGTTTACCCGCTAATCTTCATTGTGCCATAATTCTTTTGTGTGCAAGGGGAATATGCTGGAGCAGATAATTTTCACAGGCTAAACCATTAAGTTGCTTAACTCTTTTGTACTCTGAACTGTATGATGATAGCATATAACTTTTACTGCATCGGTTCGGAATCTTTGGTTGCTCATTACCTCCAATATTATAGGGATAGATTTCTTTAACGTGTCCGATTTCATGTCTATCAGTACGTGTGCCAAATTTATATCTTCCAGCATAGATTTGAGAGTGGAGAACCAGTTATATTTTTCAATATTTTCTTGAGATACATCTAATGCTATTAGCTTACCCAAGCTGATTTTTGGATATATGTTCGCGGGCATATTAAGGGAGACTTTGGCCTTGGAGTGCCATATTTCAGGTGTTTACATTTTATTTTTTTTAAAGGAAACGAGTAAAGCTTTTTGAGTGCGGTTTTTTTCTTGCTTTTATTCATGATATACAGAACGTTAAAAAAATTTTTTTTTGAAAAAAAAAACCAAAATGGCGGCCGTTGCAGCTCCGCGAAAATAGGTCCTCAAATCGCGGGAGGTAAACGGCTGACATCACTGCCCCCTCTTTGTTGATCCGAAACACAAATTCAAAGCATATTATCAATCTGTGACCCTTTGGTCATGGAATGACGGATGGGTTTTTCGTTTAGTACAAATTTCGGAAAATGGCGGCAATTTAAAAAAAAAATCAAATTTTCGCGTTTTTTTCGCATAAAAAGATAAACAATAAATGCAAAAATGTATCTATCGAAAAAACCATCCATCATTCCGTGAAGACATATTTTCTGAGTATGCTCTCCAAATTTCAGGTCGATATGTTAATTACAGCGGTCAGGAGAATGTCAGCCATTTTTAAAAACGTGTTTTCGAGAAAAACGCGTTTAAAGTCCGCTGAGACGGTCAAAGCGCGCTGACGGTGTCAACTTCAAACGCGTTTAAAATATCGTAAACGTTCGAAATCCGGGAAACGCTTCGACAGATTTATTTCTACTTACATGTAGATTAAGAATCCGTAATAAAAAAAAATTGATTTTTTGAAAATTTCAAGGACAAAATCTCCCTTAAGGATTCTTCCAAGATAGCCTAGAGCTCTCTTAACAATGTTGAGTTCTAGAGGAGGGTTTCCTGTTTCTAATCTTATCATGTATTTTGGAATGGTGGTGGATACTGCTAAGAGTATTTTATAAAACCTTTGCTGGACTATCTATATTTGGTGAACGTAGTTTAGACCCCAGATCTCTGCACCATAGAGGAGTGTTGATTCTACTACTGCCTTAAACAATTTTGCGTGTGCGTTCCAACTATTCATCCGCGTAGCTATCATTGGCGCCCATATAGTGCCTATCGTGCATTAGTAAGGTCTCCTCATACATTTCTTCTATACGCGGACCAAAAATGGCGGAATACTCATAACCAGTATACTTATAGTTCACTGACGGTTACACACACACACACACACACACACACACACACACACACACACGCACGCACGCACGCACGCACGCACGCACGCACGCACGCACGCACGCACGCACGCACGCACGCACGCACGCACGCACGCACGCACGCACGCACGCACGCTCGCACGCACGCACGCACGCACGCACGCACGCACGCACGCACGCACGCGCACGCACACCGATACACTAATACACTTTTCCGTGGACCAAAAATGGCCGCCTTTGACAAAACCTTACTAATGCAATGCTACCAATCCACGGACCTTGATTTTGCTCATGAATTTCTGAAAATACGTATGCAAAGTTGTTTCTATTTTGTGAAATTTTTCCATTTCTTTTGTTTTGCCAAGTTGCTACAAAATTACAGGAACTTGTTAATGAGGATGTTGAAAGGCGATTTGCTGAAGCCGATAAGCGGAAAAACAGGATGCAAAATGGAATGGGTGGGGGTTAATATGTAGAATAACCAAATTGTAGAACGGTTAATATTTAGAAATTTTAGTATTCATAACATTCGATTAACGAAAAATAAGAAATTCGAAGTTTATATTTTCGATAGTATATTAAGTTGAATGCGTATTTGATGTAATATTTTTTCTTTGATCGCGCATTTATTCGAAAATATATATTCAGACTGTCCACACTTCAAATATTCAGACTGTCTATACTTCAAATTCAGATAATATGGATTGTCCTAATGTAAGAAGTTTATATTTTCTAAATTCGAAATGGAGAGCAATTATTTTATTAAGAGATCAAAATATATAGTATGAATAATTCGAAAGTGAATTTTTCGAATGACTAAAAATTAGAAGTACAAGATAGCGAACGTTGTGAAGTACGAAGAATGACAAGCAATACTTTACAGCCCAGCAGAGGCTCTCGCTCTTTCGACCGTTCGACTTTCTGGTGTTTCGCTATTTTGACCACATTAATATTTTGTCTTTCGTTAAAATATATTTGAAATTGTGAATATTCATAATATTGCCGATTTCAGTATTTGACGACTCGAATGCGTAACAGTCGAACTTTTGTAAAATCGCCATTCCAGCCTTCGTCATTTGGGCTACTGTTATATTTTGTTTTTGACGTAAATGTACTTCGAACTCTTTAATTTCTTATTTTTTTATTTCCAGCATAAAGGCTATAGTAGAATTAATCTGTCTACATACTACTATTCTTCAATTTAAAAATTCGCAGTTTTAGCCGTTCGAAGTTTTAATCATTCGAAAATCTTACTCCCACCCAACGGAATTTGCATGCTGCGTTGAATTATTCTAAAATAGTTGTACTCGTGATCCTCTCTTATACTTTCTCTATTGCACTTTATATGTTGTTTGCATTTTCAAAAAGTTTTCTAAGGATGGCGGTGAAAATTGAATCACCCACACTTGCATATAGACAAGTTTTGAAAAAAGTATATAAGACTCATGAGGCAGCATTGTGCAAACGCATCAATTTACATGAGGTGTGTTTTCTCCGAGCCCTTCCCCGTCGTAAATCTTTTTCAGGGCTTTTTTTCTCGTTCTTGTTTTCCCATGTCATTTGATTGCATGAATGATTTCCTGGACGAAAGGTTGTTGACTTAAACAATTTATCATCCATGGCTATCGCATTTCCACCAGGCGACACGGAAGCTTTGGAGAAATAGGTTGGTAAAGCCTTTTTTTAAATTTCCTCACGAGATACGTTCAGCAGGAAGACGAAGGGTTCGAAAAAAATCAATAATACGTGATCCAGTTCACAGGCAAGCTTGAGCGGTCATCCATCCAAGTATTGGCCACGTCGATATAAGAACTACGAACCTTTTCCCCTCTATGATTTTTAAATTCATTCATTTTTATTATTTTTCACGATAAAAGAAGATTGCATTTCTTTTGTGTACACACTTGGGCTACGAATGATTAATCAACGATGTAGCCTGCCAACGGGAACGATAAGAATATTTAAAAAAAACACACACACACATTCTGTCACACTGTATTGCCAGGCACGAGGCTTTCAGCGCTCTGTTTGAAAGCGCGTGGAAAACAAAATACGTGAACAGTGTACGAAAACGAAAGGGTAGAAAAAAAAAAAAGAAAAAACATATGCCTCCCTTGAAACTCGGATTCAGAAATCGCCTAGTTAGAATAAAAGAAAGGGCTCTCGCTTGTCGGAGTAAGTACAGCCAGCCAAGGGCGTAAACTCAGAGTATAAAGCACAACTCGTACTGTGGGTGTCAGGGCACCTTGTAAATTATAATTATCGCGAGGGCTGATTTATGTAGGACAAGGGTTCGAGGAACTCCAAAATCTTGATTCTCCCTTAATCTCCTTATTTATCTATTCCAGCTTTGTTGTAAAAACGAAATATATCTTTCAGAAATAAATTAGAAAAATTGAGGAGTACTTAAAATACAAATGTTGATATTTTACAACATTTAACCAATTAAATATAAAAAAAGGTCGTACAAAAGTAAAAAATCACATACTTCGGATTGCCGTCACTTTTTCTTAAAATACCTGATATTAACAGCCTGAAAATTGTCGCCCTGTACTGCTTTTCTTTTCTCTTATCCACCGAAGGAAGAAAACCGCGAGAAAGAGAAGGTGTCCAGAGATAAAGTAGACAGAGCTGAGATAAATTACTCGGAAGGGTCACGGGGTAGGAGGATCGCGTACATGATTGATAAAAGGAATTATTGAAGAAAATTGTGGCTTCCGGCAAAAATGGGATATTGAAGGAGGATAAAGTGGTTAGTTATTTTTTTCATTATTTTTCTATGTAAATTATTTCGACAACCATTTCTATAATTATTTCTTCATAAGATTGCTACGTATTTGAAAATATAAAATAGAAAAAATTATTTTTCAGAAGGATTTATCAGCCAGCTTCTGTTTTTTTAAAATATTTTCACTCATTTTTAATGCGAATTTTCAGCAAAGTGATGACAAATGTTGGTTCACATTCGTCAAAATATGTACAAAAATAATGACTGGAACCAGCTGGAAATTCGATGTTAATTAAATGTTATAAAATTCATGTTCATAAAATTAATTAAACATAGCGATAATGACTGGAAAGAATGAAAAAGTAATAGGCACAAAGATCGATTTCACGCTCGCACTGTTTGTAGTATCCATTCGTTGGCGAGTTGCGTTTGAAATTCGACCAAATGAAAAGTGAATTGGTAGTGCATCGAGACTATAAGTTAATTCGGACTAGGACATGCCAGTGTCAGGTTGGATTTGTATCTGTGGAACGAAGAGAGACAAGGATAAAAAAGAGGGAAAAAGAAACGCTGGAAAAGAAAGAGGAAGATGAGAGTAGATTGTTCTACCACTTAATTTTTTTTTGTTTTCAAGTTCAATTGCTGCACGTCTATTAACCATAATTAATTGCCTGTTTAATCGTGACGTCGACCCACCCGCAATTGTTATTCGCAATCATCTTCTTTGCTGCATTCATTGGTGTGTTGGACAAAAACAAAAGCAGAAAAATGCTACTGTGAGAAATTATCTCATGAAACTGCAGGAATAAAAAAGGGTGCAAGCTGCTGGATCAAGCGCATAATAAATCAGTTTTCTTGAACCTTTCTTTACATTTTTGTACGAATTTCTTTTTGTTGTTTTTTTTTTTCTCTAATTCCGAGTCTTATTATCTTCATATTTTTATCCTCCACGTAATTATGACACTCCTACAGCGAAGCACCGGTTATAATTTTGGATCCAATTGTCACATAAAAAAGAAGAGAATGTACGAACGCTAAGCCACTCTGGGGAAATTGAATGTGGGAATTTACGTGAGGGTACAAATTTTAAATGTTAATATTTTATTTTATTTTCATCTTTTCCACCTTTTAGTCTGTCACAATTTAACGTCCAAACTGTTTTTTTTTTCTCTTTTTAACTTTATGCCAATGAAAGAAATTGGATGCATTACGAAAGATTGAAAAAAGTAATTACAATGTTAATTGCATTATTGCATTATCCACTATTTCAGACTGGCAATGCCTTCGTACGAACATTAGTAAAACGTTAAAAATATACCTATTTTCCTGCTATTCCAGACGTTGGATGACGGCTTAAGAGCAGGCCTTGGATACACATACACGACGTCGCGTGCCACTTGTACTAATGACTTTACGAGGGTTGTATTAGTCAAAGCTATTGCTCAACGTAAACTTCCCCCTTTTTTCCCTTACTATTTTTTTTTTTTTTTACTTTCTTTGTTTCTTTCGGGCTATCGCAAATGGTACACTGTTACAAAACCCACTATTGACACCTCTACCAACTGTACAAAGTATGTAGCACGAAACTTTTCCGTTTCGACTTGAATTACTTTTCGAGTATTTCTGTCAGAAATTGTGTAAAATGCACTTTCAAACACGAAACTTTTGAGCTCACATGACGAATTTCTTTCGGGCTTCCTTTTTTCGAGTTTCGCCAGACGACTTCGCCATTTTCTTGTTTACAATTCTTCCCAAATTCTAGGATTCTTATCCCGAGAAATATTGGACGAAGTATGAAGTTCTCGAATGTTACATTCGTAGATTTCTTCAACATCTTTTGAAATCGAATTCATGCTTACGATTTTTCTGAATCTTACTTCGTTTTACTTTTTTTACTTGTATTTTTCTATTTTTTGCACTCACACTTGGAGAGGGACCTGGTGGGAGGGATGAAAATTGAAAAACTCCAAGATGATTAAAACCTGCCATTCGCGTATCGTTAATTATTTATTATTACAAAATAATACTTTTAACGAACAGCCAAATTAGTTATAAATAACGATTACAACATCCTGTCGTGCATTGAGAAAAAAAAATTTTTCATCGAACTAAATTCATTTTGTTGGACGAAAAATTGGTGGATCCAACAATTTTTTTGTTGAATGACAAATGATTTAATTTATTCAACTAAATCGTGAAAATTTCTTATAGATGAATCAACTAAATCACCGGAGCCAAATGATTTTGTTCGAACTACTGGTATCATTTAATTGCTTACGCATACTTTTTAGTTGCTTTAAGGCCTTACATACGTCCAGAATTTTCAAAAAATCGATTTTTTTTTTACAGATTATTATTCTCTATAGTTTTAGACGTATTTCTGTGTAAGTCGATTGTACAAATTCCCCATAGATCGAAAGTTATTATAGAAAACGTGACTGCCCAACGAGAGTCTGATGCGCACAGGTAGAAGATGTCCCTTGTTTGAGACAGCTGGCCTTTACCCTCGGAGCCTTTTAGCGTATCGGTTCTTTTGTTATCCTACGGTATGTATAGGAATGTTTATAAAGCATTATGAGAATATATTCAGATTTCTGAAATTGAAGGTTAGTTCTCTTTGATCGTTCGAAGCGAGCAGTTGTGTGTCGTATTTAGTTGATATAGCTACCAATGTTGCTGTATGTACTTTTAATGACGGGGCAGAGGCTTTATTAAGAATAGAAAGATTACTTGGAATAACAATTGGATACGAGGGGTACCACTATTTTCTTGGAGAAAATGCGAACCGGCTAAAACACGCACGAATCAATGCTACTAAAGCAACAAAAGAGGCCAGAACAACTCGTCGATTGGAAAAAAATAAACAACAACAACTGTTTACTGACAAGGAAGGCATACAATATGAAGCTGGAATGGGAGATTAAACGTAAGTTAAAAAAATAAATTAAAAAATTCATAAAGTTCTTGCTTTAGCTGCGCGCGACCTCGAACGAAACGCACTTGAAACTTTAAATGCATTTTTCTCAAAACTACTTTTTCTGGCACGGTCTGCATGATAACTCATACAGGTTTTAATATTTTTTGATGCTTTTTTTTTTAAATATTCGAAATTGTTTTCTCTATAGTCTGTCGAGTCGGATTTTTGATATTGTGATTAAAAAATTTTATAAACGTAATTAAAGTGTGACATTTATGACACAAAATGCACACTTTTTTTTAAACTGTCGTAAATTGTTAAAATTTTTCGAATTTTAAAAATCCGGCTCGACAGACTATAACTACAACTTTATTTTACAAGAATTTTTTTACGTTTTGCAGATCCATCAGCATTTCAAGAAGAAATGATGCAGACCGTGGAGCAACTTTTTTTTCATAGTGCTTCGGGAAACGTGATTTTTTATGTTGTAATTTTTGAAAAAAAAAATGAAATAAATTTTTTTATAAAGTTTAAATACTAATAAACAATGTGTAAAAATTATTTTTATTAATTTCTATTGCTATCTCTTCTAAAAACAGTTTTTCTTTTAGCGCGTTTTAGGCGCTGCTGGACGTACGTAAGGTCTTAATAAAATATTTGTTTAAATCCGAATGACCAAATTAATGAAACGGTAATCGTTAGGACGAATGAATGAATTAGTTTATTTGGATAATATTTTGTTGCATTAACATTAATTTGTTTGACTGCACCAAAGTTTTGCTGGTTCGGCCAATAACTTGTTTCAGCATTCACAAATTATTTTGTCTTATTTCAAAAATATTTTGTTGCCCGTATCGAACTAAATACTTTGGGTAAGAGAAACGAAATTTGTTTCGATCAAAAAAATTTTTTTCTCAGTGTAGACACATCCCCTCTTTTCGTTATAAATACGTTCATTGGAATCATGCAATTACTGTTTGACTTGCCATATTAATTCCATCATTTGAAATTAGCCTTCCATTTAATGTTACTTGATAAACGTCTTTAAGTTGCGTGCTGATGTTCGAATCTGCAAACTTTCACGAGAATTGATTCACGGGCTTGACCATATAGTCACGCGATAAATAAAAGTGGAACAATTCGGACCTAGCAAAAGTAGGGTTCCACACTCAGTCCTACGGAGTCTGAGTGAATCTAAGAAATGGACCATATCTCCATTAAAAATTCAAAAAAATGATTATTATTATCACTAATCGTAATAATTGTAGCTGGAGGTAACTCTAAAAAGATATTTTCGTGAATTATTTCAAATTTTGTTGATCAAATAATCGCGGAATTAGAGAAAAAAGTCCTTAAGAGTTTATAAAGATCATAGCCGGCGACCCGAGCTACCAAAAAATGTTTACACTGTAAACCCAATTTTGTTGAAATATTCAAATATTTTGTTTGACGTATTCAACAAAATTATTTTGTCCAAGCAATCAAATTTTCAATGTTTCAACAAAACTTCGTTCAACTGAAACGAAACTTCGTTGAAACAATAAAATATTTTGTTGCCTAGACGAAATAGTTTTGTTGATCGTATCCAACAAAATATTTAACTGCTTCAACAAAATTGGCTTTTCAGTGTAAAAAATATATTTGAATAGGATTTTGAATGCCCTTCGAAATGACACTTATTCTAGAGGGTATGCAAATTTTTATTTCCATCCTCAAAAAAATTAAGCAAGCGGTATCTTAGAATATTTATTTATGGTTTTCGCGTTATTTTCTCTCCGTTTTTTTGCTGCATTATCTACACAAAATACAAAATTATATCTCAATACTTTGTGAAAGACGGACGTGATAAAATTGTAAGGGTTTCTAGTATCTTTACGGGATTCTAAAAGCACAAAGGAAAAATGCTGGTCAGTCGAATTTAATTAAGATACTTTAGTTGTTCGTATTTGATGAATTTTATTTTTTTTTTCTCTACAATTTGAGACAATTTAGTCGTACAGCTTTTAACCCAGATTCTTTGCACATGAATCATCGAAGGAATTTCACAAAGTTTTCATTTGTTCGATAACGAGCTTGTTCCTTGCTTGCTTGCTTGCTTGTTTTTCTTACTTTTAACCTGCTCATAGACCTACCTGGAGATGGTGCACCATAACCCTACTATTTTCCTTCTTAACGATTGCAGAAATGAGGAAAAAAAACTTTCACGGACCGTACTGCAACGAGAACGCGGTGGATCGTGTCAGAAAAATATCGGAGTCGGGGGGAACGAGGGGGTATATTTATACGTGATGTTGGAGTCGCGTGACTGCATGAGGTGATCCTTCGCGATTAAGCCAGTCAACCTAACCCAATTAATCTACAAACTGCTTTTTCTTCCATCCGACCACCAGCGGAGCATCGAAAAGATCGTTTTTCCTAATCCTATCTTCAATCATTATTTCATTTCGTCCAAACTCATCAATTAAAAAATCCGGAATAATAAAATCGTTAAAAAATGATTGTAAACAGTATTTCTCAATTGAAAATACATTTTTTTGATGTTTTTTCCCATAATAGCAAGTTCGATTTCACTGAAGTAAACTTTCAAAAATGACAACGAATTCTGTACATTTTTGTGTCTGATAGATCGATATTGAATTAAAAAAAAAATGAAAATGTTCAGTTTTCACGTAATTTTTTTATTCCTTCCAGAAATCTTGCCCGAAAATAAGACAAAAGCTATAATAAACAATTTTTTTCCGTGTTTTTTTTCAGGATGCTGGGCGGTGTGGGAGGCCGGCACATGTCTACGCGTCGGCGTGGCAGTAGCCCGCTGGTGCGTGCAGGTGCGGGCCTCACTAATAATGGGGCCTCCGGAGGCCCAGGCTTCCTGGGTGATAGCAGCCTTCTACCGTCCGATGCGCCGAGATACACGAGACGGCGAAGAGCCGTCACGACAGGCGATCATAAGAGCTGTGCCCTCATCCAGACTCGGCTCAAGCTCGGCGACATCATGTGAGTGAATTTTAATAAACATTAATTAATATTTCGTTCGGAATCCTCATAGCAACTTCAAACTCGAGACTTCGAATCTTGAATCGTTGCGAAGTAACGAGTTTTTTTTTTCTCAGCATTTCTTAAGATTTCCTGCAAATTGAAGCTCCGAAAATTGGCCAAACTTGTCGAAAAGCTGCATGCAAAATGCATTTTCGAAAATTCGCCAGTTTTAAAGTAAATAATTCGAAACTGAAAAGATTTATTGAGAATTCTACCAACGTGAACTTTTCTACTGTTTGAGGCCAAGTGAATTTCACCCCATCTTTCGAATTATTTAAACGGCCTTAAAAATCGTTATTGAGCACTATATTCAACGATTTTTCCAAATTCGCGACGATCCGTGTACGTTCATTACCGATATTCCTTGAACGAATTCTTATCTATTTTTAGTTTTTTTTTTTCGGAGGCTAGTAATAAAACGACGACAATTCGCCCTTCTTAATGTGGGAATGCTAACGAAAGGTCGTAAACACTTTTCCATCTCTGCAGTAAGTCACGCGATATCCTACTTTTTGTTGTTCTATTAAGGATCTAAAAATATGTTGGATTGAAGGTATAAATTTAATGTTTTTTAACCGATTAATTCAAATTTCGGTTTTTTCGCAATTTCGTGGCAATACAATTCAAAAATGTTATTCTTCCTATTGCGAGAAATTTAATAACTTGTGTAATTATTATGAATATTTTCGATTGTACATAAAAAGTGTCCCCATTATTCATATTTTTGGATGAAATAGTCACAAAAATGTTCTTCGTGATAATAAAAAATTCACAGAATTTGTTTATCGCATTGAAATTCTGTCGCAAAAATTTTTCATGAGAAAACATTCGAGTCGGTAAGTTTTCGACTCAGTTGGTAACGCTGAGAACAATCTCGTTTCGTCGATAAGGTATTCCTTCTGTTTGCACACCTGGAGAGCTAGTTATCTGCAGTCGCTGAACGTTGCTGCTAAAGATATGGAGGGACATTACTGATGACAGATTTTTGGTATTCTCTGTCGATAAAGAGAGTTCGAACCGTCTTTCTTAGACCCGATCGATAAATTAGTGCATGTAAAAAGCTTCAGCCCGCGTTATCGACCGTCGAGACCATTGTCTGACTAAAGCTAGGGTTTACTACTGCGGTTGAATCGACTGTAAATCAACGACCAGTAGAAAAAGCATACGTGGCGTTTTCCTAGACTACTTGAGTGAATCTTCAGCCGCTAGTTTTAATGTTTAACCGGCGGAGTGTACCATATGCGGGACGTAGACTGAGGAAGATGTTCCGGTGTGTTTCAAAGACTGTATCGATTAATAGTTCGATTGTTTGGCCATTGCCTATTAGGTTTTATTTTTAGAACAACGCTCGAGGTAAAATGGTGGTTTGGCGGCGAAATGAAGAGGAGAGGGGAGATAGTAAGGGAGTTTGAGAGATTGGGGCGGCTGCCGTTGGCCGATACCCGAAGCCTAATTGGAATTTCCCTTCGCGGATATGCCGCGATATACACCACTGTGAGCGACGAGGCTTTCGTCGTTGGTGCACTTTTCCTATCACTCGTTTTTTTTATTTTCCGTTTCGATTATATTTCTCTCTCAATTATATAGGATGCTATATCTCTCGGGGGTCTGTCGAGACTGCAGAGAGACACCGGAGACCGATAGCTTTCTCTCGGCTCATTTTGATTTTTTCCATCGTTCTTCGGCCATCATCACCACCCTGCAGGCTTCAATCTCTCTTTTTCTCTTTCTTCTTTTTCCTCTTTTACGCGTTCTCGTTTTCTTTCGATTGCTCATTTTTTTTGTGGACTTGTGTACATGCACATATGTGCATGAAGGGCTCCAACGGTCCATCCGAGTCGTTGGGCGCTTCGTCGTTTTCGCTTCGACCTAATAAACCAGCGAGTCCTTCCTCCTCGTTCCTTTTTTCTTCTCTTTTTCTCCCTCTCACGTTCTCCGACCTTTGATCTTCGCACGCTGTCCACTCGTTATATGGAGCAGATATTCCAGCGAGCTAATGGGCGATAAGGGATGGGGAAGGGAGAGAGAAACCGAACGAGAAAAGAGAGATAACGTTGCGCTACCGCAAACTCGCTCGCAAGTAGCATATGAGGAATAATTTTTAATCAAGATCGTCAGCGTCGCTAGTTAATGGAAATATCATTTTTTTTTTCAATCTCTTTTTCCCCTTATCAACTAAAAATAACGCCAACAATGTTATTTTATTGACGCAAACTGTCAGTTACAATCGTACTGTGCAATAAACTCTTTCCAATTTGCCACCGATAAATAGGATTTAAGGTCTCCGGTGACTTTCATAAAATAACAAATTTGCCTAGAAAACCGTTTACGCGTAGGATGCTGCTTCGTTCGGTCATCGTTTCAACTCGCTGACATTATTCCTACAATCCACCCCCGAACGGTTTACTATTATTCGCAATGCACGTTGCGAAAAATAAAAGTTTTTGATTCTCTTCCCCCGCGTTTCTGCTACGATAATTCATCTTCCGTTCTACCTCTGTATCAATGTGTTTCTCTCGTTCTCTCATTCCCTCGATCTCTCTCGTTCTTTAAAGCGCAGTTTGTCTTTTTCATCCCCCGCATGCTTTTCTTAGCGAGAGCTCGATGGTGAGTGCGAGACACCCTCGTGGATGCAGGACGTTGGCTGGTCCGAACGAAACTGCCGGGGAATCTCCACTGCGCCAGCTAGCCCTGCCTTTAACAAGGTGTATTTGTGTATGTGTTTGGGTTTGTATGTGTGTGTGTTTGTGTATATGTATGTAAGTGGGTATGTGCGGATGTGTGCAGTGCCCACGAGCACTAAGGCGGCAGCACAAATCGATCAAATTCGCAAAGACCATGTATAATACGAGTATTCTGTCTCACTTACTCTCTTTCTCTTTGTTCCTCTCTATTTTTCTTTCCTAATAAATCCCATCAATAGTGTCAATCAAATAAAAAAAAAAAAATATATTATTAACAGTCGCAGAACTTTTGAAGAATTCAATGATCTGCTAGCGATCGTATCAGTTCGACAAATAAATAATAATTGAGCCTCAAAAGGGTTCTAGACGACCTTTACGTCAACTTCTGTCAATACTTAATCTTCATTCTATAAAGGGCCAGAATCGACATCGACTGCAACTCCTATCTGTATAGGTTGAGGAAAAATAAATTGCACCTTTTTTTCATTCAATCAAACGTCTTCCATTTAACGATTTTGATTCTTCGATAATCTGATAGATTAGTTTCTAGCTGTTGATGAGGAAGAGGAATATGTAAATTCGATAGGCACTTTTGATAGGTAGTCTATAAACAATCGTTTTTATAGTCCATTTACTGTGATTGCGTAGTGAAGGAAATTTGTGTAATAGGTGAAATAGACGTCGAATTGGTTGGGCGTACAGGATAGGGACATTAACTAATCGAAATTGTAAACAAGTTTTTATGAATCATTCATCAGTTCGAGGCGTTAAGTTTCCTGTCGGTTTATTTGGCGGAGACATAAAAGTCTCTCAATGTGCACAAGAGAATTGAGCAAAGGACGATAAAGAAGAAGAAGATAAAGAATAAGGAGAAAGGAAAGGGTTAGGAAACCTCGTGGCACACGGGAATATGTGTCTGCGAATATTTGTGTGCGTGTGTTTGTGTGTGTGTGTGTGTGTGTGTGTGTGTGTGTATGTATCACGGTGAAACGAGTCGATGGACTCGAGTCTCCCGAGTCTGGAGTCAAGTCGACTCGGGGGCGCCTGCCTGCTGCCGCCGTGAATCAATACCCGCATTGCGCGTGCCACCTCTCTTTCTCTCTTCCTCTCTCGCTCCCACCCTTCATGCTTCCCTGTGCACCCCTCCCTTCCCGCCCCAGGTCTCCTCTTATCCTTCCAACCTTCTCCTCGCTTCTGTCTTTACCATATAGCCGTATCTCTCACTCTCTTTCAGCTATTTTCTCTTCCTTCCTCCCTCCCTCCCACCCTCCAGGCCGGCCCCTCTCTCTCTCTCTCTCTCTCTCTCTCTCCCTCTTTTACCGTCTCTTACGCCCTCGTTCCGTCACAGCGCTAGAGACAGCTGAGGAGAGAAAGTGATGAGCATGGTACGTGTATACGTGGATGGAGAAACACAACGCTATATACCCGAACCGGGAACGCAGGGGATGAACGTGAAAAAGGGGTGTACACCGTGTTCTATTTCGGCCAACATCGCTTCTCTCGCTTTCTCTCTCTTGGCATTCCTCTTCTTCTTCTTCTTTTATAATCCCTTTTTCAAAACCCTGCAATAATCTGTTTGACCAAAAAACTTTAACCATCGGCTAAATTAACTTTCGTCTAAGATAGGATTTACTTTTCTTCGGGATTAAGCGGTTTTTTAGTCCTATGTATATGTTTGGGGTAGAAAATCTTGTTAGATAATGTTTTTATTCAAAAAATATCTAACGTTGTTCAATCGATGATTGTCATAGATGATAAAAGGTTTCATTTTATTGAGCGAATTATTGATAATATTCCAACTGTAAGTCTTTTGAGCTTCTAATGTTTTAACACCTATCGAAGCAACTAAAGCTTTCCCGACTTTATAGATGATCATATCCAAGGAACATTCGTTCATAAAGGATCGCGCATCAAGAGCAGCTGCTCTTTGGGCTTGGCGATCGTTCTTGGCACCCTCTTCTTATCCTTTCTTTCCTCATACACTCCTCTCCACCTTTTCCCTTCGGATACGACGAATGCTCGCAAAAGCGCTGTAATACGAGAGCGAATATATCGAACCAGAGCAGAGGAAAATGCGCGGGGTTAGCCGGTGAGAAATAGCGGGAGGAGGGAGGTACACACGCGGACACATATGCTCTAGGACGACCGGCGAAACCTTACTGTGTTCAATCCATGCTACCCTCCGATAACGAGACATAAATCCTATAGGCGTGTACTCTCTCTTTCTCGTTCTCCACCTCATTCTCTTTCTATCCCTCTCTCTCTCTCTCTCTCTCTCTCTCTCTCTCTCTCTCTCTCATTTTATGTGTCTTCTTTACTAGACTACGCATATAAAACTCTCTGGAGCGTCCCCTGACTCACTCGCTTGCCAACTCGATCTATTCAGACAAAAATTATAATATAGATATATATTACGATATGTTGATCCAGAAACGAGCCAACCGCTGATAACGTCACTAACCCAGTGAAGAATTGAGAAATTTTAAACAACCCTCCAAGTTGGCGCCGAAAAACCATCAAAGTTTTGGCTGACGACAACGCAAAGGTGAAAATTTTCAAAAAACTTTGATTTCCGAGAATATTACTCAGAAAATGAGTTTCATACTCACAAATTAGTTTCTCTGATTATATAGACACAAGTTTTATTAAATTTCTATGAATTCTTCATATTTTGAATGACCTCCGCACGAAGCTCGGAAATTTTAGAGGTTCACTTCGCTTGGAAATTCTCTTAGGGATATTTATTGATACCTCGTCATATATATATACAGATAAATAGGCCGTGTATCCGTCCTCCACGTGGCATGACTACACATGTATATATACCACGTGGAAGACCAATAGATGACGACACTAACGGGTTCAGATGACTTCATTTACGAAGCCCCATCTTCTCACTCAATTTTCTTCTCCTTCTCCTTCGGTGTCTCGTTCTTTCTCTCTTTCTTTCTCTTCTACATTCTTTCTCCTCTCTTGATGCAATCCAATGGATCATTTAACTCAGATCCAAAGCTCTACCACATCGTCGCAACTCGTCTCTTATCACCTTCAACCCACCGAGGGTTAATTATCCATTTTATTATATTACATCTTCATTATTTTTAAGCCTTTTTCCTCTCTGAAAGGCATCATAAAGTGTACGCAACCCCGATAATGGAACCCTTATTCAAAAGGTATTGCAACTATTTCGATAAAATAAAACCATCCCCAAAGGTCTCGTCCAAGTTTTCTCGACGTAAATAAAATCCGCTGTAAAATAATTTCTATTTTACGTTTCCGTAAAGCGACATCGACATGAATTTGTAAAGTGACATTTAAACATTGTCAATTCTCCCTTAATCCTCTGATGACTTTCACAAAGCTTTTAAAGAGATCTCTTACCGAAAATTCGTAATTTACAGACTTCTAATATTGTACAAGATTCGTAACATTTGCAAATTGAAAAAAAAAAAAAGAACTGACTCTATTTTTTTCACGAGTATTTTTATAAATACCGGGGAAGGGCTAGAGACCGTTATCGTCACTCCGAGATCGCGAGGTTCTTCGATAATAAAAAAATTTCATGTCTATTATAAATCCTGCGCTCGTGAGACTCGAGCCAAATTATGTGTTTATTATTTTATGCGCGCAAACTCTTCGATTATCTGTAAAGAGTACTGAGCTCAGTCGGTTCGAATCTCGTCTCAACCGTTTGATCTCACGTGACGTCATACACACCGACGTCCTCAGTACTTTGATCGATCAATCAAATGATTCGATTATAATCTCGATAGATGCCAATATATAAGGATAAAGTTCGGTTTCACCTTTATGCAACACTTGTCCTAGCTTATTCTTCATCCTTTCTTAAATTAACAATAACGACGCAATGTATATTACTTTTAATAATAATAATAATAATAATAATAATAATAATTGTAATATTATGAATGTAATTAGTAAAAAATAATATGATATCGTGCTCAGAAAGTTGTCATGGATTTGATTTTTTATTTTGATTATCATTCCGATTGATCACGAAATTGATAATGAAAGTTCTTGTTATTGCTATTCTTATATCTGTTTCTGATTCACTTTTCTAATTCAAAGACTATTCATTTTTCGCTCTGGAAACTATACCGCGTACCACGAGGGCCCACGTCGACCCGGTGGGGTTGAGGGGCAACGACGTCGTCGTCCTCGAAGCACGTCTATATATATACGGCGACGGCGACGCCGCTCGTCGCGTCATCTAAATTTAACGAACGTCGTTCACACGAGCATGATTTTTTCTGTCATCACAAAGACGACGTTATCATTCTTTTTTAAATCGAAGAAAAAAAATATTGATACCAAGCTTCTGGATATTAAAACAAAACGTTTTCTGAGCATGAATGAAAAGGGATCGGTGATATTATTGCAACATTATTTTTAGGGTTCCCTTTAGGTACAAGGAATCTCCTTTTAATTTTATCGTGTCAACAAAAAACGAATAAAAAAATGTTAACGTTTCCTCCGATTTTTTAGGATAATGAAAAAAAAATTGAACATTCTTTTAAGATCGGTTCCGTTCCAAAGAGAGGTCGAAATCCTGCTTGAATACATTCTTGAACATTTTTTAGTCGTACTGCTGGCTCGATATGACCTTTATGAACTCTGAAAAGTTAGTTTCCCTGATATCTTTGTAATTCTTCAACGTACAAATCTAAATTTATCTCCGAACTCGTAAATCTAAAATTATTAAGATTGGAGAATAATAATTATTTTAGGAATGATACAATTAAAATGAATTTTTAAGTCTTTGATGAAAATGAGGTTTATTTATATTTATCCGAATTTCGTAGTTAGGACTGGCTACAAAATTCCATTCTACCGTGGTTTCACTCGCAGTTTACCACTTTTTTTTTCTATTGAGAATGAAATTGAAGCACTTATCATCGATCTTTGTAGTCGAGACTCTACATTTCTTTGGTATTTATATATGATCTATTTATCGAGGCTCTTTGTTTCATATCACTGGTACAAAATTAACCGTTTAGGTTTATTCTTTATAGATTTATAACTAGCTCTGCCCTCGGCTTCATCCGCATTTCATTTAAGGAATAATTCTAACCATATCAAAATGAACTGTGATTTCAGTCGAAACTTAATTGCTTAGATATTTTTATATATAGCGATTTTGTGAATTTCCCGAAAGCTTTGCTTTTTGCGAAAAGTATAAATATATATTTCTAATGCTAAACTTATTGATCACGTTGATTTCTGTTTGCAAATAATGTACAAGAGGATTGAATTACGAGTGGTGAATATGACATTGAAAGTTCGATACACACGTGTATAAATATCGATGAACAAAAAGTTGGCCACTGTAGTTGCATCTTTCAAAGATTCGAACTTTGTTTCCGGCCGGAGAACCGCGAGAAGGTTGTGCTTTCTACCTTTATTCTCCATTTTTCGATTGTCCGTAGCAAGAGACATGCTAGGACATATAGAAATCCACCCAGAAACAGCAAAATAGTCCTCAAAAAAGTGGTCGATCTTAGAGGCATCCTTTCAAATCAGAACCAACCAATCTTTCCCTTTTTCTCTCTTTTTCAGTTTCTCTGTGGATTAAACCCCTTCAAAACCGACGAATCAGCCTTAGGCCGCTGGCCCGAGGCGTTTTATTCTCCATTTTTTTTGTTCACTTTTTACTTATTCCTCGAGTATGTGCGCTCCAAGTCCTGTGGCTCTAAAAATGTCTCTCTTTATCTCGCAGTGAACGAGGCTGTAGGTAACACAGGAATAAACTATAGTAAGAGAGAAACCTTGTGAACCGACGAAGGCGAATTGCTCCCTCTTTCTCTTCGCTCTCTTTCTCTTGTCGTCGTTCAGCAATTTCTCTCCACTTCTCGCGCTTTCTCTATCAGAACCCGCTCGTGTCCGTTGAGGCAACGTGATCAAAACAAAGGTCTTCTATATAGACCACCTTTGTTTAACTATATAGCATTTTCTCTTCGTATACTTCCTATACATCTCCATGAACCAACACACTTACACGCTTATGTACTCTTTCTAGTTGTAAAGACGTAACCTACTTGGTTCGATGCGCGAAGAAGAGGCAGTTGAGTCCTTCTGATTGGTGCAACGAACGACTAGTGATGATGTTTATGTATATCCCCGAGTATCTTCTTGTCTATAAATATGTTTGGATATTACTATGTAATTGCATGTACCTAAACACCTGAATATAAATATACACGTGTGTACATGTATTCTATATGCTCGAACGCAGGTGTGTGGCAGAAAAAGTACACGAGGAATTTCATGTGAAATTTAAATGGTCGTAAACCTCGGGTTTTAATGCTTCTATCAAATACGGTCGTTAACTTTTTAATACCCGGGGAATGATCCAGAAATCGTTCAGCAGATTTTCATTAAAAATTTCCTACCCTGACGAATCTTTGTCTTATTTAAAAACGTTGTAAAAAGTTTTGCCACTGACGACTTGGACGATTAAACGCGAAATAGCCCATATTTAAACGCGTACATTGTACGTGGATCGTATGCACTTTTTTCGTACACGTTCCTCCCTCATCCCTCCCTTGACTTATCCATCCGGCTTTCCCACTCGCTCGCGTGCTGACGTGAAATCAAGGCAACTTTTCTAACAACCATGTAATCCGTGTAAAAAATCAAGAAATTTATGTTTTCCAAAAATGTTTCACATTCAGTTTTCTTCTCAAAGTCCGCTGCAGTTGGAGAATTATGGTTTATGTGGTGTTTTTTATCGAAGGTCGTTACGTTGAAAACTACTTTTGCTCAGGGCGGATACGAAAAATTGATCAAAAAAGATTTTATCTGCACTGGTTCCCGGCAGATTTCCTGTGCTCTCGTTTTGATACTATTCAAGGCAATAGTTTGTAGAAAATCTTCTTCCAGCAGGTGTTTTCATCACATCATTTCATTAAACTTTCTTTTCCCTTTTTTCTAATTAAGATCAAAGCAATCATATCCTATGTAAAATTTAGAAAAAATTTAAAATCAGTTCCAACGAAACGTCCTCTGTTGAATCAAAATGGAAATCGAGCTGAACAGATTCGAAAAACATCATTCAATCACTATTTCGAGGAAACCCTGAGCTTGGCATTTGTTATCAGAGTATTATAGCAGTTTGTCCATGTGGATAGAGATAAAAGTATCGAAGACGATGACAATGATGTGTACAAGAGGTCGGCGATTTATCGTAGACCTGAAAATATGTTTGGTAGAGAATAGAGACAGGGGGAGGGCCAGGTTGATGCTGGCTTTAGCCATTCTCTGCACACAGAACCCTGTTAGTGGTTAGACTCATCGCTGGGCTTGGTTCTCTTTACGTATAGGCACAAGCATGCAGCGGCATGTACAATCCAGTCCTAGAGAGTTCGACGTCCCACATTTTCTCGACCCCCGCGATACCGAGAGGGCTTTCCAGCCCCACACAGCCCCTTTCACCCTCGCGCCCTCATACCTCTAAAATTTTACCCTCTCTTTTACAAGCTCAGCCACCACCCTCGCGATATCTCTATCTGCCTTCTCACGCTTTTCCAACCTCTGCTTACTTTATATACGTCTATATATGTGCATGAAGATATTCGCAAGTCCGCCGAGTAACGCTCCTCTTCGCTCGCTACATCCTCATCCACGGTTCCCCGATCCCATCGGGGAATGAAAATCTCCCAGCAGCTTCCCTTCCTCTCTCACACTTTTTTTCGTCTCTCTCACTCGTTTTTCCTACACAGGAACTTCGACTTCTTTAGTTTCACGTCACACATTCCCCATATTTCAACTAGTTTTCGGTATAAAGAAATTAAATCGGCGAATTTCATCTCCATTTTTTTTTTTTTTAATTATTCGGCTTTGCAGACAGGCAAAAAATATTTGGCAAACATCGTTTTTGAGGGAACTTTGTATTTCAAAGAAAAACTGACGTTGCTCGTTCAATATTATAAATTTTGTGCTGTCTTTTGTGGGGGAGGGGGGGAAACATTGATTTTCGGTGATATTTTACTGCGATGAGTATTATGAATAATTCTGAATCCTTTTTTATTTTTTTGGGAACAGGGAATCATTGGTTAATTTTTTATGTGAATTTTTTTAGTGCGATTACATGTATTTGTACAATATCTATTTAAATACATACATGTAAAAATGAACGTGGATATGATATTTGTATAAATATATAGAACGATTTATTCTCATTTGCTCGGAGTCATATAATCCTCGATAGATGCAGCATCACCCCTAACACACAGTGCACCTCATTGCACTTATTGTCTTAACGCTACGTGGCCGCGATTTTTCTCGTTTGGCATAAATTCCGAGTACAAAAGAGAAAAGGGTAAAGGGAGCGCGAAAGCTCTCACCCTCTATCCTCTTTTATTTTCGCTCGTTGGAGAGATGAAAAATGGGCCGATGACTTGTGAGAGAAAAACATTTTTTTCTTCCTCTATATTATGCAAATGTGGGTAAATCCTACATTTCTATAAGCACCACGAAGATTTTCGAGTAATCAAATTCGAGAAAAAAATTATGAATGCGTTTATTAATTATAATAGTCCGGTGATACTATACATCCAGAAAAAAGTTCTGTTTGGATCTACTAGGATTGTTTATTCGAATTTTTTTAATTTGAATTAACCAAATTTCTATTCCCTTCAGCTAGAAAGCTACATTCAAATCAAATAGATAATACTGTTTGGATCCATTTATTCGAGTACCCATGTTTTAAAGCTTCTCACTCCGGCCACCAGGTGGCGCAGAGCATCGAGGCATTTCTCACATACGAATTGCGCTCAGGATGTGCATAAATTGCGGGAACCGAAGCAGTTTTATTACACTGACTATATCTAAGAAGTCGAACGTGAATTTTTGTACCTGCCCAGGGTCGCAGATCGGGTGGGGGTTAATATGTAGAATAACCAAATTGTAGAACGGTTAATATTTCGAAATTTTAGTATTCATATAACATTCGATTAACGAAAAATAAGAAATTCGAAGTTTATATTTTCGATAGTATATTAAGTTGAATGCGTATTTGATGTAATATTTTTCCTTTGATCGCGCATTTATTCGAAAATATATATTCAGACTGTCTATACTTCAAATGCAGATAATATATATTGTCCTAATGTAAGATGTTTATATTTTCTAAATTCGAAATGGAGAGCAATTCTTTTATTGAGATACCAAAATATATAGTATGAACAATTCGAAAGTGAATTTTTCGAATGACTAAAAACTAGAAGTACAGAATAGCGAACGTTGTGAAGCACGAAGAATGACAAGCAATACTTTACAGCCCAGAGGCTCTCGCTATTTCGGTCGTTCGACTTTCTGGTGTTTCGTTATTTTGACCACATTAATATTTTGTCTTTCGTTAAAATATATTTGAAATTGTGAATATTCATAATATCGCCGATTTCAGTATTTGACGACTCGAATGCGTAATAGTCGAACTTTTCTAAAATCGCTATTCCAGCCTTCGTCATTTGGACTACTGTTATATTTTGTTTTTGACGTAAATACACTGTAAAAAATTTCCGTATGAAAATTAATACACGTGTATAGAAAGCTTTTATGCGGATACCGTATATGAAAATTCAGATACCCTGAGGAAAATTGAGAGACGCGGTATTTTAATGATACGAGCACTGTTCAGTAAAACTAATATACTTGTGTATTTGAAAAATCATATACATGTAAGAAATGTTGACCTTGTGCATATTAAAAACACGAAACATCTACTAATATTACTATACAGGTATATTAAAGTTCATGTTACCAGCATAGTAATTTTCAGATTCAAGATTACTAAATTTCAGGCACCGTATAACGTTTTCGCATTACATATGTCTACGATATTTCTAGAGATGTATCATAAAATTTGGTGATCCTTTTTGAATATTAATATACGAATGAATATTAAATAAATTAAAAAAATTAAAGAGTTTTTAAGGGGAATACATTAATTGGCGTATTATTGTGTTCGATTTTTTAAAGTTGAAGGTCGAAATCATGCAGACAACTCAAGAAATTAGTTAGAGTGACTTATCACTACTTGATGCCGTGGGAATCAAGTCGAGCAATTGTCGCCGTAAAAATATTTATTATAATCTCAACATCTTGTGTCAAGTTTGGTGTTTACCATTTTCATGTTTTACACAATTTTCTTAGATTCGAGCGACCTGTATATATCCTCGTCCGAAGCACGTACCTCCTATGAGAAAGTCGACGCTCTGCGCCACGCAGTGGCCAGAGCGCGAAGCACGGTGCCCACAAAGCGTTACGAATTTCCTACACTTGTGTATTAATTTTAATATTGAGATTCTTATAATTAATACATAGGTAAATGAATTTTAATATACAGATTTTTTTTTTATACTGCAGGGTATATTAATTTTCATTCCCATTTTTATACCGTATTTTTAAGAGATAGAGTTATGATGGGAAATAACATATATCGTATTATTAACATTCATGTGTATCTTATTTTTCAGTCAACTGTCAAGAAAAGTGAAGATCATACTGTAATTTTAATACATTGTTGATAGTAGATGAATTCATATACATTTGTATGAATTATCAATCAAACATATGATTTATTTCAATGCATGTCCACAAAATTTTCAGATTTCATATGAATATACAATGTTATGCATCTTAAATTCCACATCCGTAACCAAAATTTATGTTCATATTTCAATTTTGGCATACGAGTGCAATAATTTTCATTTCATACACCCGGTTTGTAAATTTCATTTACCGTTGTATTGTAAAAGTATTGTAAATTTCATATATTTTTTAACAGTGTATACTTCGAACTCTTTAATTTCTAATTTTTTATTTCCAGCATAAAGGCTATAGTAGAATTAATCTGTCTACATACTACTATTCTTTAATTTAAAAATTCGCAGTTTTAGCCGTTCGAAGTTTTAATTATTCGAAAATCTTACTCCCACCCCGCAAATCCATGAAAATATTATTGAATAATATAATAATTGAATATGGTATGAACAGTATCATAAATATTATAATTAACAATATAAATATTATTTTTATTTCAACTTTATATTCGTTTATTTTTTAAGATAAAAATATGTCCGATTTTAAAAGATATATTAGATTTTCCATTAATCGAGAATATAAAAATAGTGCGATAAAAAAAAATAATTTCTTAAAGTTAAATATACCTCTATTTGACCGTGAGACAAGGAAATAAATTTATTTCATTTAACTAGATCCTAATTGAATAAACTATTTTTTCTGGGTGTAAGCTGTTCAAAATGAAAAAATTAACATTTTTAGAGTCAAGAATAATTAAATAATTATTCTCAATCGATATACTAAATTTGAAATTTTTTTACCATTTCCTATGCCAGTAATTAATTTGTGAACAGTCAACTGTCTCCAGTCAATTGTTCTTACCAGCATTTTTTAAATTAATTATGTTTTTTATTCGATTCACATTAATCAAGGATATAAATATTTTTGGGCGCGGCGTTTGTCTTATTTAGAAATTGTACATATGTGTATCGACTAAAAATAAACAAAATTTGGAGTGTTTAAGATGTTGTTGATTCGAGGCGATTTTAAGATCGCGAAGAAACCGGATAGAGCGGTATAGATGGAGAATGTATGCGCATAAAATTCACTGGGTCTGTATGTACATAGCGTATAATATATATATATATATATATTTAAAAATGCGACGAAGGAAAGGATCTGGCGATGGAGTGGTGGGTGCGGGTGATTAAGATAATTAGGGTAATAATTCGTAACCCCAAAGAGCCCAGACACGCGATGTTAATTCTAACAATAGAACGTCGGGGCGTCGTCGTTTCTTCGACAATTGTTTTTTTTCTTCCTTTTCGACAAAAGTTTTTACCCAAAAAAGATATAAGTATATATTAATAAACATATTCATATTTGCATAGTTGTTACTCCAACATTATTTATCATTCATTAAATATGATTTAAATGTCAGCTCTTTCATTCTAAATATGCAGAATAAAGTATGTCTCGCGTGTAATGCACTCGGCGATGCAACGATGTATCTTTATTCTTATCAGACATATATTCTACGTACAAAACTATAGTTTCAGTACTCAACCTCGTAAACGGCAACTTTTTTTTTCTCGTACATCTGAATTACCGTCGACTATTTTATTCGTGAACATAGTAATTCAGAAAACTGAGTAGAATAATCCAGGTTTAGTCAGACCTTGTCCAAATTCTTTGAATAATTGATTTTTGAATCTATAAAATTCTCTTTTTTACTCTGTTTTTTGTTGTTGTTTTGTTTCTTGCTTGTTTTTTGTTCCAAGAATTCTTATCTTGCATTGATTTCTGATTTTACATCAGAATTACCGTCGACTATTTTATTCGTGAACATAGTAATTCAAAAAACTAAGTAGAATGATCCAGGTTTGGTCAGACCTTGTCCAAATTCTTCGAATAATTGATTTTTGAATCTATAAAATTCTCTTTTTTACTCTGTTTTTTTGTTGTTGTTTTGTTTCTTGCTTGTTTTTTGTTCCAAGAATTCTCATCTTGCATTGATTTTTGTTACGTACATCAGAAATTGTACGATCTCTTCGTTACTGTCCTCATGTGATGCCCTAATTTCTTTTGACTCCAACGAAAATTGATTTTTTCTTGTCATCAACGTATAAAGTCATATTTATATGTCTGGATGAGTCAATGCAGCGTGTTTCGTTATTTTACGATAGAAAACTGGCGTTTAGATAGGGGAAGCCGGAAATCGTTGTCTGGCCACGATATTTCGATTATTTTGATCGAGGGGGCTTTAAAATTTGTATTATACAGAATAATTTCAATTAATAAAATGAAATGCCAGCTTTATAGACGTTTGAGGAAACAATTGCTGAATATCACGGAACATTCATGAATTTGTAGTACATTTTAATTGAACATTGTTCTTCATAAATGAATTTAATGTTTTATGTATTTTAGTATATTGAAGTTTTGTATAGAAATAATAAAAGCAGAATGTGGTGTTGAAGGAGAGCGAAGACCTTCGCATACTCGTGAAACTAGCTGAAAAATGGAAGAAAAACTTGTTTCAGTATTACATGCTAGTCCAATGGTGTAGCAAAAACTGTTGCAGTATAATAATACAAGCACCAGCTCAGGTGTGTGTGTGTGTGTGTGTGTGTGTGTGTGTGTGTGTGTCCAGAACTGGCGAAATTTCTTGAATTATTGACCAACCTTGCTGAATAATTTGTAAATTCAGGGCAGAGAGCTAAGTTCGTGACATATCCCGGAACAAAATTTCGAATAAGAAAAATGTGAAAAGGACACAGTAAAAAAAGTAATTTTTGCACACATGCCACTGTAATTTGAATAATTAACTCATTAATTACCTCCAACTAGCTCATTGTGTATACTGTTCAAGTTCATCTAGGCTGAGCCAAAAAGTACTAAAATTGTTGATGGTGCAATTTTAAATGTAAAGGTCTTTTTATCATAACGATTTTTTGGAAACTTTAACCCTAGACTCCTACAATTTATTTTTCCAAACGTGAACCCTACAACGGTGTCTAAAATGACTCCAATCTTCTCATTAACATAAAATGTTCCTCGTATACGATAATAAGGTTTAATTGTACACTATTCTCTTCGTTTTTTAATATAGAAGAGAATAGTGTATGATAAAGTTGCATTTGGTGGACATTTAATGATGAAAACTCTATAAAAGGAAACAAAATTTCGGAGAAATGACAAAAAAAAGTTTTTTCCTAAATAAAATTGGGGTCGTTTTCGACCCCGTTGTAGGGGTCTAGGGTTAGTAAAAATTTCTTTTCGGCTGAATACTAAAAATTGTCAGATTTTTCTCAGAATATGAAAGATGTTAAAAAATAGGGGTGGGTCCGTAAAAAATGAGTAAAATATCGAAAAACTTGAGCAGGAGGTACAATGACGTAAATTGTTAATTTAATTTAATTAGTAGATTGTATATTAAGTATTCGAATGTTTATCACTTGGAGGATTCAATGTTTGATGCATTGAAATTGAGCTGAGACACTACGTTCGAAAATTCTCCACAAGTAGACGATAAAAATTGGGCTCTGCATTGAAATGCAAATAACTGCAATGCTGTAGACATAAAAATGCACATTATTCTCATGGAGTTCTCTCACGGGATATCGCAATTTAATTACGTCATTTGTCGTGTCATAAAAGACTGGTACAAGTGACGGTATCATTTTTAGTCGTGACATGATCATACACTTTATTTTGCGTTGTAAACGTAAATGTTTTTTCCCAGCAGACCTTGACGCATTATGTATCGTCCATAGCGATGTTTGAACCTGTGAATATGCATAAACTGCGTAAAAGTTTATTCAGTCTAAATCGTCGCGTAATTCTTTCCATTCGTTTGTTTATAATGCAAATTTTCATCCAACTCTAATTTCCAAAATAACGAAGAATCAATCGTGAAATCAGTTATGAAAACGATTTTGAATTACTGATAATTAAAGGAGTAAAAAAATAACAAACTTTGACAATAGTTAATCCAGACAATTGACAGGTTTAATTTAAAAATCATTTCGAACTCCCCCGTCAATTTCCCTCAAAATCCATTACGTAAAATCCACTAATAAAAATGTGAATTTTCATCGAATAACGCAAAACGCGTGCAATTTTAACGTACCTGAGATCGGGATACATTGCGAACGCAGCAAGAGTTTCGAGTGAACCAGGACGAGAGGAAAGGAGGGGTGAAAACTGGGGTTGCTTGATCGAGCTCTCAACCCTGCTACGCTACGATGTGTACATACATAAATATATACATGTATATATTTTTGGATGTATATATCAATAGTATGGGGGTCGGAATGCGCAATGGGCTATGGGGGTTACTAGGCTTATGGGGGAACGAGATACATACAGAGGGTTGGCTGATCGCAAGAGACAGCGAATCTACTAGGTCGACTCGTGTTGGGGTTGCTCACAGAAGCCATGAACACTTGTAAAGAGAGAAGGAGAGAGAGAGAGAGAGAGAGAAATGTTCACAACAGGGGCAGAGAGGGGCTTCACAGGGGTAGGGCTGCAGATATCTGGGTCGCCCTACACCGCGTGCGGGTCGAGAACTCGGTCAAGTTTTCTGCACCTGCAGGTCACACGCCGCGATTATATTTTGGCTTGTTTTTTTCCTCCTGTTCTCTCAACCTGTAGCCATTTATGCGAAACCCAACAGAAAATAAGCTGAAATCGTTACCTTCAAGGGATTTCAAAATAAATGAAGCACTGTCTTTTTTACCATAAGGTTTGACTGTAGTTTCAATTTTGTTGGAATTATCATTCATAGGAGTTTTAATCATTTTAATATATTGGACCCTGCAGACAATGTTATCCGAGAATCTTTTTCAATTTTACATGCACGATATATTGAGTTAAATTTCGATAAATTCATTTATTTTTTAAGTATTTTCAGGACGTTAAGCGTGAAAGATAAACGCATTAAATCGTCGAAATTCTAAAAAAAGAATATACACGCAAATGAAGCATGTGGAATGATGACTCTTTTTGGAAATTCGTGTGGAACGCTCGCTTTAGGTTTGCACTTAAAATAAAAATGTTACGGAGTCTTGCGTGGTACGCTCGTCTCAGTCATTAGCGTGCGTGACGCGATGGCCGCCAAAGGACCCGATGAGCTCGTGTAACAAGAGGATGAGAAGCTTTACACACACATGCACACACACACACACACATACACACGTTCATATCCAAAGTATACATAAACGCGCACACGCAAATATAACCATATTTTCTAGGGTAGATTCAAACCGAAAAAGCGAGTGAATTAATACGTCAAAATAAGTGTCTCCGTATGGCATTAAAAACTTTGTATATTTTTATGATTATTCGCCCTTTTTGTATCAACAAATTTGTGTCTTCACTTCGAACGTTAAACATAAATAAAAGAAGAAATTTGACTCGTAGACAAAGCTGGAAATGCACCGTCGTTCTTTTTCTTTCCACATAAGAAACTTCGATAATCGATTTTTCGTGCGGGCTATTCACGACAAACGATGATATAGAAACCACGCACTTTCCGCTGCTACATTTTCGTACCATTTTGACTCAATAATAATACATACGACGGCGACTACGAATACATTTCCGAAAATCGGCTAATTATATGAGCATTGTTTTGCGAATAATTTAATTGGCTGAAAAAACTCGGTTATTGGCGAACAAATTTCTACTAAATTATCGGATCCCCCCGAACATACGTGTCCTAATAATAAAATCGGCAAATTCTATTAACCGCTTATTGTTCACTTTGGAGCGTTCTCTGTCTGATGAATATACAAATATCGATTATAAAAATTAATTTTGCCATTTAATCTAATTTTTAAACAAATTTTTAATTTAATTTTTAAACTAATCAGAATCACTGCAAAATTACTCTTCACTGTTAAAAAATATATGAAATTTACAATACTTTTACAACGCAACGGTAAATGAAATTTACAAACCTGGTGTATGAAATGAAAATTATTGCACTCGTATGCCAAAATTGAAATATGAACATAAATTTTGGTTACTGATGTGGAATTTAAGATGCATAACATTGAATATTCATATGAAATCTGAACATTTTGTGGACATGCATTGAAATAAATCATATGTTTGATTGATAATTAATACAAATGTATATGAATTCATCTACTATCAACAATGTATTAAAATTACAGTATGATCTTCACTTTTCTTGACAGTTGACTGAAAAATAAGATACACATGAATGTTAATAATACGATATATGTTATTTCCCATCATAACTCTATCTCTTAAAAATACGGTATAAAAATGGGAATGAAAATTAATATACCCTGTAGTATAAAAAAAAAATCTGTATATTAAAATTCATTTGCCTATGTATTAATTATAAGAATCTCAATATTAAAATTAATACACAAGTGTAGGAAATTCGCAACGCTCTGTGGGCACCGTGCTTCGCGCTCTGGCCACCGCGTGGCGCAGAGCGTCGACTTTCTCATACGAGGCACGTGCTTCGGACGAGGATATATACAAGTCGCTCGAATCTAAGAAAATTGTATAAAACATGAAAATGGTAAACACCAAATTTAACACAAGATGTTGAGATTATAATAAAAAATTTTACGGCGATAATTGCTCGACGTGATTGCCACGGCATCAAGTGGTGATAAGTCACTCTAATTAATTTCTTGAGATGTCTGCATGATTTCGACCTTCAACTTTAAAAAATCGAACACAATAGTATGCCAATTAATGTATTCCCCTTAAAAACTCTTTAATTTTTTTAATTTATTTAATATTCATTCGTATATTAATATTCAAAAAGGATCACCAAATTTTATGATACACTTCTAGAAATATCGTAGACATATGTAATGCGAAAACGTTATACGGTGCCTGAAATTTAGTAATCTTGAATCTGAAAATTACTATGCTGGTAACATGAACTTTAATATACCTGTATAGTAATATTAGTAGATGTTTCGTGTTTTTAATATGCACAAGGTCAACATTTCTTACATGTATATGATTTTTCAAATACACAAGTATATTAGTTTTACTGAACAGTGCTCGTATCATTAAAATACCGCGTCTCTCAATTTTCCTCAGCGTATCTGAATTTTCATGTACGGTATCTGCGTAAAAACTTCCTGTACATGTGTATTAATTTTCATACGGAAATTTTTTACAGTGTTCGAATAAATCGTTTTAATATTAAAATTATATAAAAATATGAATAAAAAATAATCAAATCGTCACACTGATTGATGAACAACTGATTTTTAAATGTTTTCCCTTTTTCGATCTATCGGACATTTTAGTTTATCTTTGAAAACATCGTTTTTTATAAATAATAACATCGTAACGTATGCTCCCTCACTCAATACACATTGTTGCACCTCCGCTAGAAAGTTATTTTCTCATATTTGCCAACAGATTGAAAATATTTATAGTTATGAATCGCTTTCAGGTTGAATGGAGATTAAAAGAGTGCTTTTGAAAATTGGCTGTCCGAATGAATACGGTTGTAAAAAAGAACAAAAATTGTAGCAGGCAATTGACAAAAAGTGCAGTCTGCCAGCTTGCGCTTGTCCTATCCAAACGCACGTATAAAGTGATAGGCCAATAGATAAAGAGATATATAGATGGTGTGCAATTTGTATATAAATTTATATCTATATATTTATATTCGGAGGGCTAGAGTGAGATAACGAAAGAGGGCGGGTAGGCCGCGGGGTTCACGGAGTGCGCTGACCTACTGTTCCACATTCGTCGTATTCCAGCAGCCTCTCCCGAAGTTCGATGTATATCTGTGTGTCTTTGTGCGTGTATGCGTCTGCCTATCTCTCTTTCTCTTTTTCCATTCGTGCATGTCGATGTGTAGTTGTGCGGGCGTGTGCGCGCGCACGGATTGCCTGCCAGGCTGACTATTGTAGGGGTTGATTCTGGACGAAATAGCGGGTAAAAGAGACGGGCGCGGGGAACGGGCGGGGGGCGGGGGTCGGAGGCTTGCAACCGACGAGAAAGGAGTATAGGCGAACCCCAGAAACCCAGAACACCCACCCTGCCCCACGTGCCTCTCTCGCGCGACTCCTATTGCCTATACGAACCCTGCTTGCCTGCCTGCCCGCCTGCCTGCTGCTGCTGCTGGCCACGCTACTTTTAAAGGCGCGGGAGAGACCCATTCGGAATATATTTTTTCCCTTCGATAACTATCGCACAATCATATCTTAACCGTGAAACGGAAGAAGACGATTGAATTGTACGATCGTTTTTCTATATTTGTATATAATAAAGTTGAATCGAAACGAGAGGAGAATGGGGACGAAAAATAAAATAGTTGTGCTATTTGTGGATTTGTTTAGTTTTAGAAACGATGAAATAATTATGTCACTATATGTTGGATTAACTTTTTCATAATTTTGTAACGTTGTGATTTGTTTGCATTTCTTCTTCAAAACAAAGTAATACATCTTATTTATAAATTTTATTTATGCTCGTACAATTTAACGAGTCGTTTCAAGAATGCTTTTACGACAAGCAACTCAATCATATTTACGTACTTAACCCATTATTTAAAAAAATGAAACACCAAGTGAACGACGGAAATTGGATTTTTTATGAGTCGCTACTTCGCTTCGAAACACGTGATCGATATTTTTGATCGAGGATACCTTTAATTTCTTACGAAAATTAAGACTCTCGCATTGAATTAAGAAAACGTGCAAAAATATTTTTGTTCTGAGGAAAATTATTATTTTTCTCTTCCTTTCAGTTTTATTTTCATTCATTGTCATCGCTATGAAAGCCTTACAATTTTCAACAGCTCTAATCCACCCCGGAGTTCTCGTGACGGGAATTATTAGTCACACGTCCTGTCTGACGATCGTTTAGCGTCGTTTCCCTTAATTTTCTATCAAAAGAAACAAAAATTTAGAAGAAATATAAAAAATTAATCGGTTCTGAGCCAATTACAAGGTCCGTCAACGTTCAGGCGGGAGGAATCGTAGGGCGAAGGGGTAACGTCGTGAATTTCGGTTAGCAATTGAGAAGGAGAGTCGCCAGTCCGTATCATTCGGGGCTTGGAAATCCCTGGAGCGTCTATAACAGTGGAGAGAGAGAATGTGTGTAATAAAATAATATCGCGTGTCGCAACGATAGACTTTAATGGCGGTGAGCTTCGTACAACTGTACCCTGAGCTTTGCAGAGAATAAACTCGTACTATATTCAACCAATATAAATATATTTATGTATGTACTGCGAACGAATGAGAGACGGTACCGGTGAACGTACCGTAGAGAGTGAGAGACGGAAGGAACGAAAATAAAAAAAGCTTTTCTCGTCGCGGAACTCTATCCGGCCTTTGCTTGCAAGAAATTTCAAACAGAGGGCTCCTAATAAATTAAGATACGTTCCTGGCGCATTTCCTCGCAAAGAGGGACACGCGCGTTCTCATGAGCGCAACGGTCTTCTTTTCTCTGCGCAAGCTCCGTTAAATCCCCGCCGCTTCTCGCCGCAGTATCGGGTTTTATATATACAGTACTAACACCCCCGAAACCTCTTGTTCCTCTATCGCGTCACACTCACGTGGCCCGTTGAATTCATCTACTCCTATTCACCAATACCAAAGCTCATCTCTTTAACCACCGGTGACATCTCGCGAGTAGCATTATCAACCGAGCAACGATCTGGACGTGAACGATGCGAAAATGAGCGGGTATTTTTTAAATTTACGTTGATAAATTCATTGTCAATTGTTTTTTCTATCGAGCCTTTCAATATTATGGGAGAGTTTGACGTTGAGAGAAAATCAATTAATGTACG
>OZ022422.1:16173151-16198151 GCA_963989365.1 Rhimphoctona megacephalus | reverse complement strand
ACGTTATTAATTCTACCGTCAGAACTAAAATCAAGAACTTGATGAAAAACGAGGAGGAGCAAGAGCAGGATGTCACGAATATTGTAAAAAAACATCAAGATGATTTATCATCTAGTTTAAAAGATATAACCTGGAAAAGTGCTATGGTTTTGGCCTTATATGACATATTCTACAAACAAACGAGCGCGAGCGCGAGAGATGTAACCTTTTTTGTGTATTGGGGCATAGCCCGGACAGTTCCGGCAAAAAGTTTACTCGCAATGTCAGATCAAAAACACTTATAGAATAAATTTTATGACAGTAGATGATATCTGTCGTATTATCTATTGGTACCGAGTCAATATTGTGTGCTTTGTAAATTTATTTATTACGAATTATCAACCCTTTATACACACATGTAACGCACACACGGTATGTAACTTTTGGTTGAGGTTGTCGCAGGGGAACTACCTTAAGGGTGTTTTGATTTTATGTACAAGGAATGTCGCAAAGCTATGAAATGAAAAGATCCCAGTGACTATAGACGCTCATATTATACACAAGTTAAACTAAATTGTCTCACCGTTTAAATTGTAGTTTTCGTATATACAGCGAAAACCTTCGAGTCTCTTGATATACACGTGTTCCAATAGTCATGACTCTCCTCGGCCCCCTCTTCCTCTACCGTTCTTCAATTTGCAAAACACCAACTAGAACGCTCGACACGCTTACGTTTCTTTGTTTCGTAATTTTACTCTCGGTGACCTAGATTGATTGTTGGACCCCGCACATTATCGAGTTTTCCTTTCTCATCGAGGAAGCTTTGAAACGGTGATAACGATTTTTTCGTACAATTTTTTTTACCGAGAAACTTATCCATTGCTGGACAATTACGACATTGACTGGAGAAAAAAAAACGATCAGTTGTTTGTACTCCGATTGCATGATTCCTTTTTTGCTGGTGGCAAATTTGAATCAAATAATATTCAATTTAAGAGATGGATAATATTAAAAATTAACATCTATATTTCTTTTGTGACATTTCCTTATGTTAAATCTTAGTTTGGCACTAGATTTGCGGCACTTTTTAAGAAGCATTTATTCTCCCATATAAACATGTCAAATTGATACCCTTCCGTAATAAACCGAGTTAATTCCGAGTTAAAATTGCGTAACGGTAGAATTTTTTTTCTTATTTTGATTATGCAAGAAATAAAGATCGTTGATATTGGTTTTGGCTCGACTAAATTTTTCATAAATTATAAAAATTGAGTGAAAAAAAAAAATTGCTTTTAAATTACTCTTTAGCCTGAAACAAACTTGCGTTTACTTGAAAATGGATAATTTCAGAAAATTCCTCAAAAATAATCATCTGTATATCACGATTAAAAACATTTTGATCGTTGTTAAAAAAATCGTCACTCCTCGTGGACTCCTCGAGCTGCGATTTTCCAAAGACCAAATCCAAAAATTTCTGATTTGCATTATTAAGCTCCGTTTGAATATGAAACTGCAAGTTGTATTCAAAAATAAATTCTTTTCCAAAATCAGAACTCTTCTAAATTGCAAACTTCTCATTTCGATATTCTTTAATCCTAAAGATACTATTTTTCTAATTGCTATCATTCAATTCAGCTCGAATGTGTTTAAATGAAACGAGGCAAACAAAATTTATCCATCAACAATAATTAAAGCAGTTGGGCATCAATTTCTTATGGCTTTTCAGCCTATTTTTCTTACTCTTCTCTCTCTCTCTCTCCCTCGCTCGTTCTCTCTCATTTTTACGAAGATTCCAGTTGTTCTTTCATACCAAACGTTTGAAGACGTTTCGAGGAGGTTGACAAGCCTGATTCTCATACAGACACACATAAATGTATGCTGTGTGAAGGATTGTCGGTGGTAAAGTGTCACGTGCGAGAATAAAGATATAAGAAATTGGTTTTGACTTGGCAGTCCTGAGGGATCTCGTCGTCGTCGTCGGTGGACGGCGCTTCGTCGGTTAGCTTCTATGTGTAGCACTGAGAAGAAGAGAGAAAGAGGCTTGTTCGGGGTGGTGGTCGTTGGTTCGTTGTCGTGAGGTTGGAGAGAGGCTGTAAGTTGCTCGCGACGATGCGAAAAGGCATGAGAGAAAGATAGGGAGGTTGCGCGTCTAAGGGGTGGAAGAGAGGGCTGCAGGGGGAAACGCAAGGGTGGCATGAATGAACGATCAATAGATATATAGTTAGCCAACATTCGAGATATATCTTATGTAGATTTTTCGGCAAGTTTCAGCATCGCAAATCTAACAACAAGCCAATAACCCTCTTAACTCTTTTCAGTTCGACAATTGCATGTTTTTCGTTCATCAAAAGTTTGCATAATGAAATTATAGCAAATTTCGTTGTTATTTAAGGGGCCAGTCCACTTTGGAGCCACGAAAAAAAGGCTATTTTCGCGATTTTGTTTTCAGGATTTTATAAAAGATACGAATATAAAAGTTGTTGGGCTTGATAAATAAAGTCTTGAAATACATAAAAAAAAAAATTTAATTCATTTTTATTCATTTTTAAGTACAAAAACTATAGTTTAACGTAACGCCTCAAAAATAGGTGGGCTAGGTAGCTCCATCACAACTCGGCAACGGCTTGTCTGAAACAAAAGAATCAAAGTCCATTAGATTCAGTATGATACCAGCTACAAAATGACCCTCGGATATAAAGTTTTATCAAAAAATAAAAAAATGGCAGATGAAAAATGAAAAAAGTAAAAAAAAACGCGTTTTTTTCACAGTTTTTCACAAAAAAAAGAGTAAAAATCAAAATTTTAAAACCGTCAAGGGTCATCTTGTTGCGAATCATGTTTACAATATGTGGTTTAAATTTCAAGAGAATCGGTTTATTAGTTTTAGTGATACGATGGAGCTAGACTTTGAAAACGTTGTTTCGAGAAAAACGCGTTTGAAGTTTATACTATGAAAAACTCTTATCTAAACTCAATCGGCAATTCCTGCTCCGTACAAAATCCCTTCTGATTGCTCATCATCGTCGATTTCTTCAAGTCTTGCTTGCTTTCGTTTGGTTCTGGTCTCTTTTGAGCACTCAGAACTGCGACAGTTTGCAGAGCGAACACGCTCGTCATCGCGATTGTCGGCGAATCCGATGGCGATCGGGCCGAGTTTGACGCCCATTATTTCCATTATTTTAAGCACTGGACGAAATCCTTCATTAAAGACACACGCGGAAACTTTGCAGGCAATGTCTACGATTTTTTTGCCGTTGAACATGTGTTTAGGTGCCATATTCCATACGCAGTTGTTAAAACTTTCATTATTGTTTTGCGTATGGCCACCTAAACACCTTTCGAGCAGTTCTGTTTTGGTGAGATCCTCGTAAATAGGTTTTAAAACTTCTTGTACTTCCTCAGAAAGAGCAGGAGGATGTTTGTAATGTTGCTGAAGTGCCTTAGCTTTGAGATACTTGCACCATTCTATCGAGCAGTTGTGATATTGCGGCTTGACATCGGTCGAAATTTTGTGGTAATACCCTGCCCATATTTCTTTGCACATACCTTCAATAGAATTCAAATTCCTTCGAATAGCTAAGCTGTAATTTTCAGACAACTGTTTCATCAACTTGATCGTCAAAGTTTGTGTTTTTGCTTTTGACACTTTTTTTACGGTAGCCGTTTTTTTCTTCACAACTGCAGTTTTTTTCAATGCGGCTTTTTGCGGTGTAACGTTTTTCGATGCGATTTTTTCCTCTTCTGCTTCCTTTAGAGCTTTTTTCTTTTGGATCAAAGATTTTCTTGCTTCATTTGCACGTTTGAAAACGCGTTTGGCTACATGTAAAACACACTCCAATTTGCTCATATGCGCTCAGGTAGACGAAATGAGATCCTGACGTTCAGGTAAAAAAAAAAAAAATACTTAGAGAGCTCGGATTTTCATAAAATTTTGACACAATATTTCTGAATGTATGTACTTTCGAAAACAGTAAAAAAATCGATTTTTTGAAATTTTCAAAGTGGACTGGCCCCTTAACGAAGAAGTATTAACTGGCTGCTCCGGTTTTTCAGAGCCCAGAATCTAATATTGCATCAACATATTTAAACTGTTGACTTTTTTCGATCTATTTCGTAATTTTTTAAATTCAATAATTGTTAAGATTTTTTTGATTTTTTCTCGTCGTACTTTTTAATACCAAGTCTTTACGGCATAAACCTAATTTATGTTTGCATCCAATGACGCATAAAAATTCAAGTTGAAACTGCAGAAAGCTGGCACAATTCCAGAAGATATGGCATTTTTTTGGACAAATATGGGGGTCGCAGTAATAGAGATTTATATGTACCGCGAAAAACACTGAGTTTAGAGAGCTGTAAAGATGATTTCAGTCGAGGCGAAATGTCTGAGGCCATAGCAAACGAGTTTACCGCATCCTTGAATGGCGTCATGCGTCCTTGAAGACGCAACGATTTACTAGCGCATGACTCAATCTAGTTTGAGTCAAGCATTTCTAGGATTATCCACTCACGCATTTGTGCATACCGTAGAACAGCTCCTGGAACTTTATAACATTGGAAAATTCTTCGTCACCACCGTTATTTCGTTTTTTTTTTTCTTTTTTAATTTCCATTAATCGTCTATTAAACAAAATATATAGGAAAACCTCAAAACTTACTATTACAATAATTATATTCCTACAATATTTTTTAAGCGATTTTTGAGAGAAAACAAATTTGTCCTGAAAATATTTCAAGAATATTAAAATTTTTATAAAAACAGTCCTCGTCACCAGCATTATTTCATTTTTTTTAATTTCCATTAAAAATCTATTTAAAAAATGTATAAGAAAACCCAAAATTTAATATATCGATAATTATATTCCTACAATATTTTTTTAACCGATTTTAATAAAGAACCAATTTATCCTGCAAATCTTTTAAGAATTATAACATTTTTATAAAAACAGTCAGCATCAACGAGAATTGTTTATTTCTTTTTTTTTTTATTTAATAATTTTTCTTTTTATTTTCGCTCATTTATTTCCTGCAAAATCGCGATCTCACTCTCAATTCAATGCCATCTATTTAAAAAATGCAACTCGTATCGATAAATAGAAATAAAATGAAAACGTAGGTGTGGAAAAGAAGGTGTAAAAATGGTGTAGAATAAAAAGAAATCTGTTTTGCGACGTTGTGTATAAAACATTTTGTCGATAGGTCGTCTGAAGGAGATCTTAAGTCCGCCTGTAGGGTTAACGAGAGCGAGCAAAAGGACGGGGAGAAGAAAACGCAGGAACGACATTGCTCGTTGTAGTTTCCGCTTAACGGCTGGCGTGTCTGATACGTACGGGACGTTACCACTTGCAGCCTGCATCGTCTCTCAGTTATACTCGTGGTACCAGCATCCTGCAACATTTATCGCGTCTCATCTCAGTTATAGATATTTGAAAATTATCTACTATTGACGGGATACCACATTCACCATGACACATTGCGATACTTTGGCAACGGGAGCAAAATCAGATTGTTGAAAATTTCAATGAGTCCTCGTAAATATTTCGGAATATATTTGGAAATTCACACATTGTTTATACAAAGAATGAATTGTTGAGTGTCCCTAAAATTTATAGAAACGTGAGAACAAGTGTAAAAATGTTGTTCACCATTAATTATTATTTTTTTCTACCTGAAGACACACGTAAAAATTCAATTATCCTATGTAATTTTTGTCACGAGGCTTAGTAAAAATGGTCTAAAAATTATGTGATGCTTAGTAAAAAAAAATCGTTTTTAAACAGTCATCGAAACGATGATGGATAATTCTTTTAATGTTTTTTATAATAATAAATTAATGAACCAATTGATTAATTTAACTTGTCTCACTCTCAATTTGTAGACTTATGCTTAAATTTTTCTTTTAGATATCAATATTACTCGGGTATTTTGAAAAATTTCAAACCCGAAAGGAAAAATTTTATTTTATTCTCAAGAAAACTTCAATTTAATTGTTTATTATCTTCAAATTTCCAGATCGGGCCTTCGTCTATTATATTCATGATAATTTTTCAAATATTTCCAATTCTTTCAGTGTACTTACAAATAAATTTGAAAATGCTCTCTAAATACCATGGGAAGCTTCAAATTGTTGTTTTATTCACAGAGGAAAAGTTTTTTTTTCATAACGAAAGTTCAGAGGTTTTAATTAACAGGTAAATATTATTTTAAATGACATAATTTTATGCAGTTATTTTCAGTTTATATATAGTGAAAGATTTAGAACCGTTTCTTATAGCAATGCTTATTTATTTACTGATTCGTTACTTTAAAAGCCAGTGTTAAATTTAATTTCGGATTTATCTTTTTTGAGTTATGATGAGAGAACAGAAAAATGTTGAGAGGTCACAACGAGGTCGATTTGTCGCGGAACGCCCGAGATATACAGATACATAACGTATGGTACGAGTATTGGGTAGGTCCGTTCGTATATATTCTCACCCTCTTTGGTTCTCGCGGCTTCCACCTTCGTTGTTTCGGGGCGGGGGCTTATCGATCCGAATTCCGAAATTCCAACATTAGCGTCGAGTACTCTCGCTCTCGCTCTTTCCATCGAGCTTCTCTCTGAGCTGAGCAAGCGTCAGTGAATGACGTCATCATGTATGGGATGAGACTGCTCCTTCTGCGAACTCTTTTCGACAGCTACTACTTTAGAAAGCTCTACAGTGTCGCAATGCACATACTTCATATTTATATATCTATCCTCCTTACTTAACGTGAAAATCCAACGTTCATAATCGCTCTCGACAAAGATGCACTTCTCATTTTCATTAACCTTTCGATGAGACATTCTCGATGTAACTTTCGCATTGATTAATTATCTTCAAAATGACTTATAAACTGGTGATGATTAAAGGAGCAATTTTGACTACTTATGAAAGACCCTTAAAGTTACAGATGGCGTTTTGCCTGCTGTGTCATTATCGAAAGGCAGAGAGGTATCAAAATTATAACATTTCACTACATTTTTTGCCAATTTTTATTTTTCTCAGACTCCCTAAGATACTAAATTATATCTTGAGGAGTCTCCGTATCAGAAGACATTGAAATATCTTGAAAACAATGCATTTCTATGAAGGTGACATATTTCCGATTGATAAAGTCGCCAAGTCATCATTCTTAAGGCTTTTTTTAAACGCCTTTGGAATGTAAAGTCTACGTATACGCTGATGAAACATTGCTGCTGTACTTTATATGAAACGCCGGCCGGCTACGTCCTCGATCACTACATATGCGTGCACCCACCGAGAGTGTTGAAGGAAACGTTTGCAAGCTCATGCGGTAACCAGAAAACAGCGGCAGCGCACCCAGCAAGTACGTTCGTTGGAGGACGAATGGGGGTGGATGGGGAAAGCGGGCGAAGGGATGGGTGGGGTTAAAAGTTCGAGAAAGGAACGCTCGGGGTAGCCACACGTTGACGTCGACGAGAATGTAACGTAACATCACGCTTTCTCAACGCAAATATAGACCCAAAGGCTATTTCGCATGAATACGTAGGTGGTTATTAGGGCATACTCGAATATAAAGGCCTTACCGAGGCAATATGAAAATTCAGGGTAACGTATAATCGCGAGTTACCCTGAAATACCCAAAATCAAATTACCCAAAAAAATGGATTGATTACAATGTGCACTGAAAAAAAAAAAAAAGAAAAAAAATAGTTCACTATTATGCACGAATCATTTTATCAAGTTATCTAAAACTGAATTGAGGCAAATTTACAAGGGGCGAGAACGTAAAATTAAACCTTAAAAAAGGTTTAAAATTATCGAAAGCAAAATAAAAAAGAGATACTCTGCAATGACTGAAGGAAAAAACTGAGTATTTTGGAAATTCAAAAAATATGTTGAACAATTGAGAGTGAGAGAGCCGGATTCTATTTCGGAATGAACTGAATAAGCAGTTTTTATCTCGACTACCCAATGGAAACGACGACAGTTAAGGAGGGAAAGTCATGTAAACGTACATTTTTTCAAGATTTTTTTTATAAAGAAATGGAATAGTTTATTGAATTAACATAAAGTATATCTCAAAATATACGATGTAAGGTATATTGACAAATTTTTTAGACTAAATTATTTCAAAATGGCGACGCCACAGCTGCTGGAAGCAGATTTGCGCCGTGCAGCCTACAGGTCTGAAATCTTAACTAAAATAAAAAAATCAAATTTTTATTATTAAAATACATTAATATGCTTTGCATGACGGAGAGAAAAAAAATAAAAATTTAGGACCATTTACAAAAATACAAAAATAAGTGATTTTCTTCAAAATGGTTCTAAATTTTTAAGTTTTTTTTTCTCTCCGTCATGCAAAGCGTATTAATGTATTTTTACAATAAAAATTTGATTTCTTGATTTTAGTTGAGATTTGAGTCCTGTAGGCTGCACGGCGCAAATCTGTTTCCAGCAGCTGTGGCGCCGCCATTGTGAAATATTTTAGTCTAAAAAAATGTGTCAATATACCTTACATCGTATATTTTGAGATATGCTTTATGTTAATTCAATAAACTATTCCATTTCTTTCTAAAAAAAAATCTTGAAAAAACGTACGTTTACATGACTTTCCCCCGTTAATACGTATTAACGCCAATTTATATAATCACTGAGCAGTTTGTAGCTTGAGTCGAATAAAGTTTTCATTTTGTGGTCCAGAGAGCTGTTATTGTGAATTAGAAAAAAATTCTCGTATCTTGAAGAACAGAAAGAAGATTATATTAATTTGATGACTTCTTTCAAAAGCTTTCTTCCTTTCAATTCATTATAATCTCGATCGAATATATAGGCTCAATCGTTACGTGGAATCTCCGGAGGAATTTCTTCACGCTAAACTGCAGGTATCGAATGGGGTTGTAACAATGAAAACTCGGAGGGAACAATGCGAGCCCAGCTCGTCTTGCCCCAGGTATTCTCGGAATATATAAGCTTATTCTCTCTCTCTCTCTCTCTCTCTCTCTCTCTCTCTCTCTCTCTCTCTCTCTCTCTCTCTCCCTCCCTCCCTTTCTCGTTCCTTCTCTATTTCTCTTTCTCTCGTTGCTTTTGGAAGGCACATATACTCTCGTGCCTGGGCTGACCAACAATAGCTCGATCAATCGGCACACTCCAATGACGGTTGGATCGTGCTGCCACATTCACGAATCTCGAGTTCGCAAAATCTTGATTACATCATCAGAATTCGTATTATTAATTATCTAAAGCTATCAACAATAAAAGCCATGAATAAGTATTTAATTATACTCTGTGACGAGTAATGAAATCTAATTAAATTTACACTCCCCGTACACTGAGAAAAGAGTTTAATTGAATTTACTAAGGCTTCATAAAATACATCGAATATAATATTTCGTTCATTGGAAAAACTATTTAGTTGCACGGGTCATTGATTTTATTACACTGAACAAAGATATGTATTCAATCAACTAAATAAATTTTGTTGTCTTCGATTTTGTTTAATCAAGGAAAGATATGTTTTATCTAATAAAATAAATACTTAGTATAAATATATTACATTCGACGTATTTCACGAAGGCATTTAGTTGATTCAACTAATCTCTTTTCTCAGTGTAATGTGAATTCGAGAAGTATCTTTTCTAAAAAATCAAGTCTATTAATGGAATCCCCAGAATATTTTTAACCCCTTTGACTGAGATTACTATTATTAAAAATCATTACGTAAACAGAACCAGCATAATTATTTCGACCCTGCATTACTGATATCTTGATCGACTTCATATTGATGTTACGTCATGTCAATAAAGTTGTTAGTATATTGAAGTTTTTCTACGACAAACCATTGAATGTAAAATATTGAGAATCTGAAACGAATATACGTTAATATAAATCATTTCGTTTTGTGGAAAGTGTAAAAAAAAAAAAGTAGGCATGAATGCCTTTCAGATGTGTTTCATTTCTCAAGGTAATTTGTCGGAAATCGAGCTCTTTCATCTTGGGGTATGTGTTGTCGTCAAAAGGACCAACAATTGAGGCTCACAGTACCGAAGTGACACGTCATCGTATATCCACTTGGAGCACTATGTATCCATTATATATATACACACACACATATATACATGTAATATATTCGATTATATACATATACGAATATACATATACACGTGCGCGTCGGGAGTGCAAGGTGAAAGCGGCGACAACCCCGTCGTGTGGTGGCTCAGAGCTTTACGCAGAGAGAACCACGTCGTGGGTTGTGTCGGTCGCGTCGCCGGTGCTTGCTGACGTCACCTGACAAAATGGCGCTCACGTGACGTCACATTACATCCTCCTTCCCTTCCCCCTCCATGAAACGACGTTGCGAAGGCTTGCGCGTATCAGAGTGACCGAAAGAGAGAGAGAGAGAGAGAGAGAGAGAGAGAGAGAGAGAGAGGGAGAGATAGAAGGCAAAGAGGGTGTAGCGGTACTGTGAGATAGTTACGGTGGACTAACGGGTGCAACTCTCCTCTGTTAGCTCGCAACCCTATCACATCAGCCATCACCATTTCTCTATCTTGTTTATTATTTTTCTTCTTTTCTCTCTTCCTCTCTTTCTCCCTCTCAGCAGGTTTCAGTTGCATCTAAATTTAAAACAACCCTGATTTCTCCCAAATATCGTTCCGCTGCGTCACATCTCACCGGCTCCATCCCAATGCTCATCAATCATTATTTTAATGACTATTGCTATACACGTGAGTTAACGAATACTAAAAAAAATGTACAAGTGCGAGTTGAACTCGCGTGGAGAGGATTCCGTACGATGAATATGTTATCTACCATGTTTTTTTTTTTAATCTGACCCAAATTTGTTTGTGGTAACTAAAAATTTTAAGACCATAAACTTCTTATAGGTTTTCCTGTAGTTTATAAGTACAGAACCGTTTTCTGTATTTTTTTCAAAATTTTAAGCTCAGTAGTTTCGAAGATAAGGGGGGGGGGGATGCTCAATTTTCATCTATTTTCTTAAATAACTTTAAAACTATTTATTTTAAAATTATTAAAAAAATATATTTGAGACCCTCACAAAAAACCCTTTCATTTGATATGTCACACGGTACAGTTTACAAAACTTTTTTTTTAATTTTCTAATTTGCCCCCCAAAAGTGACCCCCATATTCAAAATTCATATATTTACGTTACACGCCCGTGTTTGGGTTACGGAAATTCATACGTGTACCAAATTTCAACTTAACAGGAGAAACCAGTTTAGGAGGCCGAAATTTTGGTGTTTTTTGTGAATTTTTTTTAACAGGGAAGGAATAATCGGAATTTGTTTAAACTTGGAGGATATTTTATTCATGTTTTGAAGTACACTTTGTCATTTTTTCAAGTCATTTCCGCGGGAAATACTGGAGTTAGAAGCTGCTGTCCATGGACGACATTTTTTCAACTGGTGGGCATTCCAGCTCAAAAAGTTATTGACCAGTCGTTCTGAAAATTTGTGTGAATATTCTTTATTCAATTACAATCTATATGAACCTAACTCTGGAATGATATTATTATTGAAAATATTTTTTTTAATGCAAAAAAGGTGAAAAAACATGGTATAAAAACATGACATTGTGTTCAAACACCTCAAAAACATGAAATTTTCAACTTTTTTTATCACAATTAGGTTCATATTCTTGGAAAATATGTTGTTAACGAAAAAAGAAAATTGTAATGATTACAGATAAAAATTGTGACTTCAGGAATGCCTACCAGCAAAAAACTCGGATGGCGATCGTCCATGGACAGCAGCTTCTAACTCCACTATTTCCGTCGGAAATAGCTTGAAAAAATTACAAAGTATACTTCAAAATATGAATAAAATATCCTATAAGTTTAAACAAATTCTGATTATTCCTTCCCTGTTAAAAAAATTCACGAAAAACACCAAAATTTCGGCCTCCTAAACTGGTTTCTCCCGTGAATCGGTCTAGTAGATTCGGAGCAAATTGACTGTAACCGACGGACAGACAGACAGACACACGAGTGATCCTATAAGGGTTCCGTTTTTTTTTTCATTTGGACGTACGGAACCCTAAAAATAGGAATCAAGAAAACTTCTGGGTAACTATGACACTGTACGAACTGTCTCATGCTTTTGTGTCAAAAAAATGTATATGAGAAGTATTCCCTCGAGGCTGCTACGTAATTGTCAATTAAACCTTTTTTTTAATTAAAAATGTTTCGAAGAAAACAGAAATTTGAAATTTTTCAAGTAAAAGTTTTTCTAAAGTTCGGAAATACACAAATGAGATGATTTACTATTGGATGGACTTGCTATTATAGCTGCAAGACTCTTTTACCATTGTTTTTAGTTTGCAATTTTAGAAAAATTTCGAATTAAAAGAAAATTTATAATTCTTTTAACTAATTTGGAGCATATGGGTTTTAGTTTTTTAAAGTAGTACATTAGTTTTAATTTTTATCCTATATGGGGTGTATTCTAATTGAGGTGACCACTGTCAGTTTTCCAGGACAAGCTCCTAATCAAATAAACATAGGAAAAAATGAAGTTTTTTTAAATGTCAACGAACAGTCTCTCATCGATATCATCGTTGATGACACCGCGAACTTTGTCGAGTCCGGAATTCTAGGTAGGGCTAAACCCTCGGGGCAGGGAGAATAATCGACTCTTCATTGTTGGCTAATGAACCGGGCGTCCGGGTTCACTCGAGAGCCACAACGTGTCGTAGAATCGATATTCCACCGAGTGAAGCTAGGAGGTCTCTCTCTCTCTCTCTCTCTCTCTCTCTCTCTCTCTCTCTCTCCCTCTCCTCTTGCTATCTCGCTCTTTCAACCCTGCCCTAGCCCGTGCCCGTAAAGCTTACCTTCAAAGTTTTGTTGATTATGATACGGACCCGATGAAGAATCTTACATGGCCACAAAATCCACAACAAAACGACCTCGGTTCGCCAATGTTAAACTTCCGGAGTTCATTTCGCTTAATCCGGTTTTGTTAAAGCCCCAGAATTACCGATTGCAGGTGATCCGAACTTGCTATATTTATTAATAGACGTACTAAGATTAATCTCCGCGAATTTAATTACTTCCTCATCACCTCTTCAACAAATATTCTATTACTAAATTTAGTTACTCTCACGATGTTTGTCCTACGAATCATTATTACTTTATTAACGTGAGAATTTTTTGTTTACCCCAGAAAGTCCATTTCGCCGAACGGTAGGGACTTCCAATTATTTCTATCCTAAATCGGATCATTCATAACCGTGCAGTGAAGAAAATAATCGTAAAAACGTTGGTCCAGCCAAATGTCGAGGAGCCATACGACGACATGAACATTTGGCAACGAGCACTGCGCTCACTCGACGTTATATCCATATGCAACAATCCTGAATCAACAAAAACGATCTTTGGCTCTTCCAGCAGTCCTTGTTACATAAATTCCAATACATCTATCTATATACCATCTACGCTCGAGATGGACGAGAAATTGTTGAAGTTTTTTTGTACGACAACTACCAGTGGAAGAGACTTGGAATAAAAAACGATCTATCAGCAAAAAGGATCTTCGATCCTTTATTTTATCATCAAAGCTGCTAGACAGAAGTGGCTTTCTTCTGTAGCTTATCATCCATTGAGTAATTCTTCATTCCCATACCGAATCATCAAGCTAAACACCGATTTTACAAAGGTATAATACAATGCTGATGGAGGAAATTAGATTGTAGTAGATTATCCGTAACTTGCGGTTAGTCATATACGTGGATACGCTTGTCATATCTCGTTGGACCTTGACCGATACCAAGGGAACGTACGCGCCTCCGCTCCTCTCTCTCTTTCTCTCTCTCTCTCTCTTTCTCGCTCTCTCTCTCTCTGCTCCCGCGACGATGAATTAATTACAGCAGCAGGACACCGAGTAGTTGCCGGCAGCGGTGATGGCAACGGGCGCCGGCTATTAATTACGCAAACGCGTATTCGAATGTTCGTCGTTGGGTTACCAACAGAGACACTAGTTGGAGAGTTTCTAGCTGACCTGAGCTATTTACAATTAAGAAGCTGGTCATCACTGTGTTTCAGCGAATCAGCATTTGTCGATTGTCGTTTTAACGTACTGCCAGTCCGAAATCCCTTGACACAACCATCTGCGATCCACTTGATTCGAATCAAGATTAATTTCTTAGTATCATTTCTACGTTCATTCGTCTCTTATTACTCTCAGTTGATGCTTAACATTTGGCTGCTAGAGCTACAAATTTAAGACTCACTTGCTTCTGTTTTTTTCTTAGTGATTTCTCTTCTCAATTTCAACCTTGCCAATACTTTCTTAAGTTCATCTTTACTTATCGTCAGAATCCCTTGTGACATATTGGCACAAGGCGAATGAATGGAGAAAACAAAATTACAATGTTTCGTAGCTGTCACGTTACGTCGATGATTAAAATTATAGGGTGCGGTCATTCGTTTGTGCACTGATTTGTATTGTCCGTAAAATGCAGCATCCAATCGTGTTGAAATTTCTATATGACAGACTCCCGCAGAAATATCTTTAAATTACAGACCCCGATCCTCATCTTGAACTTCCTGAATGCTAATATTAGATTTTGTACATGTTGGATCAATCGATGTAACGACGTCGTCGTCTCTTCGACGGAGAACAGTCGAAAAATTCTGTACCGGAAATCAGCCGTTGCTTTTGCAGCAAAATTAGACGACTTTTTTATTAATGGAATTGACAGGAATGATAAGTATGCCTGAGAATAATGCATAATGGGCGACATTTTGAATTACCGTTTCCAATTAGCATCTCTAAAACCGTTGCAACTGTTTTGCACACTTTAGTAAAATTCCTCGATATTCTGGTTACCAGAAAACAGTGCAAATAGTCAGCCTCTTCGAAAATTCAGCTGCCTATTAAATTCTGCCAAGTTATACATCCGGTTAATCCCTATAACTATATTCGCGAGTTAGTTATACCACCTTTTCGTTGAACCGCGTCTCGGGGAAGGAAAGAAGAAAAAGAAGGAGCGAGAAAAGGGGGCCGAGAGGGGGGAGGGGAAGATTGAAAACTCGTGAGAACGTGTCTGCCCTCGCGTCTCGTCGACGGGGTCGAGGAGCAAATTAGCTTCTCGTATAACGTGCAGCCGTGTCGTATTTATACGAGAATGCGAGAAAAGTCCGAGGCTGCTGAGGGAGAAGAAGATGCAAAGGGTTGTGCGGAAAAAAACAAAAGAGAGCAGTTGAGCCCAGCTTGTGCGCGAGGGGAGAGTTAGAGGATGTTAAGGGACAGAAGTTTAGGACGCAAGAATATGGAATATAATTATATCCTTTGAGAATTATGTCGTTACGTGGACTAAGTTTCGGGAATGTGTGTGGAAAGAGTCACCTCATTATCCTCATCCCCTTGCACGAGAGAAGCGCTGAACAAAAGTATGACTTGAGCCGTAATTCAAATTATTACTAAAATATCCGGTGATTGAAAGGAAAAACGTTTGGAAAATTGAAAAAGGGCCATGTAAGAGCTAAGAAAATAAATATTTCATCCCTTCGGATGTCTAGCGAAAAATCCCTTTACGATTATTGCTGCTAGACGGATCTTCGAATTTTTTTCTTCTATAGATCCATGAATTTTAATATATAAACGTACATGCACATATCCAGTTGATTCTACAAAGACTAAGATAAGAGGATGAGATAAAGACGACGCCAGACTGACGCGGGCATTCCGCCACGAAATTAGACTATCCCTAACGCAGAAAAAACTTATAAAGAGCTCTCTTCGTTCCAGTAAAGTAGACATCGTTGAAATTGTACTCGTGTATAGCTATACATGTACATTTACGTATCATATATGTGATGCTCATAGTACTTTGAGAATGACCATGTCGGAGGGTTTTGGCATTCAGAACGAGGTACGGAAAACCACCGGAATATTTTCTCTCCGCCTTCTAAAACTGGGCTTCTTGCGAAAGATCACCTACACTTACACACATAGACAAACAAAGACACAACGAAAAACCAGCGTACACTATTGTACACAGGATCAGTATACCGAAAGGATAAATAAGCTGGGTGAGCTTCGAAAAGTGAGAGCTTTGTGAGACTCCGGAGAAGCTGGATATCTCGGCGACTATAACACACCGAATCCACCCCTACAATATCGACGGGTTTCACTCCACCAATTTTGCTTTTCTACTTCTCTCTCTCTCTCTCTCTCTCTCTCTCTCTCTCTCTCGCTCTCTCTATCTCTCTTTCTCTTTTTTATCGATCACAAGTTACAGCACAGATTTATCTTCAGTTTATAATCATTCGTCACTGGTATTACTAATAATGGCCTAAAAAAAATGCCATTAATGAATCAGTTAATTAGAAACTTGGGAATTATTCCGTCATCTGAAAAAATGGTTGAAACGAAAAATTCTTAGATAACGAGACTAACTTGCCAAGTTATTTTTTTAATATAGCTTTTAGACTGTTACAACTTTGCCAAAGTGCAACAACTTCGTTCCTTCCCTACTTACCAAAAGTTTATCAGACTCTAAGAAGGTCCTGAACCGGCTTAGTTTGGTTAAACTCAACCAGAATTCTGACAAATAATTATAAAAGTCTTCAGTTGCTTTGGGACGTTTTTTAAAACCGCGCCGGCGGACATTGATAGACTCGAATGCAACACTTGGAGGTATTTTGTTGTTTAATTCTAAAAAGTGAGCTAAAGCGCAAACTGTAGTCGGACGAGCACAGAGCTCTTGAACGTCCTTGAAAGAGCCCCGTTTTCCCTGTATTACCGAAAGTTTAATTGGATTTAGCACTCTACGAGTGATGCCAGGGTAACGTTTTAACGATGGACTGACCGCACGAATCCACGAGGTCAGAAATCGGAAAATTAAGTGAGAGAACAAAGCGCGACTAGAACGTTTGGCATTTATATACATACGAGGTGACAAGAACGTGCGGCACTTATACACACATACAGACACACACACGCATTTAAATGTACAGAAAAGTTTGATATAGGCTACGGTGAAAGTCGAGTTTCCCGTCACTCTCTGGAAACGGGAACGAATTTTCACGAACGAAACAGCTGGCCTCCGTAGCCGCATACAGGCACAAATAAAACGTACACACACGTACAAAATTGAATAGAAATTTCAATTCGTAAAGCGTGTCCATGGATACGCACACACGTGAGGACAACGTTGCCAATTACGCTATTCTAAACTCGAACGCCGAAGTATCTGCAGTCGTGCACGAATTATCAACGAAAATACGGTTAAATTTTATCATACGGATATAGCGATGTGAGGCGTGGTTTTAATAATTGCCGAAAAAAAAAATATCTACTGGAGTCAAAAAATGGCTGAACTTTAACTAAGTTTGGAAACGGGATAATTGGCAGTAGAATAAGCCAATGTTTGGTCAGACGCATGTCCTCTGATTTAATGGGTGAATTGAGATTTTTGGTGGCTTTTTTTAATACAAAAATACGCCATTTTGGCGTATTTTGGATCAATCACCGTCATCGTAATGAGCATTATGTGAGCATTAAGAATACACAATTTAATTAAATGAAGAAAACGAGAATTGGTCGCATGGAAGAAAGTCGTAAGAGGCATTTCTAGGGGCACGTGCTTCGTCTGGTCGATAGAAAAAAAGGTTGTCGCGTTTGATGCACTCAATTAGGGCGCACTGATGCTTTTTAAGAACAAAGGGATAAAGCTCGTCGACGCGCATGGCAATTACCAACCATTCTACTTGCTTGGGTAAACGATTCACTCCTATCGTACATCCGCGACTGCATCATCGATCAACCAACCTTTTATAACATTCATTTTTCTTTTTATTTTTTCAAGATCGTTTAAAATAAATGTGACGAAAAAAGAAATTTTCAATACAATAGGAATTCTCGGTGATCCTGTATACGTCCTTTTTTAAATCGATGGAGATCCTTTGGAAAAAAAAGAGAATACAACAAAGATGTTTTGTGAAAAGGGTTCTCGTGTCACTCGAGATCGACAAGGTTATCGCTGTTACGAAGCCTGTCAAGTATTTTGACCGAGATCCATCTTTTTAACGAAAAATCACGCAAAAGATCGTAACCATCCCCCACCTCCCTCTCTTCTTCCCACCCTCTCGATTTTCCCATCCATCCATGAAGATCCAACCGTTTCTCAGGGAGCTACTCGAATATTTATATCTCCTTCCCTCTTCTCCCGCTCCTCCGCCCTTCCAGCTTCGTCTGTCACACTACGTCCATCCTCCACTCTTTAAACCTCTTCTCGAGATTCTCATCGAGTTCGCTGCATCACTGCAAAATTTGTAATTCACAAAGGAGTCCATCAGTTTGTTGTACGCCGCTTTTAGCGACGCATACATTTCCCCTCGAATCACAATTTTTTTTAAACCTGTAAATAGAAAAAAAAAGAATTCATTAAATGTACAAAATACTACAAATTATTAATTGCCAGAAAACTAAATTTATACTTACTTTTTATTTATTTTTCCTGCGCCGTTGAATGCTCCGGGAGAACCTGAAAAAATAATGTAAAAGAAATGAAATAGTATGAAGAAAGTATATAATTATAAAGCTACTATTTAATCCTAATCTAATTAAATTGATTCGTGCATTATTAACGAGTTGATGCATCAAATATCAACAAAAAAAATATATAACCTAGCGGAAAAGTGTACATAGGAGAAACCGGGAGGAAGATCAGTACACAGATCAAGGAATACCAACGGTGTGTCAAATATGGCGATATTCTTTAGTCTGCATTAGTCGAACACAAGATGGAAACACAACAATCCGTCCTTTTCGACAAAGCTCAAATGCTGGCCAACCCACTGAGTTATTTCTCTAGGAAACGTAGAGAAGGCCAAGAAATCGGGAAACACTCGTACAACCTTAACAGAGACGGAGGTTACCAGGTCCACCCAATCTGGCACACCGTCCTCCCGGTTTTTTAATTGACCAGCTAATCAATCAAAAACTCTGATTGGCTGGTGCAGTCATCCGGAACGATGATCATGCGTATATAAAGACTACCTGAGACCAGGGAGATTCAGTATCGGAGCTCTCAGCCCTGACGATGCAAACTGTAACGTTTACGAAACGTCGGTAATACGCTGAAACTCTACACGGCATCCACCCTGAAGCCATAAACTATTGTAACGATAATGGCCGTGAAAGCCTCAAAACTAAAATTTATAACATCACCCACTGGTGAGATTATATTATCAGTTTATTCATATTTATAATAATAAAAGTCATGCGGCGTGCACTTAATTAGACATGCAAATTAAATTTATTATTATTATTTTTTTTATTGCATTACCATTGCCCAGGGTTCTCCCCGTTTTAGCTTGCCCCCCCCCCCCTTTTCCAATGACACCCCCCTGTGCGACTGCAGCCGACTTATCCCCAACTGTATCGCATTTGCCGAGGGCGAAGGGAAACTGCAGAAAACCTTGTCGATACAGCCGGTACCTACCTAATTTCCCCGGGTAGCAATACGAGCACGCTCAAACACGGCTACCAGACACTGAAAACCGAATTTTGTTGAAATATTGAAATATTTTGTTGGACGTATTCAACAAAATTATTTCGTCCAGGCAACAAAATTTCAAATGTTACAACAAAACTTCGTTACAGTAAAAAGAAACTTTATTGAAACGACAAAAATTTTGTTGCCTGGACGAAATAATTTTGTTGAATACGTTCAACAAAATATTTCAATATTTCAACAAAATTCGGTTTTCAGTGGAGGTGCTTAAGAAAGGTACCTCCTCCTCGGTAACAGGAAAATTCATCCAATGAAAATTCGCCCCCGGAAAATCCGTCTTCGGAAAATTCGCCCACCGGAAAATTCACCCGACGGAAAATTCGCCCACCGGAAAATTCACCCGACGGAAAATTCGCCTGCGGAAAATTCACCCACGGAAAACTTGCTCTTGTTGATTTAATGTTTCATATTACTAATAATAATAATAAATAAGCCAGTGATACGTGCTCCGGCACGTGTAGGGAAAAGATATATACCACAAATTATAATTCTAAAATATATTTCATTTTCTTATCTTGAATGCTTTTACTCTCGAGTGTATACTCACAGCCTTTTTTTCCTAATGCACTCTGTATCGCACTGAAAATGCGAGAGCCAAGGGGAATTGTGGAAAACACGATTGATGTAGGTGCCACCCTACTATTTCCACATGTCCAACTATTGAAACAACAACCCAAAGATGACCCGAACCCACCCTACTATTTCCACATGTCCAACTATTCAAACAACAACCCAAAGATGACCCGAACCCACCCTACTATTTCCGCATGCCCAACTACTCAAACAACAACCCAAAGATAACCCGAACCCACCCTACTATTTCCACATGCCCAACTATTCACACAACAACTCAAAGAAGACCCGAACCCACCCTACTATTTCCATATGTCCAACTATTCAAACAACAACCCAAAGATGACCCGAATCCACCCTACTATTTCCACATGTGCTACAAACCCACCTTACTATTTCTATACATCCAACGATTCCACGCACACATCCCGACATGCTACAAATTCAAGATAAGAAAATAAAATAAATTTTAGATTTATAATTTGTGGTATATATCTTTTCCCTACATGTATCGGAGCATATATCAGTGGCTGTGAAACAAGCGAGCAAGAGCAAGTTTTTCGGGGACGAATTTTCCTGGGGGTGAATTTTCCGTCGGGTGAATTTTCTGCGGGCGAATTTTCTGTCGGGCGAATTTTCCGGGACGAATTTTCCTAGATCCCTCCTCCTCAGCTGTAATGCAATGAACCAGCCAGTACACGGCTAGGGGGCCACCATCCGCACGATGAGAACCGTCCACGGGAGGCGCACCCGGAGCCGTACATCGACCGCTCAGGCATCACAGCGAGGTATGGAGATGATTTATATTAAGGTGGAGTCCAAACCACCCGGGATTACAGTGGAAACACGTGAAAAAAATCTCAATTTTTCATTGGTGTTTTGGCCGGGATTCGAACCCGGGACCCGCGGCGTGCGAGCCTAAGCCCTCATCCACTAGACCAACCGCTCTGTCCCCATTAAATTTATTAATAATTTTATTCTTACCTTCTTTAATTTATAGTCCATAATCTCTGTAATAATCCGAAAACTACACTCATCCCACTATGTAAACAAAAACTGATATTAGGGGTTAAAAACTGGACTTATGAGGGATCGTCGTCATGACGAAAAAATCTCGGGGACCCGGCCATAAAAAAATTCGCAAATACAGCGCGGTAAATACCGCTGTCGCTATAGAGGCGCCTCGTTCCCCATTCCACCCTCGAAGCTCGAGCAGCCGATTCCCCGAATTCGAGCGCGCTGTTAACTTTTCCGCGAATTCAAAAAAGTCGAGCATTTTCACGCTAATTTTTTGCCCTTCCACTTTCCCTATCCTCCTTGTGCATAAGGATTTGTATAAATACGGGTACTTTTGTACAAGGAAGATCACTCTGCTTCGACAGGGCACTCGTGACAGAAGTCTCCCGACACGGTATCCGTGATAGTGAAATTAGAGGACAGAGAGCTATCTGGCACGGTATTCGTGGTAAGAAGTTTCTCTTATACCTATATCATTTTTCCCCATCTTAATATTTTTAGGAGACTCTTTATACCTATTTAATTTTTCCCCATTTCATTATCTTTTTGGAGTCTCTCTATATCAATATTATTTTTTCCCATTTTATTATCATTCTTGAATACAATAAAATAATTAAATTCGATCCTCAATTAAAAAATGCCTCAATTAAGGGGACCGTATGGTCTAGAAATTTGAAAAAATCGATTTTTTTTTTTTTCGATATGTCGAAAGTATAGTATCTCAAGAATATACTGTGAAATTTTCATGCGGAAATTCTCAATATTACAGCTTCTACAGCCCATAACGCAGGTAGAGAGCGGTCCGCGACACGAAAACGTTCAAAGCCTTATTGGACACAAAGCCTTACGGGGATGATTTTTTAGTTTGCAAAAAAGAATGTGTTTTGCATGTTAAAAAACGTTTGTACAAACGTGCTGTTGATGCGAAAAAAAAACATGCACAAATAAAGAAAGCAACAAAGAAATTGACAGAAAAAGAAGAGGGAAAAAAGACACAGCGGAAATCGATAAATAAAACACCGAAGCGTCAACAATTGACGAATAAATTATTGCAAGAGCTGTCAACTTATTACGGTCTAGCAATTAGACGTAATTCAGATTCGACTGAAGGGATGAGAAGTGAAATATGGGCAGCATATTATCACAAAATTTCAACAGATGAAAATCCGCAACACTCGTACTGTCCTCCAGGTTCCGAATCGTGGTGCAAGTGGCGTCAAAGTGAGGCTGCAGGTACTTTAGAAACCTACGAGCACCCACCTGCTCTGTGCGATGAAGCACAAGAGATATTAAAACCAATTTATGAAGAATTGACAGCAGAGACTTTATTGGAAAGGTGTATTGGCAGTAATACGCAGAACAATAACGAAAGTTTCAATGCTTGCGTGTGGCACCTTGCGCCGAAACATCTGTTTGCCGGAAAAAAAATCATTGATATTGCCACTCACATTTCCGCTTGCATATTCAATGAAGGATTTGCATCCCTATTGAAAATAATGGAGACCATGGGCATAACAATCGGGCCACAAGCGGAGCAACTAGCGCAAAACCGAGACGAGGTGCGAGTATCGAGCGCCAACCGTAGGAGCACGGACAACTCCAAAGAGGCTCGGACAGCTCGAAGAAATGAAAGGAGTGAGGAAATCTTGAATTATGAACGTTCCGAAGGAATCCTATATGGTGCCGGAATCGCGGATTAACTGTAAGTATTCAAAATTTGCTCAATTTTTGAAAATATCTGTACCTCAAACTTTAAACTCATTTATCTCGAAACGACTTTTTTCGGCACTGCGCAGGTGAAAACAAAAAAACTATTCAACCGAATCACTTGAAATTTGGATATGTTGTTCACAACATGTATGGCTATCGTCGGAACTACAATCATAATTTTATTTAAATAATTTCTTATTGTTTATACTAAAAAACTAGTGAAAAAAAAACCCGATTTTACGAATTTTTTTTCAAAAGCGCGCCATTTTGTCAACTTTTAATTTTTTCGATTTGTTCTAGTCCCGACCATAACTGCACTCTTTCTGATTAAGAATCTTCTTGAATTTTGTGTTTCAGATGAGTAGAAGTCTCGGATCGATCTTCACCGTCCGGGTCGGATTTTTCGAGAGGGTCGTCTTCAATGCCAATTATATGATAATAAACACTGTTTTTAAAATTAAAAAAAAATTTTTTTGTATACTTAATAAAGGTAGTAATAAACCCGAAAAGTTAAAACATCGATTTTTAAATTTTTTAAGGCAAAAAAAAAATCGTGAAAATAGGTGAAATTTTCGTGCTCTAGACCATACGGTCCCCTTAATTAATTTCCTTTCTATCTGTTTCTTGTTGTTACGGTATCTTATAAAAAAAATGCCTCACATTTTTTCCCCTTCTTACATCCGACGCGACGCAAGGAAGAGGAGGAGGAGGAAAGAATACGAAATAAAAAAGGAGGCAATTAAAAAACTCCTGAACCCACGCTTGAAAGGAGGGAAGGCATATCCATCGCCTCTACCCCGCTCAATCGAGCTAAACATTTTTCCAAAATATCCCCTTGTGAACTGGTCCCTCACCCCTCACTACTTTCACCCCTTCCGGGTACCCCGCCTCAGCATTCTCCTCCTCCTAAGAAAAAAAAAAATATATTCATTGAAGGAAAGGAGAATAATCCTCCTCCCACTCATGAAGCGATAAAAAAGGGACGGAGGTCACTGTTTGATCCACTAAAAAATTTTGGAGGTAGACGTCACCGGGTCCTCCTACAAAGACATTTATCAGGAAGTCGAAGCCTTAACCAAAGCACCCATCAGCCCTGAGGATATTCCCATCCGAAGGCCTACCCGTCCAAGTCGACCCCCTACCAATCCATGCAATAACATGCCGCTGCTCGAGACCCCTCTCAAAAAATCACGAACTTAAACGCTTGTTATTTATTTATTTTTTTTATTATCTTCTTGTTTTTTTTTTCATTTATTAACATTATATCACTTTATAACGTTTTACTGTGCTTGTAAAAAAGGAAAAAAAAACCTGCTTGGGCTTCCGCTTATGTGTTATTTGAAATATTCAGTCTTAGGCTAACTTTAAACTAAAACCTCCTACTGTGTCGATTTACTTATTTGTGTGTGTTTACTTTTCCATTATAAAAACTAATTAATGAACCTGGAGTGTTAACACTCACAAATATGATCCGTCCTCGGATCATATTTGGAGACAAATATATTAATCGATTACAAAATGAGAAATACAAAAAGAAAAAAAAGAACGCGATTCATCCGATATTATCATATAAAAAAAATAGAAACAAATATCATCATAATAAAAAGCGAATAATGATTACAGTAAATAAATAAAATAAACGCGATAATTCTCGTAGGTTTTTACGAATTTGTTATTTATTTCTAAAAATAAAATGCGAGCGCGAAATAAAACAAACAATCAGTTATTGTACAAAAAACGGAAAATTTTCACATTGTTTTATTGAATAAATTAATTTTGTTAATATTTCGAACATAAAATCCGCCTTTCTCACGTTTATTTCATACACGGAGAGAAAAATATCACAAAAATTACCGTGCTCTGCACAACAAATTAGGTGCGCAAGACTTTACTGCGATAATTTATAAAAAAAAACAAATTAAAGATTCCAATCAACATCGCAGTACTTGAAATAAAGTTATGAATTTTTATAAAAAGCCTATGAATTTTTGTAATACGGCACAGTAAAATTTCGGAAACAGCACTGTAAAAAGTCTCATTACAAAATAAAAGTTCCTTTTGCCGGAATTTCTTATAAATATTCTGAAATATTTCTCTCCATGTACCTGCTCTGAAATTATTAGGAAGCTTGGACTGACGCGTAGCGACATTTAGCGTACGGCGAAAGCGTTCTATTACAACTGGCGTGAAGTT
>OZ022422.1:16089536-16172951 GCA_963989365.1 Rhimphoctona megacephalus | reverse complement strand
TCTTCGAAATACATCAAGCACCAAGGCATTTTCCGTATTCATTAAAAAAAATAAAAGGAATTTCCTACATTACACTTTGGGTTAAATAGTCGAATGAAATTGCAAAATAATTTGAAGTTAACTGTTACTTTTTGGATTATTATTTCCAAAAAAATCCTTTTCAAGTAATTGTTTAATTTTATTTAAGGTAATATGGCTACTTCAGACTAGTCAAATGAGTGCTAAATTTTCAAAATATATTTATGCAAAGTTCAACGCTCTAATTAAATTAATTGAAGGTTGATGTGTATTACAGCATGTTTTATTGACCTAAAAAAAAATTTAATAACGATGGATCTGCGAAATCATCAACCGATAACTGCAAAATTCCATGATGTCATATTTTCATTGAGATTTTTCAAAGAATAATCCGTATTTTTCATGCGATTTTAACGCATCACGTCTTATTTTGTTCCCCAAGAGATCCTCTACGAATTCATCGTGTAGGTTTTTTTATAAACTTGTTAATATGAAAATTAGAGCAATTGATTTACAAACATTTTTTTTAGCCAATTAAACAATTGGCTGCAACAGTAAAACGATGAAACTCAGAAAAAAATCAACACGGTGAATTCATAGAGGATCTCTTGGGGAACGAAATAAGATGTGGTGCACACCGAGAAAAGAAATTTGTTGATTCAACAAAATTTTTGTTGAATCAATAAATTGTGGCGAACAAAATGAAATTCGTTAACTCAACAAAAATTTGGTTAATTCAACCATTTAATTTGCTGGCTTAAATAAATATTGCTCATTACGACGAAAATATTGTTGAATCAACAAAATTTTCTGTTGATTTAACAAATTTCATTTTGTTTGCCACAATTTGTTGATTCAACAAACAATTTGCTGAAACAACAAATTTTTTTTCTATTAAAATCGGTTGAAAAATGCGGATTATTCTTTGAAAAATCTCGATGAATATACGACATCGTGGAATTTTGCATTTATCAGTTGAAGGCTTTGCAAATTTATTGTTATTAATATTTTTTTAGGTTAATACGACATACTGTAATACAAATAAACCATCAATTTATTTAATTAGTGCATTAAACTATGCATTAATTTATTTAAAAAATTTAGCACATTTGACCAGTCTGCATCAGCATTTTACCTTAAAAAAACCTTTTGATTTTAACGAAATTTTATTAAAAAATGTAGGAAAAACTTACTTAAATTAGCAATAGTTTTTGTAAAAGTCTAAAAAAAAAAACGAATTTTCTAATATTAGAGACACTTGGAAAAAAAGATGAAAGGTCAGTCGACTTGGCCTGGAATAATCCATATGATAAATACGCGCATTACCACTTAAGTACATTTAGACTTTAGGATTAAGGGTTTTGCGCTGCGAATGGTATTTCGTGGGCACATAGATTCTAGAGTGATCCTTGGATTAGGTCGATGACCGTGTTCGCCGAAACAAATGTGGACGTCGACCTCCGTATGCTACGTTCCTTCAGGGTCCTCAGACCGCTAAAGCTGGTTTCGAAAATTCCAAGTGAGTCAAGTCACAGTTACAAAAGAGCAGAGACAATATTTTCGCTCGAGATTAACAACGAGATATATAGAAATAATAAACGAGAGTCAGACTAAATTTAGGATCGTTTAGTTTGTTTATCGTTACATATTTGTCTCGTTTTTATTTACATTAAGATTAATAGTAAAATAAATATAAACGATACAATTTAAAATTTAGCTCATTAGTTAAATTGTTTTTATTTTATGAGTCTTTGTGAGTGATGCTTGGAATATCATTTCGTTTTTTATTTTATTCTGTTTTTCGTTGTAATCGAAGTACAAACTTATAGAAAAATTCTTTTATTATTACTTTAATATCATGAATTAAATAATTTTTGTTTTTACTTTTTTATTTTTATTTTATTGATTTTTTTTAGATTATTAACGTGTTCATTAATTAACACGAGGACTATCACCACTAGGGGTCGTTATCGATGTCTTAGACACGTTGATATAAGAATTTAGTTTGAATATCATAATATTCGATATTTTCGATATTATGTATAGAATATAAATGAATTGTGGCAGACTTTGTTATATTTACAATACGATATTATAGATATGCGTCGTAAAATAACGTGCAGTGCTCTGTCTCTCTTAGAGAAATTGAAAGCTAGTTTAGCTCTACATTGTTATTATTAATTAGAAGAGTGGTGAGTTTATGGAGTGTCCGGGATATAACAAGCCACTGTGATTCGTAACATTCATTAGAAGCTACGGAGGACGTTTGCAAATCATATATATATATATATATACGTAACAATTCCTGTGCCCTTAGAACTCACAGGAGTGTAAATTAACCATTTATTTATTTATTAAATACATATATTTGCTAGATAGGTATCGCTAGAAAGTGATTACTCCAAAATATATATTTATATCTACACGTACATGAGAGGTTTCTACCAATTTGCGCCATCGACCGAGTTTCCTCGTACGAACTGAAATTAATTTGTTAAATTATACTTGATGCAACGTACAGAGCTTGAATATTATTAAAGGACACAATTTTTGTAATAAAACAAAAATTTCTCAATGTTTTTCGTAATTTATACGAAGAATTATTGTTTTTCAAATGAATTCCAATATTATTTTTGAATTATCGGAGAAACAAAGAATTGAGAAATACGAAAAGAAACTCTAAACCTATTTTGGGCGTAAAAAAGTGATCCTTGGATGGGAAAGATCGAGAGATGGGTTGAAAATTGGTCGAATCAGCCATGTTAAATAAATAAATACTAATAGTACGTGCATAAAATAAAATAAATATGCGTTTTATTAATTGTCGTTCAATACTCCTTAGGGTAGGTAGTTTGACTGAAATATTTTATATATATATTTTTGTCTACATATATTAATATATAAATATCAGTCTAGATATTCGTTCTGTATTTATTACACGCAGAAAAAACGAGAGAACACACATCGACGGAGCGTATTTACACGAACGATGAGCCCGAAGGAGTCTCCTCTATCTCTGAACTATACTTAGCAGTCTCTATCTTTAGATACAACATTGAATAATAGATTTGACTATAAATTGGTAAATACGTGTTTCTAGAGCTGTATAACATATATAACTTGAGCCCGTGTTTGCTAGAAATCGTACTTGGCCACCTGAAACGAACCCTTTGCTTCTCCAAGCCACGAAGAACTTGAACCCCTCCGGCCTCATGTTTTTCATTCTCAACGTTTGTCTTCTTCCTTTTCCTCCCTCTTTCTCGTGTTCCTTTTCTCTCCTGGAGAGCTCGTGAAACCTCGAGCTCTTCCAACAACCTTCGAACTCGAAGCTAACCAAGTCCCTTGCAACCCGTTTATTTGGCGGGCATTTTTCTGCCCAATAGAAACATTTTATAACGTCAAACCTAGTGAACAGCCCAAAGAAAACCCTTAACGATCCTTAAATGTGAGTGTGAGAAGGTGCGTCTTTTAGAGGGTTTATTATCGCTGATGAATTGTCTGATAATTTGAAACTAAAATATCAAAGCTGAATATTTAATCGAGCAATTGTACGCCCTTAATTAGGAGAATTCAGTGACTCGAAATGGGCATCAATTCGAGGCACTGATTCTTCGAGGAGACCGAAAATAAAGTTCTCCTGGAACGTTAACTTAACAAGTCCTTGGAGATGCTTAATTAGAGCCAACACTGTTGCATATTCATCTTGTCAATGAATCCAAGAGCTTCGTATCTATATACGTGGATCTTTATTTTTATATTCAACCTGAAGATAAAAAACAACAATTAATTTGAGAGCTCCACGATAAAGCCTGGAAGAATTGCTCACGAGAGTAAAAATAATTGAATCATAATCAAATTACTCTGGACCGTTTGTATGAGCGCTGATACTCGCCAGATTCAATAAACATACTGTCAACATTTCAATCGAGTAATTGAAGTAGAAAGAAATTTGGAAAATGCTTGAAAATTCGGTGAACACTTGAATTTCCATATAATTACAGTTACTTATTAGCCCGATAGAGGTATTTTAATTGAATACACATATTAATGTGCACAACTAATATAGAATAGTCAACGAATTCAAAAACTCCTACGAAAAACTCACATCCTCCATTTTTTTTTTACGGCGTTCATTGGAAAATGTAATATTAATGGAAAAGGAGATTTTTCGAAATATTAATTAATCGATCTACCATTATTTCAAGGTAAAAAACTATGTTCGAGAAAAACAAACGATTTTCTCTGCCTCCCTCCCTCCCTCCCTCCCTCCCCCCCCCCCCTCTCTCTCTCTCTCTCTCTCGCTCTCTCTCTCTCTCTCTCTCTCTCTCTCTCCTCCTCTCTCTCTCTCTCCTCCTCTCTCTCTCTCCTCCTCTCTCTCTCTCCTCTCTCTCTCTCTCTCTCTCTCTCTCTCTCTCTCTCTCTCTCTCTCTCTCTCTCTCTCTCTCTCTCTCTCTCTCTCTCTCTCTCCCCCACCCCCATTTTTCTTGTTCCCTCTTAACCCACGAATTTCCATGAAAGTTTTTTTTCCTCTTTTTTTTTCTAGACGTAGATCCTTACTAACCAGTTAATTTTTTATTAGCTTAGCTAATCTAGCGGCTAGTATGTAGTTTAAGTAATTTAATTAGCAAATTAGTGTAATAGAGTAGTAGGTAGTAAAGTGTGGCGGGTGTGTGTGTGTGTTTGGGGCAGGTTCATCACGGCGTTCCCGCAAGGCTTAAAACTGGATATGGATCTGCGCACGTTGCGTGCGATACGCGTGTTGCGACCGCTTAAACTAGTCTCCGGCATACCGAGTGAGTAGCGTTTCCAATTATTGGCAGAAGCGTCCGCAAACAAATTGGACGGAGGTGGTGATAGTAAAAAAATAAAAAACGAACAAGAAAAAGACAAAAATGAAAGAAAAAAACATTGAAAAACAGGGAAAGTCAAGGAAGCGGGGCCGTATGAGCCAGTGAGAAATTTTTTCTGCACTAAATCTCAAAAAAAGAAAAAAAAAATTCAAAATTCTACAAAGAGAAAAATTGATGAAAAGTAAAAGTGAAAATGTGCATTTTGATTTCGCAGTTAATCTGACAAAAGAATGTTTCGCTTTCTCTCCACAAAGAGCAAATTAAATTCAACCTAATTCACTTCGATGTCGTTTCTTTGTTTTCTCTCATAAACAGGTCTACAGGTGGTGCTAAAGTCAATCATTAAGGCGATGGCACCTTTACTGCAGATCGGATTGTTGGTACTTTTCGCCATCGTGATATTCGCTATTATCGGTCTCGAGTTTTATTCGGGTACCTTGCACAAAACGTGCTACAGCATAGAAGATGTCAGTGAGTATTAATTGCGGTTGAATTTTTGTTGAATCCTCGAGAAATTACGAAGATAAGCATATAATTAAACAATACAATGGCGAAAATATTAGGAGCAACAACAGAATGAATTTACAAGTGTTATTATTTATTTTTCTCCTTCGAAAGGATTAAATATTGCTAGATAAGATATGAGAATGACACTGGAAGAGAAAACGAGAGAAAAACGTCCACCGGAATCACCGGAATGTCGCGTGATCGCTCATGATAAAAGTTTCAATGTAATATCAATTTGCAGCAGTGTTTTATAACTCGGCATTGAAGAACGAGGGGCAAATCGTGTTACCAATCCCTCGCGACTTTGTCCTATTTACACTGCGTATGTTATAACAGTCTCATTATTATAATTATTGTAATACGTCAGTTGTATATCGCTATGTCTACTCCCGTGAAACGAGCCAACAAAGACCACTTTCACTATCGTTAATTTTCTCTTTGTTTGCTCGTTTGTACCCCGCGAAAAGCTCGTCGAGGGCGAGTCTCGAGATCTCACTGCGATTCGATATAATCGATACTCTTCTACACAAACTACCGTATACCCCCCCGACCTACTGTTTCGCTCTGCAGTATGCACTTCTATAATCGTCTTATCGATCCGAGACTACGAAAACTTCGTAATTGAGATGTTGCCAATGCAAACTTTGTCCGAGAAAAATGAAGGGGTTCAACGTCGTCGATACACGATATTCTTCACTACTTGTTGGTATTTTTTTTTTTTTTTTTTTCATTCTCTTCTTCATTAAGGATTATTCGTTTGATGTACAAACCATTGATATAATTCGCGTTTAGTAAAATATAAAAATAAAATAATTATAGTTTGTAGAGGAGCTCAATTGGAAGCTTCAAAATCGGGGACCCTTTTACCATTAAAATATCAAAAAATGCAGTTGAATGATAATCGTATACAAAGGAGTAATAATTTTTACATTTAATTTCATTTTTTTAAACTGCTAGTAACTGTTGCAAACTCAAACTTTCATTTTTTTTGCCTACTTCATATTAAACCCAATTGCCAATTTAACTTATTTGGAAATTTTCTCTACACCAAATTAGCCATCATTGTAAAAAAAAAAAAAAGAAATGTAGATTATCTTGCTGAACTTTGAGGGTTTCAGTTGATATTGGTAAAACTTTGAAATAACTATAGTTTTTTTTATACTGTAAAAAACTCAAAGCTGTAAAATGAAGAATCATCTTGTTGACAATAAATTATGAAAAAAGTGAGTTTAAATGCAATTTTTACTTTTGATAATCCTGTCAAAATTCAAAGAAATCATTGATTTTTTATGTAAAGGAATTTGATTAACAAAAAAATAATATCGACAGCTATGAACTCATACTTTCATTTCTGTGGCGTTTGGGAAAAACATTTTAAGGATCCAGTCCACTTTGGAGCCACGAAAAAAGGCTATTTTCGCGATTTTTTTTTGAAGATTTTATAAAAGATATGAATATAAAAGTTGTTGAGCTTGATAAATAAAGTCTTGAAATACATAAAAAAAATTTTAATTCTTTTTTATTCATTTTTAAGTACAAAAACTATAGTTTAACGTAACGCCTCAAAAATAGGTGGGCTAGGTAGCTCCATCACAACTCGACAACGGCTTGTCTGAAACAAAAAAATCAAAGTCTATTAGATTCAATATGAGACAAGCTACAAAATGACCCTCGGATATAAAGTTTTATCAAAAAATAAAAAAATGGCAGATGAAAAACAAAAAAAGTAAAAAAAAAACGCGTTTTTTTCGCAGTTTTTCACAAAAAAAAAAGTAAAAATCAAAATTTTAAAACCATCGAGGGTCATCTTATTGCGAATCATGTTTACAATATGTGGTTCAAATTTCAAGAGAATCAGTTTATTAATTTTAGAGATACGATGGAGCTAGATTTTGAAAACGTTGTTTCGAGAAAAACGCGTTTGAAGTTTATACGCTCAGGTAGATGAAATGAGATCCTGACGTTCAGGTAAAAAAAAAAATACTTAAAGAGCTCGGATTTTCATAAAATTTTGACACAATATTTCTGAATGTATGTACTTTCGAAAACAGTAAAAAAAATCGATTTTTTGAAATTTTCAAAGTGGACTGGCCCCTTAACTTGAAAATCTATTTTTTTTCTGTTGAAACCAGTTTTATGATTGATTTTTATCATTTTTCAAACTTATCCATCAATAACAATTTCATTAATACTAAAAGGTATTTGAATGATTTGGTCTAAACTTATGATAAAATTTTGGTTTAATTCCATTGAGTTTAAAATCAAATATTTCTTGAAACATTTCTCAAACAGATTTTTCTCGCTTCAATTAAACCGAATTGCCAATTTGAGTTATTTGGCAATTTTTTCCATGTCGGAGCAACTGTCACTATAAATGAAACTTTTTTGGGGATTCATTGTTTTAAACTTCGAGAGGTTAAGTTGAAAAGTAATAAACTTATAAGAAACGATAATAGTTGGAACAATGATACATTTTGTTTATTTTTCTACTTGTAGATAAAATAGTAATGGACGGGGAAGCGGCAAGCCCGTGCAACACAGATTACCAGCCTGATGCACCGCCGGGTGCCCACGTATGCAATCCCAACGTTTCGGTATGCATGGATCAGTGGGAGGGACCAAACAGCGGTATCACCAGCTTCGACAACATCGGCTTCGCCATGCTCACCGTCTTCCAGTGTATCACAATGGAGGGCTGGACTGCCATATTGTACTGGGTAACGCGACAGAGATATGTTCCTCAGTGTTGCAAAATTCGTCACCCTCTTTATAGTCTTTTTCCTTTTATTTCATTTCTCATTGAAATTTTCACGAGCTCGTTACCAATTTTTCCTCTTATTCCAATTACGATACATTCTTTCAAACGTTTCTCTGATTTTTCTTCTCTATGTTTTTAATCTTCATGTTGTTGTTTTTTTTTTATTTATTTTTTTTTTTATTCAATCAATTACAATCATAAAAAAAGTCGAGAAAGGGCTGGAACAAAAACGAATTTTGTATCAAAATTATTTTTCGTTCCGAACCACTTTTTATCTTATTTAAAAACGATATTTCTTTCATGAGGCTTCTCGAGATTATCCATTATCTTTACGATCGCAATATTTTATCGAAGTAACTTATTCTCAACGTTCATTTCAATCGCTTGATCGTCAAACTCGCTTTTCTCATATTCGTTATTAATTTAATCGATGTTTGTTTAGTTTCACTATGAATTTTTCGTCGATCGATTACTAAGAAAACTAAAAACAACTGTCGCTTTGTGTTGTACATTTTTTTCGTGTGCATTAATGTCGTAACATCTGTTTTCTTTCTTTGTAAATTCATGTTTCTATCGATATGCTTTTTTCTCATAATTCATAAGTTTTTTCTCATTATTATCGGTATTGATATTTGAAAAAAAAAAAAACATAATGATAATTCCGTTTACAACTCGATAATCATACAAAATTTTGTATGTTTTTTTCCCCCATTCTTTACCTGTTCCGTAGATACAGTCTGCATTTTATTATTTACACATTCCAACGAACGAGCCTTTTATGCTCGTTCAAACGTAAAAACTGCAGATTTTCAAATTCCTGTTGAATGCCAAAAAAAAGCTAACACTGATGTATATATTGACTTTGCTCAGTATGACACTGTCAGTTTCAACCCTTTTTATATAAATGAATACATTATTTGTCTGTCTCTACTTCAACGTCTCAATGTTACACACGCTTTTCTCGAGGGACGTTTACACTTTTACATTTGACATAAAAAAATGAACAGAGCAAAAAAAAACGATACTAAATTTAATTAGTAATTTCACGTCCCTTGAGATCTCTTGAGACTTTCGATCGGCAGAGCTCGAAATTCCCATCGAATTTCGATCGTATTACGATTCTCGTGGAAATTCACAAATAGCCAATCGAATCTCAAGAGATTTTAGAACGTAAGTATGACGGGGCTTTTCTCGTGATTTAAACGTAAGTTATGTTTTCGATTTCTCCACTAAGAAACACTGATTAAAAATAAACTTTTCGTATTTGCAGTCGCAATTTGGTCGAGCCAATTTTTCATTAATTCAATCTTTGTCTCAATTGTTTAATTTTTAAATCGTCAGTAGATAGACGAATGAGTAATTGCTCAATTAATTCATTCTTAAATTATCCTAGAACCGATGAAATTGTTGGCTCGCAAATGCTCGAGAAATTTTTCTTTCTTTTACAGTTTTGAGCACACACACACAACACACAAACAAAAGAACATTTGTTTAATGTGTAATCAGTGTCACATGTTGACTCGTGTGTGCACAAAAATTGACAGTATTTTTGATAAACCTTTGCAGACGAACGACGCTCTTGGCAGCTATTTCAACTGGATATACTTTATACCATTGATCGTCCTCGGCTCTTTCTTCATGCTGAATCTAGTTCTCGGTGTGTTAAGCGGGTGAGTGCCATTCTTCGATTATCCCATCTCCACTTTTCTTCCTCTTTGTCCTCGTCCTCGTGATCAAAACATCTTGAAATTATCCGACTCGGTCGTTAATCGTTCCATCATATCAGCCGATATAAAAAACATGCCAATCACAGAGAAAAATAAGCTCGAACCTCTCGGTAACCGTTCGTGAAGTCCACATTTTTTCCAAGCTAAATTAATCTCAATGTTGTTATCCTCGTGGAACGATTCTACCCTAATTCTTTTCTGCCGTCAGGGAATTTTCTAATGAAAGAACTCGAGTCGAAAGGCGAGCCGAATATCAGAAAGCAAAGAGAAAACATCTATTCACGACTGCATTCAGTTCCTACTTAAAGTGGATCACTCAAGCAGGTTCATAATTAAAGGATGAATTTTTCAAGCCCCCCTAACCAGGATTTTCACTATTTTTTATTACGAAACTGCTAGGAACATTTTCACTCTCCTCAATCGTATTAATTTGGTAATATTTCTCATTAAAAAAGAATAAATTTATAAAGAGTAGTTTGGAAATATCGAAAACGTAAAAATTACGATTTATATCAATGCAATACCGTAATAATGCGATTCTATACCTTGCCAAATACGAAAACTAATTTCTCTGCGTAAAAAAAACAAAGCTAGAAAAAAGCTGTAGGCTAAAAAAATTTCCCAGTACAAAACCCTTCAAGGCTGAATCAATGTTTTGTGCTAAATTTAAATTCAATCATTTTCCGAGGCTTCGTAAAGTGTTGAGTACATTCTGAATTAATTTATACTCCAAGCTCAAAACAGATTCGTGAATCTACTCGATTCTGGACCAGGAAAACTCTCCTTTGTCCTCACTCCTTTTGACCCTCGTTACGTAACGCTATCTGCTATCTTTTTCTTTATTTTTTTTTTATTTTTTATTTTTTTTATTACTCTGACGTAACGCTTGTAGAGAATTTGCGAAGGAGAGAGAAAAAGTGGAGAACCGACAGTCCTTCTTGAAGATGCGAAGGCATCAGCAACTGGAGAGAGAACTCAACGGATACGTCGAGTGGATATGCAAAGCAGGTTAGCGATGGAGAACGAGAGAGAGAGAAATACAAAAATAAATATGAAAATATGTGTCGATTGTCTCGAATTACTTTCATTGACGTTTCCACCATGTTACTCTTCGATTCTTCGCCATATATTTTGAACTGTAACTTGAATCCATGTAGATTTTTACAAAAGCTAGACTCAAGGTAGAAAAAGCTCCCTTAGAGCATTAGTTATTAATTATCATTCATTCAGGCACCCCTAACCACATGGAACAAATTTGTCTTTCAGAGGAAGTTATACTCGCGGAGGAAAGAACCACAGAGGAAGAGAAAATGCACATAATAGAAGGTAATACTTAAACTCGAAAATTGATACGAAAACATCCTTTCAATTATTCATTTTCAATATTTCTTTCACTCCGATATTCAGAATTTTAATATTTCTCATAATGGGATCAAAGTTTAGATGAATTAAAAAAATCATTTAATAAAATGTCATTGAATTCAACAGCATTTTTTATCGAAATCATATTCAGAATTTTAATGTTTTTCACATTTGGATCAAAGTTTAGCTGAATGAAAAAAATCATCTAATAAAATGTCATTAAATTCAACAGCATTTTTTCTCGAAATCATATTTTTTTTGCACGTATATTTGGGTTCTTATTTCAATAAGCATTTTTTGGATTGAGCATCTGGATTTGTGAACCGAAATTTTTTTTTTTATTCTTAATATTCAATGGCAAAACTCGAATGCAAATATTTTCAAATTAATTTAACAATACCTATGAAAAATATTTCATCAATTTCGAGTTGCGAATGTTGAATTTATGAAAATATCAATGTAACGTCTTCAATTTTTTACTACAACCTAATGTGGCGTCGTGAAAAGAAAATAGGAGCAAAAATGTCTCTATTAAAAACATCCTGAACTACTGTACAGATTTTGATTATTTGTTTTATATCCAAATTTTGTTTCTATTGATTTTTCTTTAATTTGAATGATATTGAAACCGAAATAAAATATCGTATTTATTCTGATGATTGCAGCGAGAAGAAGAGCGATAAAAGCGCAAAAGAAGAAGTTAAAAAATCTCGGGAAGAGCAAAAGTACAGACACGGAGGAGGAAGAGGGCGAAGACGAGCAGGGTGATGGTGAGTTGTATATTGCCCGTCCTTTCATACGACCTCAACGAACATTTATATTTCGTTATTTTATTCTACTCTTGTTATTAATTTGTCTTATTCTCATTGGATTATTCGAACAAAATTTTTCGATCAAATTCGTTCGCACACATACACACTCTCATAATAATGATTACATCCTCAGAATAGAAATATAGTTGAGATTATAAATAAATATAAAGCAGATAATAATCGACAATCGCGTATCGTGCCGATTGATATTTGGAGCAATTGAATAAAAAATAAAAAAGAAAAAAAAACGATAGTGAAAACCAAGATTATTTCGAAGAAAATTCACTCGGCACGATTGACGTGATTTCGAAAGTTTTTTACTCCCTTCTTTATTTTATTTTTCTGTTTCGTTCGTTGATATACATATTTTGGCATGTAAAGATAAATAACAATACAGTTTTGGGGATTTCGCATATTTGTATTTTCTATTTCGGGCCGAGACCGGAGGGATTTTAATGAAAGCATACAAAAAATAATATAAATATACTTTAAACATATATATAAACAAATATAGCCCTCGTATCTTTGTCAATGAACATTCTAAACACACGCTATCAGATGCTCCTCTTGTTTCAGTGCCTAAGAAAAAACTGAAAGGTAACTACAATCAGGAATGCCACATTATTAATACTGTAAAGCGTAACAAAAAAAGGCTACATTATATTTTGTCTAACTGGTTGTACATTTTGTTCATTTTTCTTACTTTTTTTTTTTTTTTAATATTTATTTTGGAATACTATTATATTCCTTTTGATTGAAAAGGTCTTGTGTATCGAGTATGAATATTCGATGGCTACAGAATTCATTGGAATTGAACCTCATGAATAACGTTTGAATATGAATGAAAAAAAAAAAAAAAAAAAAGAAAAATTCATTGAAATATCTTCGATTCCTCAAATTCACAGTCGAATATACGCGAGGAAAATTAATTTCCCAAGTGAATTCTGTACGTATCGATCAGTTGACACCGTAAAACGTATTGACAACACATTGATGAGTAATTCGTAAAAAAGCAAAGAAACAAATAAATAAGCCCGACACTAAAAACAGAGAGAAAACAACAACATTGGAAAAGAAATACACGCGAGTCGACGCTCGATCGACTCTCCGTGTTTTCAGTAGTAGCTAGAGTAAAAACATATATATAAATTTATATATATGTGCATACACACAAACACATTCATACGTACACTTGATAATTGTATATTAATTGCCAAATAAAAAATGCGCAGCAGGCTAGTCGACGGAGAGCACAAGGGTGGTCAATCCTCGAGTCAATCTCTCGTTTATGGTCGTGCCACGGACACCGGAACCAAAAAAGCAAAAGAAAACACAAAGAAAACAAAAGACGATAATAATAGAAATTAAAAAAAAAAAAGAAAAACCAAAACAAAAACAAAAACAAAAACAAAACAAAACAAAAGCAAATGAAACTAAAAGTGAAAAGGGGGCGAGAAGATGAAAAATATATCTCAAGGTGCTCTTCAGATCCATAGGCTTTGTTGCTGCTGTTTCGTTTGTTGACTGATACGTAATATATTATTTTTCTTTATCTTGTTTTTGTGAACGATATATTGATAATTATGGCGAGATGTACGAGCATAAATTAACACATATATGTATTTGTTTTTAATTTTCATTATTACATTTTTCGTTTCCATTTCTCCTAGGTATTGCTTCTGTTGGCTGATAGGAAATGAAACTTTCATATTTTTTACTCGTGTTTTTTTTTAATTTTTTTCTCATTTTCCGTTCTTTTTGAGTGACGGGGAAAAACGGAACAAGCGCAGCTTTAACAAGCCTAACGGCACGTGATTCTCTCCACACTTTTTTGTACCGCGACAAAAACAAAACAGCATGGAAATACTTTGCATATTATTTATTTATCATCTATTTTTCAGGTGTCGTGCCGACAACCTCTTTACGCAAACAATTCTATTCTTTTTTTAACTCACTCAATTTCATTTAGGTCCACACATTTCGTATATATATTTATATGTATCAACAGCGTGGGCCTTAAATTTCAAATCGACAGGTTCATTAGCTCTTTTATAAAATACTTCAAAAAAATGTTAGCTCAATTTTCAAAAAACTCGAATATATTCTCTGCATTTTACACTTTTCGAAAAAATATCGCGGATTGAAAAAATAGTGTTCAGCACAAAAACAAATAATGACAAATTTTTTCAAATTCGTATTTTTGTCAAATTTGCCGTTTGAATGGAAATTATACTTAAAAAATACTGGCCCAATTTTCAAAAAAACTCAAATATATTCTCCGCATTCTACATTTTTTGAAAAAAATATCGTGGATTGAAAAAATAGTGTTCAGCATAAAAACAAAAAATGACAAATATTTCTACATTGGTATATTTGTAATTATTTTTTTGTAAAATTTGGCATTTCAATAGAAATAAAATAGATATTTAGCATAATTACCGAAGTAAAATTGATAATGTGACAAAATGAATAATCATTTTTTGTATCAAAATGATTTCGAAATTTCGAATCTGTCGATTTTGCCTGAAACGCTTCTTTCTTATACGTATAAAAATATATATTTAGATAAATATTTCAGGTAACGATGGAGCGATGGTTAATGTTTTTTTTTAAATTTATATATACATTTTTTAAATTCTTTTTTATTAATGCTGAATAATACGCTGTATTAGCAAGCGATGCTAGTTTCTCGACCGTAGTGAATTCCATAGCATTGTCGAGCGATTGATACCATATATTTATGTAGCAAGTAAATATATAAAAAAAGTCATATATATATATATATATATATATATATATATATCTTTCCCCTCCTGATTTAATCGTAGATATAAATATTATACATACTGTTACTATGTGTCGATTCAGAGAGTATTAAATATTTCAAGTAAAAGAGTAAAAACCTTAGAATTTTGTTGACTTGGTACTTCAAGTATTGCTACTTATAATTAAATAAATAGAAAGTATTCCATAGTTGATTCCTGCTTAGTAGTAGGTCCTGTGACCATAGAATATAGAAATAGAATTTTTAATCTCGTATTGAAATACTTTCGACAACGAATTAATCGACGGATATAATAATCGTCGGAGTTTTGTATGAATTTATCGTTTTCGTTTCTCCTTACGAATAATTTCGAGTTAATCATCATTGTTTGGTAAAATTGAAAAATAAACGACGCGATTTAGTTTCAAGAATCAAAGTTACGTTCCAATGTCATTTACCTTTTTTTTTAGAAGATACGCGAAGTGTTTCAATGAATCAAAAACTCTTCATCATCCACTGATTCATCTGTCATTAAATCGAATCATAAACTCTGTTGTTTTAATTCAAAGTGTGGCCTAAAAATATGAAAAAGACTGTAGGAGATTACAGCCACTTAAGAAACTGTGTTTAAACAACAAAAATAACGGATTTGTATCCGGTCTTTTTGCTCAACTCGCAAGGAATTTTCACCTGATCATTTTTAATTGCAATTAAATATTGTGATATTATCTTTCTGATAAAATCGATCGATTTCTTTCTTTCTTTTTTTTTTTTTTTTTTTTTTTTTTTTTTCGGAACTTGCTTATGTTTTATAATCGAAAATAAGAAAAGCCATGATTCTTTTTTATCGTAAAATTAGAAAATAATTTCTTTTTAAAGAATCAAAGATTTTGAAACCTCAAACTGTTTAAATCGATTCCCGATTTGTTGTCTTCAAAAACTGTAATGTGCGAAATGTTTAATTACAATAAAAATGACGCAGGTAAAACTTGTCAAGTTGAAAGAAAAAACTTCATACGTGACGCGTATTTTTACTTCGAATAATAAAAATAATAATAATAAAAGTAAAAATATTGAGTAAAATAAAATGAAGTAAATTTTGAAAAAAAATGTAAAAAAAGGAAACAAGTTTTATTTTTTATTACTTCGGCTACCGATCGCCCGAGAGACACACACGCATATCGTTTGTCGCCAAAGAAAAAAAGCCCATACCGAAAGCAGCCATCAGTCATCAAAAACGTGAATAATTGTGTAATCGCTTTAATAACTGAAGACGAGACTCTGTACTTTTGTAGGATTCTCGAGAGCTTCCTACCTCAAGTCGAGAGTCAGGAATCAGGGTGCCTGCCTGCAATTCTGGCGTGCAGAGAAGAGATTTAGGTTTTGGATACGACACGCTGTTAAAACTCAGTCGTTCTACTGGTTTGTCATCGTTCTCGTATTCTTCAACACCGTTTGCGTAGCCGTCGAACATTATCATCAACCACAGTGGCTCAGTGATTTTCTCTGTAAGAAAAACGAATGGAAAAAATACATTTTTATGAATTAATTGTTAAAATAAATAACGCTTACTTTTATAATCGGAATTTTGTTTTCACAGTTTACACCGAGTTTGTGTTCCTCGGTCTCTTCATGTGCGAGATGTTTATAAAGATGTACGCCCTGGGTCCTCGGATCTACTTCGAATCGAGCTTCAATCGTTTCGACTGCGTCGTTATATTGGGATCGATATTCGAGGTCATATGGTCGGCGGTGAAGTCCGGCTCTTTCGGCCTCTCCGTCCTTCGTGCCCTGCGATTATTAAGGATATTCAAGGTCACCAAATACTGGGCAAGCTTGAGAAATCTCGTGATATCTCTGCTTAATTCGATGCGCAGTATTATATCCCTTCTCTTCCTCCTCTTCCTCTTCATTCTCATATTTGCCCTTCTCGGGATGCAACTTTTCGGCGGACAGTTCAACTTTCCGGCGGGCACGCCACCAACAAACTTCAACACGTTTCCCATTGCGTTGCTAACTGTCTTCCAAGTGAGTCATTTTCTCTTCGATTTATTTTCATTAATTATTCATGAAAATATTATTCAATAAAATATCAATGCAAATATTAATGCCCATTAATAAAAGACGAAGATATACATGAATATTTTTCAAAAAACAATATTTATTTTAACCCTAAAACCCCACAATGGGGTAATTAGTTATCCCCACAAAAATGTCAAATTTCCTTCTCGAACTAATTTTTTAAAACGATTTTTCCGTTTTATAGAGTTTTCACCATTAAATATTTACCGAATGCGACTTTATCATGCACCATTATCTTCGTTATCAAAAAATGAAGAAAATTATATATAATTGAACCTTATTATCGCATACGAGGAACATTTTATGCTAAAGAAAAGATTGGGGTAATTATTTACCCCAGTGTGGGGTTTACGTTGGAAAAAATAGATTGTGGGGTTCTAGGATTAATAATCTAGGATTAATTTGCTGATTTTTAATATTATTCTGAGCGGTTTATTTCGATTAATTTTTAACCAAAAACACCGTCGTAATTACCGATGATTTCTTTTAACTCAAATTTTTGTAAAATAATCAAAAATAAACCACTTTTTTGGAAGTTTTTCGTAATTGTTTTAATGATCGGTTGCGAGATCAACATTTTTGAAAAATTACCGAAAAAACTGATGAAAAAACGAAGTGAAGGTTTTTTGTTTACCTTAATGTATCAATTTTTGAGAAATTTACAACATATTTTGAAAGCCCCCTCGAAAATTTCAAATCGTTTTAACTCCGGGGCAAATTGCACTACAAGAATTTATTGGCAGTGTTTTCCAGAGCATTTTGATAGACCTAAAAAATGGCGTTGGATTTGATGGATGAATTAAAAATCGTAGTCGTCAGAATAAATAGACTAAACCAAATTTTTTGATAGTTATTTCGGCTAAATTAAATTTTTTGAGAACATAAAATACTATTTCATGTTGAGTACGACGATTATGTATGAATTTTATAAAAATTATGTGTCGAGTAAATATTTTGAACGTAAATATAATTATTGTTTGTTCTACTACAAGTAAATTTTACGACGCGCTTTCATATTTATACAAAAAAATCATGGAAAACATGAAAAATGTAAATACGTATTTATATTTTTACTCAGGATCGTATAATTTGTACGCAGCATCATAGAAAAAATTCTCGTACATCTAATTTGTACCCACGCTCGAGTATGTCACATCAATTTTTACCGCGAATTCTAGCGTTATATTTTATTTGGTACTTGTCGTTTATGTATTACCGCGAAATATTTGAACTATGAAAATTTTAATTCGACCGAGCTTCAAGTTATATAATTTCTTGTATTTTTGCACCCACGAGTAAAATTTACCAGGCAGTTTATTATTCTATATTTATAAAACAAGAGAATCATGAAAAACATAACGTTGTTTTAGGAAAATTGGAATACGTGTTTGTTTTCACTCAGCCCAGCACTTCGTATACTTTGTACCCTGACGTCACGGAAAAATTCGAGTTAAAGTACTGAAATTACCATCGATCATTTTTTTAAACTCGAATATTCGTAAAACAAACCCAAAAAAACCACTTTTTTGGTACTTTGTCGACATTATCCCAATGATCGGTTCAGAAATCATATTTTTTTTTTTTTAATTATCTGAAAAGTTGATGAAAGAACAAAAACAAATGATTTTTTGTTAACCGCGATATCTCAACTTTCTAAAAATGGCAGCATTTTAAAGTTTGACTTCCCCTCTGAGATTCCCCCGGTCCATTTGTGAAAACGAAAAAATCCTAGCAAAAATTTAACAAAAAATCATTTATTAATTGAATTATTCCAGGAATGAATAATTCAATTAATAAATTGAATTATTTTATTATTTTTATTTAACATCCTTTTATTATTTTAGGATACTAAAATAATAAAAGGATGTTTGTAAAATTGTTGATTGACACTCGAGCGACAAGTCATTTCCGAATTTAAGAATTTAGGAATTTAGGATTATTGTTTAAATAAATAAATAACAAAATGGTGCTCTTGTCTCCCTGTTTAAGATCCTGACCGGTGAGGACTGGAACGAGGTCATGTATCAAGGCATCGAATCTCAGGGTGGTCACAAGAAAGGGGGCATGATTTACTCGCTATACTTCATCATCCTCGTGCTCTTTGGCAACTACACCCTGCTGAACGTCTTCTTGGCTATCGCTGTCGACAATCTGGCCAATGCCCAAGAGTTGACTGCAGCCGAAGAAGGCCAGGAGGAGGAGGACAAAGAGAAGCAAATGCAGGAGCTCGAGAAAGAGATGGAAGCGTTGCAGAAACCGACTGACGGAAGTGCTCCCAAAGTGGAAATAAGCCCGCCAAGTCCGACGCAAAATTTGTTAGTATACATAAATACGTTAAGCGTTTAATATTTAAAGCCTTTCATTTTTGTATTTTTGCCAAAGTATACAAAATATTTCAAAAGTCTGGCCCAATTGCTGAGGCTAAATTAAAAAATTCTAAAGATTAAATTCCGCAGTTATATTTCACTCCAATTTGAAAATGAATGAGAAATTGATAAATTAATGAAGGTCAATCGGAGGAGCCGGTAAAAAAAGTTAAAAAGCTTAGAATCGTTTACTATTATTTTTGATTTTTGGCAAATTTACAATAATGAACCATCGAAGAATATTTTTCTATGACGATAAATGATAAATCTTGAATGATACGAAATAAGTCGATATTTCGATATTTCAGCAAAAGTGGGAAAGGCGGAAAACAGGCGTCCGAAGAGAAAAAACAGGATGACGAAGACGACACGGGACCAAAACCAATACTGCCATACTCCTCCATGTTTATACTATCTCCGACGAACCCGTAAGTAATAAAACGAGTAATATAAGAGAAAAATAAAAGGCACTAGAGAAGAGATTGGATAAGATTAAATAAATGTGTCGGTATCGTTCTGTTAAAGTGTAAGAAGAGGCGCCCACTGGGTCGTGAATCTAAGATACTTCGACTTCTTCATAATGGTCGTAATATCATTGTCGAGTATCGCTCTTGCAACGGAGGATCCTGTTGACGACGATTCGCCGAGAAATAAAATATTGAATTATTTCGATTTCGCTTTTACGGGTGTTTTCACGATAGAAATGATTCTCAAGGTCATTGATTTGGGAATCATTCTCCATCCTGGCTCGTACCTACGAGAATTTTGGAACATTATGGACGCGGTTGTCGTAATATGCGCGGCTGTGTCTATGGGCTTCGATATCCTTGGTGGCGAAGGCTCAACAGCAGGACAAAATCTCTCGACAATCAAGTCGTTGAGGGTGTTGCGAGTGCTTAGACCATTGAAAACTATTAAGAGAGTTCCGAAGCTCAAAGCTGTATTTGATTGCGTCGTTAACAGCTTGAAGAACGTCATTAACATTCTCATTGTGTATATATTGTTCCAATTCATTTTCGCTGTGATCGCCGTTCAGCTGTTCAACGGCAAGTTCTTCTACTGCAACGACGAGAGCAAGTTCACGTTTGAAGATTGTCAGTGAGTAAAAACGAGGTCTTTTAATCCTCATCTACGATCATCGGGATTGGTATCGAACCGATTTATTCACTTGAAATTTCAACTTTTCAGGCTGCAATACCTGAACGGTTTAAAAAACAAATCATTTACTCATCCAATGATATTAACCCCGGAACCCTACAACGGAGTCGAAAACGACCCCAATTTTTTTAGTAAAAAACTTCATTTTTCCATTTTCTCGAAACCTTTTATTCGTTTTATAGAGTTTTCATCATTAAATTTTCACCAAATTCTACTTTATCATGCACCATTCTCTTCGTTATTAAAAAACGATGAGAATCATGTATAATTAAACTGTACTATCGCATACGAGGGTCATTTTATGCCAAATACAAGATTCAAGTCGTTTTCAACCCTGTTGCAGGGTTTACGTTCGAAAAAATAGATTACAGGAGTCTGAGGTTAAAACATCATTTATTTTTTATTTATAAAAAATCTTCAAGAAAAAAATGACGCATTTTCAATCAATATTTAAATTTACTTCAATTTTTACCGAGCCTCAGGATAAAAATTGCTGTACGACTGTTTTACACGTCAGTAAAAAAATTACAGATTGCTCTTGAATTTTTAAATCTTTTTTTACAACCAAAAAATCTTTATAACCAGTAATAAAATACAATTTTTTATTTGCTCCCATATTTCAGTCTAACACGGTCTTTTTCGCCGTAAATTTTAACTCGAAATTCACTTTATAAATTACTTTTTGTGTAATTATCATTTCCAACGTTTTTTTCTTTTTTTTTTTTTTTTTGATGTCGCAACGATGATCTTTTAAGAAAAATTCTCCTTTTAACACGCCGTTTTTTCCAGGGGGGAGTTTTTCAGCTACGAGGATGACTCGTTACTGCCAATACCGAAGAAACGTAAATGGCAACCGCAGTGCTTTCACTACGACAACGTGATGGCCGCGATGCTTACGTTATTCGCTGTACAGACGGGCGAGGGTTGGCCACAAATTCTTCAACACTCGATGGACGCGACCCACGAAGACAGGGGTCCTATACATAATTTTAGAATAGAAATGTCCATATTCTACATCGTATATTTCATCGTATTTCCATTCTTCTTCGTAAACATATTCGTCGCTTTGATCATCATCACCTTTCAAGAGCAAGGCGAGGCGGAACTTCAGGACGGTGAAATCGACAAAAATCAGGTTTTACATCCGTTCATTTCTTATTTACATTATTTCGAAACGTTTATTTACAAGTATACCAAAAAAATATGTTTCAAAAAAATACACAGGATCGACGAAACAACACAAAATTCCTAAACATATTTTTTCAATGATGTTTTACATTTTTTGAAGGCAAAATCAAATTTCTGGTTCAGTATCAACAAATTTTCTGGACACTTTAGTACTTTGCGGATAATTTTAGTTAAACTATTGAAATTTTAGTTAAAAAGCTAAAATAACTGCTCAAATATTTTATTAAAATCACGATAAATCTTTCGTTTTTCGAAAATATTTGAAATTTTCATTTCGCCATTGAAATGATCATTACGAAAAAAACTTTCTGAATATTCAATGTAAAAAGATTGTACCGAATCGATTAATGAAATGATTTTTTTGTCTGGTGCTTGTAGAAATCATGCATAGACTTCACGTTAGGGGCAAGGCCCCTCGAGAGGTACATGCCCAATAAAAGAAACAGCGTAAAGTACAAAATTTGGAGGATAGTAGTATCAACGCCATTTGAGTACTTCATCATGATACTCATCGTTCTCAACACACTTCTACTCATGATGAAAGTAAGCAATCTCTCACATATATTTATTTATTCATTTATTCAATACACCAGAATTGATAATTTACTAATCATTCTTCTTTTTTTCTTAATCAAAACCCTTGATAATAATTATTGTCTCTGAGGAGAAAGAGAGATAGAGAAGGAAAAATAAGACTCGAAATTTCGTATAATAATTTGCAATTTTCACAAAATTTCGTCGTAGAAAAACGTTAAAAAATCTCCACCAGTTTATTTAATTTCATATTAATCAAAATTGGCGATTCAACCGATAAATTTTCATTGTTTCTTCTGGTAAAAACGTTAATTTGCCTAATTGGAGTTTCGTAGTTTTTCAATCTCCATCTCTCTTGCTCTTTTCTTAAGACCAGCAAGCCTAAATGTTTTTATCCCGACACTCTTGGATCCGAAACATTCATTTTATTCGAGGCCCCTTGTAAAACTTGTTTATTTATTTTTATGGCAACTTTAACCAATCGAAAAACAGTTATAGCTCTCGTCGTACCAGCATTCGAACTAATACGATCAATTATCTTCCAATATGCTAATGAAAAAATGATACGTGTTCGAAAATATTCAATATTACGATCGAATGATTTGAATATTAATGATTTAAATGATAGCAAGGGAAAAAGGAAACAGTCTATTCGTTGTAATTCTATGAAATGACGGATATGTTTGTACGAGAAATTCGTTGTTACTTTGCTTGCATATTCACTTGTTCTCTGTTACAATATATATATATATATATATATATAATACTCTATTGTCATCCCAAATTTTACCTCTGTCCGGAACACACACAAACAACAAAAAACGTCCCTTTTTTAAATGAAAAAAGAAAAATAGACAATTATTTATAATTTTTCGCAGATTTTATTTTTCAATTATTGTCTCCACAGGCCACACGATTTCCTTACGAAAATTCGATCGAATTATTAGCGAATAGAAAAATTACATTTCCGTACATTAAATTCGGGGTTTCATATATTGAAAAAAAAATTTGATCGACCATTTCAGTAAATTTGGGAGCACATTTTAGACATTTATCAATCGAGCTCCTCCATTTTGCATTACGACATAATTTCCTTAAAACGAGAAACAGGAGAAATGAAAATATAAATTCAAAATGAACAAAAAATCGTTTTTGAACATGTTTTTGAAAGCTTATCTCACTCTTTCGTTAATCGTATTAGATGATTGTTGAGTTTTCAGATGCTCTCCCTCGTTCCTTTTATACACTTTAGTATTAATATGTAATAATATTAAAACGCATATTTTTATATATAAATAAATATTTGTATAATGATACGTATCAAGCTGGTAGTAAAAAAACGATTTTTTCAACATTTTTTGCATTAAATTACTAGTTTTATTTTATTATATAACCAATCCAATGATAAAAAGTTTTTTTCAATACGAATTATTAGTTACCAGTATATAAAAATGAATCTTTTCATTTTCCAACATATTTTTTCTTCACGATAAAATATAAACACTAAAATCAAATTCGAAATGTCTTCAAATTTTTTTATGTCATATTCAACTATGAAAATGAAGATTGAAAAAATTCATGTATATAAATAATTGAAATTGACGATTTTCAACGTCGAATGCTTCACCGTTGCAGCATTATTTTCAATGAATTCAAAACGTACAATTCAAATGTGTATAAAAAGTCGTTTTACTCCCATAGTAATAATACATAAACATATACGAATATTTTTTTGACTTTCCCTCCCTCTGAAATATATAACTTTCTCTTTATCATCCAATTGCATGGCTAGCATCGTGTCCTTGTTCCGTTTGTAGCTCACTAATCACGAACAAACAAAGCAAGACCAGTTCACGAGAAAAAAAAGTAAATAAAAATTTACACAAATCACTGAACGTTCGTTTTTTGCATTTATCCGGAATACAAATAAAATCAGTCCCATTACAGTGGCGTAGCATGGGGGGATGGGGGTGCGGTCCGCACCGGCTGGCACTTCGGAGGCGGGGGGGGGGGGGGGGGGGGGGAGCATTTCGCCAGTGGCTGAAAATTTCGAAAATGTAAAAAGAAATTTTTTTTATTAAGTAAGTTTTGATTTTGTCCAACATTTTTTTTTATTTTTTTTTTGTTTCCATATATTCAGGTACATTATTCGACGCATGAATGAACTGGTGCAAATTTCCTCAATAACTCTATTATTGAGGAAACTTGTATTGTTTCGATTTCAATTTTAATAAATATCTTTCTCCTTGCCAATTCTTTGTACTTGGCCGTGATGACCGAGCGTCTCTCTTTCTTTATTTTTATTCAATTGCGTTCAATATATTTAATACAGTTTCGATAACGTAACGTTGTATAAAAGTGCAAATAAAATAGTTTATAAACGGCATCTCGCGCCAACAGCTACTGGCTACTGCTGAAAAAACGTAATATCCGTCTCGGATTTTTCGGTTCGGCTGTAACAGCAAAGCTACGCGTCGATTGTTAAATTGTTATACAAACTAGTGCAATACGCATTACGCTTTGACGACAATCGGCGATATTTTGCCTATCAAAAAGAATAATTACTCATGGGCCATTTCATTGGTTATATATTGACAAAGGTCGACAAGTGAAAATGTTTAAAAAATAAAAACGGTGTTTCGCGCAAACGGCTACTCCTTAAGAAATCAAATACTCGTCTCGGGTCCTTCGGTGGGCGGCTGCAGCAGAGCCCGTTGCACTTATTAAACTGTAATAGAAGGAAATGTTACACGCATAACTCATTAGTGACAATCGGAGACAATGAAGACATCTTGCGTGTAAAATATAAATACATTATTTCTCGAGTAAGAAGGTAAGTGTTTCATTATTTTGAAATTTGTTTTTAATATTTTTAATCGTTACAGTCAATAAAACTTTGAATTTATTGGTTCGGTTGGGAAACAAAAGAAGGACGAGGGAAAAAAGTAATAAAAAAAACGAAAGCGTCATTCTCAAGTTTGTGAAAGGTCCTGAGTCCGTATGTGGAAATTCACAGACTTCTAACAATCCAGAAGAACTTGCTACAGTGTTAACTGATACTTCAATCTTTGATGAAGATACTACGAATGTTACTGCAGTTTGCCCTGTTGAAGAAGATGCGATAAATATTCCAACAGCGTCTACAGATTCTAGCTTTGATGTTGCATCTACGCATTTTGACTTCTTCTGATTTAACTGACATCGGAAAATGGCTAGAGCAAATGAGTAACGAAGGGCGATTGCTGCTAGTACGTCGAGGTTCTAAAGTCGTTCAACATATGGATTCTGCCTTTGCTGAAGTAACGCGCTCTGATGATATGGCTAAAGAAGAGACAAGACAACTAACACGAGACTGGTTTTACCGCACGTTTACCAGCGACGAAAAGGCTTTACGTAGCTGGATGGCCTACTCTCCTTCTAAAGCATCACTGTTTTGTATCTGTTATCATTTGTTTGCGAACACTGCGAATGAATCAAAGTTTTGTGCAGCCAATGGATTTGATACTTGGTAGAAATTGAATCCTAAAGTAGGCAATCACGAATCGAGTGCTGTACATTGCTAAAATTTAGTCAAATAGAAGGAGCTAGAATGTAGAATCCATAAAGGACTGATTATTGATAAGGGAACCCAAGAAATAGTTGAAAAAGAAACAAAACAGTGGCGAGAGATTCTCTTCAGAATGTTCGACATTATAAGATTCTTCGCTAAACGAAATTTGACACTACGTGGTCATAAAGAAGAAGATACGAGCGGAAACAGAGGAAACTTTTTGGAGATTGTTCATCTACTCGCAAAGTATGATCCTGTTTTACCAGAATACCTTGTGAGAATCAATATCGGACAGAAAATTTCAGTTACGTATATGTCACCGGAAATTCAAAACGAGTTCATCGTAATTTTAGGACATAACGTTCGCCAGCAAGTTTTTCGTCAAATACAAAAGGCCAAGTATTATTCCATGATATTTGACAGCACTCCTGACATTTCTCACAAAGATCAAACTAGCCAAGTCTTACGCTACGTAGTGATTGATAATCAGGAAGTACGAGTAGTGGAATCTTTTGTAGATTTCATTGAAACGAAAAACAAGACTGCTGAAGTGATTTGCTGAAATGATTTTAAACAAGCTCAACCGTGATGGCTTGAATATAATGGATTGCCAAGGTCAAACGTACGATAATGCTGCTGTCATGGCAGGTAAGCATGCAGGAGTGCAGCAAAGAATCAAAGATATAAACCCAAAAGCTGAATTTGTACCTTGCTCAAACGATTCATTGAATCTGGTTTGTTTACACACTGCCTCAGTTGAAGCAAATTCGGTAATTTTCTTTGGCATATTAGAACGCTGTTATGTGTTTTTCTTTTCATGTCTACTCATCAGTGGGAAGTTCTGCTCGCTGCTACAAGTAAAAGCTTGAGGAGGATTCAGGATACCTGATAGAGTGCGAGAGGTGATGCAGTAATCATGATGAATAAACATTACAAAGAAATTCTAACTGCTTTAGAAAAACTAACAGCGTCAGAAAAAAGTTTACGTACCAAGACAGACGCAGAAACTTCGCTGGTTGTGATGGAATCACTTTCGTTTCTTTGTTTTTTGGACTTTTGGGAATCAGTACTTGAAGTTAATGATGCTCGAAATTATTTGCAAACGAAGGGACTCAATGTGCAGCAGTGTGCTCAAAAAATAAGTGCCTTGCAGACGTTACCAGTTCAGAAGCGAAATGAATTGGTAAACGGTGCCTTGATTTAAGCAAAAGAATTGTATGATGAACTGGGTTCATCTTTAGAACTTCGTCGATGTAAAATAAAGAAAAAAAACTTTGGCGACGGAAGTACAAATGCTGGCTTGTCCTACGAAAATGAGTTGAGGAGAATAATGTTTTCCTCTTTGGACAGAGTAATTTCTGAGATTCGGCCGAAATTTCAGCAGTTTTATGATTTGGCAGAGAAATTTACCTTTCTTACACTTGTTAAACTACTGGATATTCACGAAAAATGCAACCTAGACCATGCTACTGAGGACATTGACAAGGAGGATTTCAAGCTTAAGCGAGGGCGACTACGGAGTTTTGCAGTTGCTGCTGGAGATCTTGATAAACTAGCTAATGCAGGTCCACTTGAATTATTAAAGTTTATTGTGAAATCTAAGCTCGAAGTCTCAATACCTAATATAATCATAATGCTCAGAATATTTTTGTCAGCTGCTATAAGCAATGCTAGATGTGAAAGGAGCTTTTCGGAATTGAAATTAATTCAAAATTACTTACGATCTACAATAAGTCCGCTGAGATTAACTAATCTATTTATATTGTCGATTGAGCAAGACTTGACTGATGCATTCGATATTGAAAACGTAATAAAAAATTTTGCTCAGAGGAAAATTAGAAAAGTAAAATTTTAGTTTAGATTGAGATGATATTCGTTTTACAAAAACAAGCAGTTCGTGCCATATGCGATTTCCCCTATCGCTATTATTTTACATTTTCACTTTGGCTTTCTTAAGGTAAATCGGTGAATTTGAGCCATCCAAGATGAAGGACTGACAATTTTTATAGTTACACATAAATACGAGATGAATTGATATTTGCAACTTGAATGCTATTTACCATCTAGTTTGATAGTAATTAATTCGTAAAAATCGACTGTTTCCAGACATTTATCCCTACGAGCATAGAAAAATCGTATGCACGTCAAGACTTATTGAATTTTTACATTTGGTACTTCCAAGATTTCGTAATAAAAAATTGATCACTGTATTCCGCGAATATTCCTGAATATAAAAGTGCTTGGGTTTTTGGACGTTACCGTTGAAAATCGACTGAAAAATAAAAAATTATTCGTTGTAAAATGATTGAGATTTCCACAGGAATGACACGGGAAAGAGCGCGAGAGCGCTTAGCAACTCTGTATTCAGCGTCTGCTAGAACATGCCTTCAGACGTGACAGTTTGCCAATTTCATTGTGTTTTTCTTTCTTGTTGTTGAATGTTTTTACCGTATTTGATAAATAACGATAGAATTAATGGTAATAGGTAAACTGGCAAAATCTCTGTCGTTGCGTAATTCCTTTGTGTAAATACTCTATATAGGTTATAAACAAAACTGATAGTTTCGGCAGACGACAGTAACGGCCATGACACGTTTTACAACTCACTACGCTCGTTAAATTTCAATTAATAAACATTTTTTGAACAATAAAATCGTATAAAAATATCCATTCTGCGCTGTTTATATTTCGAAAATAATAAAATTATAATTTCAAAGACAATTTTGCATTTGTAAATTTTGGTCTATAATAGGTACTGCAAAGATCACGTAGCCGTCACCGATCTCCCTTAAGTAATGTACTGTTAACTCTGTCATGTTTGTTTACCTGTATTGTGTGAAATAAAATGCAATAACTCTCGATTAATTTCTATTTGTTTTTTTTTTTTATTGGCCTAGTTGTCGTACAAAAAATCTCTCCATTATTTTCGTAAGCATGAACTTACGAAGGAGATTTGGAAAAAATATGTAATACAAACATTACGACCGATCGTGCTAAATTCATTTTCAGTCCGCAACGAATCAGCGAGTCCCAAGAAAGTTAAAAAAAAGTCCCATTTGGGGCTTAAATGGACAAAAGTGACCCCAAAGGGAGTCCCAAATGGGACTTTTTCCCTCACTCGATGTGAACCGGACATGACGTCATGAGTCCCAAATAGGGACTTTTTTTAAGAGTGAAATCTCAAAACAAAGTCCCAACTTGGGACTCCGAGCCCCAATTTGGGAGTTTTTCTTTGCTTCTCGCTCCGGCCACAGCATGGCGCAGAGTCAAGCGTTTGCGCGAGCCCGCATCATCCGCCTGGTGGGCATATATTGCCGGAGCCGTAACACTCTGTGACCGTCTAATAAGACGGTCTCGTACAGAATACCAATAAGTATACACATAGCGAATCGCTTATTCCGGTTGCCTCGCTCGCAAAAGTCCCAAATTGGGGCTCGGAGTCCCAAAAAGAGACTTTTTTTTGAGTTTTCACCCCTAAAAAAAGTCCCTATTTGGGACTCCAAGTCCCAGTTTGGGACTGATGACGTCACGTTCGGTTCACTCCGAGGGAGGGAAAAAAGTCCCATTTGGGACTTCATTTGGGGTCACTTTCATCCACTTAAGCCCAGCCCCAAATGGAACTTTTTTCGGACTTATTTCAGGGACTCGCTGATCCGTTAGGGGTGTAAATGTTACTCAATAAGAATGATGTTCCTTTTTTTACCATGCTCCGATTTTTTTATGATCAATCGCGAAAATAAGAGGGCGGTAAATTTGTGATCCCCATCGGGGGCCAATGACCCATGCTACGCCACTGTCCCACTAATTAAACGAATGGGACCTTTGCACATTATTTACAAGGTTATGCCTTCCAGTTGCTCTTCATTTTTTATTAGTATCGCGATGAAATGTATTTTTTTTCTTCTAAGAAACATACGCTGACTTCATACAGGGCTTAACCTTTCTTTATTTTCGTTCCAAAACGTACACATTCGATTTCACACTTGCAAGCGTCGAATATATAGTAAAACTTTCGTATTCTAATGCTTCGAGGTCTCGGCTTTCATTTGACTCGACACGTAAACACACATATATTTGTGCGTTGAATAATATACACACATATTTTATATATACACGGAACACACACCTGGCTACGATTTAACTTTGAGTTTGACAATGGAGATACTTCGTGAGGCTGCCTTAATCGGATTGACAATGGCTATATATAATAATCTATCTATCTATTTGCTTGCAATAACGAACACACGGTAACAACAAACTTGCACACAAAAATTGTACGTTATATTGTCAAAGACACATATGCACTCGCACCGCACAAAGTTCATGAGCACAAAAGCATGTGCGGTTTTCTGTACACACACTCTAATCGAATTTCGTGTCATCATCAATGCGAAAAAGAAAAAAAAATTCAAATAATCGTGTTCCTTGTATATACGTGCACGTTTGACACGTCGAAAATGAAGGAATGATAATTGGAAAGTCTTCCTTTTCACGCAATTTAACGGTATTACAAATTTTTTCATCATTGTAAATCCGTCGAATTTTTTACTTGTAAGAATCTCTGTTGATATACACATGAAAAATCGTTCAATGCCCATTTTTTTAAGGGTGCCGAATTCTTCGATCCAAAATCACCCGAGGTATTTAAATTTGAACAAAAATAATATAACGCCGTTATGAAATAACGTCTCATTGAAATTTCACGTTTGTGCTTCACTACGCTGTGGTTTTTTTTTCTCGAATTTCGTTCGCTACTTTTTTTCCGATCATATTTTTTAACGATTAAGGCAATTTTAACGTTCGAAATTAACAACATTAATTCTTATGTCATGATTTACGCATTGCTTCGTCACAATATCGGTTATAAATAAGACGAATGATGACACGAAAAGAAAGAACATACACAACAACAAAAAATCATTGAATGTTGACATCGTATGTTTTGCACGGGGCGTTCGCACGATTTACGAAATACAAAAACTTCCTGAAGACGATCTTCCAGTGTACGAGACTACAGAACCTCGTGTTTCATGGTATACAAACTCCTAATTAGTTTTTCACTCCCCCAAGAGTTTTTCACTCACGTTTACATGAAACTTCGACGTATTTTCTTTTCAAACCGGTGTCATGTATTTTCGTCGAACCGTAAAGCTCGTTTTCGTTAATTTTTTTTTCTTTATCACCATTAATCGCAACGAGAGATGAACAGCAGTGAATTCATTAACAATTTCATTTCGTTTACAATGTTGATGCAATTAATGTAATTTTATGCAAAAAAAAAAAAAATTGTGCAGAAAAATCAACGATCAGATGTTTGGATGAAATTTTCACTTTTTTTGCTCCTTTATATAAAAATGAATAAACCTTTTTTTTCCAATTCGCGTTCATCTCTCGGTGCAGTAATCTTTCCGTAAAAATAGTCGTTCATTCCATCAGTATTTTTAGCAGTAAATGCTATTTTGTTTAATACCCAAACACAACATTTACTATACTTTTAGTAACATCTTTTTTCTCTCTCTCTCTTCCTTTTTTTCCATGAAAAAAAGGCCAGAGAGACTGAAATTGAAAATTCGGATCGAATCGGCATCAAAAGTATTTCCCAACGATTGCAATAAAAGGAAAATATCTCTGATTCGTGAAGAAGCAAAATATGAGTGTTCACAATTTTTCATAAACATAGTTTTTCACGACACCTGTAAAACACGATTCGGCGTAGAACAGAATTAAAAAATCACACTATTTTTAGCATTCGATTTAAATCGTCGTCCAAATAGTGAGACAAAAAAAATCTTCTCTTACTCAAATAAAACTAGAAGGACGGCGATGTCCAGATCGTAGAATCCACACTCGATTCGTCGAATTTTATTGACCCTTGAAACACAATTCCCAGTATACGTTGTGCTCTATTTGGTATTATAAATAAAATACGAAAACAAACAAATAAATAAACGATTCCTATTGTATTGTTGAAATAATGTTTAGATTGATGTATAAACTACACATACATACACATACATAGCCGCACGTAAAACACACATCCCTCGTACGATAGACAGTTTTCATCGGAGTTGAACGATATTCGTTCGAATAACAAATGTCCAAATAAAATGATTAATGTTTCGTAGAATATGTTCATGTAATTTGCATTTGGTGGCTTGAACATAAATCGACAAGAGGGAACGATTGAACCTTTTGCAAAAAAACTAATCGACCTATTTTCAACCATTTGCAATAATAATGAAAAAATGACAGCACTTGAGATATAAATTAATTAACAAAGAAAAATTTCCTGAATCAAGCAACAACCGAAATATATTTTCAGTGAAAAACTCCTGGATTAACGTCATCAAAATGGTGAAACATAAAAAATGACACATTTTTAATTAATCGAAATACGCTTTTAATCACAAGATTGTGACTCTGTTATTCGAACAAGAGTTCAACTCTGCGTATTGTACAATTAAAATTCGTTGTATGAATAAAATCGAAAGGCAAATAGGATAGAAAGAAGAAAAAAAAACACGAGAAAGCATTCAAAAAATATCGATGCAATATTGACGTTTTTATTGATGATTTTAATATTAAATTGATATCGTGGTATAAAATATTGAAAAAGAAAAGAATTATTATCCTGTTATCGTCGTTGTCGTCGTCGTCGTCGACACGTAGGCTTGTATTTCCGTATGTATGTCTGTCTGTCGGCCGTGTGTTTGTCAGTGTGTGCATTGCAGTACCACCAGCAGAGCGAGGTGTACAAGAAAACACTGAAGTACTGTAACTGGTGCTTCACCGGGATGTTCTCCATCGAGTGCGTTCTCAAGATCGCCGCATTCGGCCCGAAGGTACGCTCTACAAACCCCCCGAACAATTAAACCAAAATAAAACAAACAAACAAACAAAAACCAAACAATAAAACGCAAATCCTTGTGTTCCCAGCTGGGTTCGAATTTTCGAGCCTGGCTCATTTCCCAACCCTCGTGAGTACGGTCTCGAAGTCGCGTTTCTTCGATTTTTAATTAACAAACAATAAAAAAATGCAAATTTATTAGAATAAAATGAAAAAATATTATTTATAAATTAATACGGCTCGATAAAAAAGGCTTTTGTCGTCCTAATTATATATTTTTCGTTAAAACAATTATAATAATTGATGATTGAACGAAGAAATGCGACAAACCGTTCCTCAAAAAAAGGCTGGTAAGTCTTGCTTTTTAGAGAACACAAATAGAGCGTTCGCCCAATGAAAAACCGCTGCTACATTTACACACATGTTCTTCAATTACACACTCATACACACGAACAGCTGAATATATTTTTATTTAAATAATATATTTGAATACGCGACATATATTATGGACATATATACGATAGAACAATTTTATAAGACGATACACATTCTCCGAAGAGAAGAATATTGAACACGTATACAAAACATAGACACTTTGGAACAAATACGAAATGACTTTTTTTTTAATGCAGAATTTTTAAAAAATTGGCTAAAAAAACGTTTGCGCTTAAACAGCGATCGAGTTCCAGCTTGAAAATTTGTTCACCATTTTTATAACGGCTGAGACTCTCGTACAGTCGATTTTAATTATGATGCTGGCACTCAATCGCTTCTTCTTAATAATATTCGTCATATTTAAGCAAATATGACGATATATCTGTGATTATTCATTTTTTACTGACACTAAATCTCCGCTCATAACACGATTCTTTCGACGAATCGTCGCATACTTTATCACAAAGCGATTTAATTTTTATTTCTGTTTTTTTTTTTCACCATTTATATTTTTAATGTATCGCCTTAAAACAAAATGTTTGCACTGAGAAAAATGGCTTTTCGTTATTCGAGCGAGATGCTTACGAGTTATTTATTTTTTCCAAACGAAAGTTTATTATTTTGAAGTTTATTCAAATTTATACGAATTTAAAGTAATTCGTGAAAATGGTTTTTCATTATTTGGCACTCTGATTGATATTTTTAATCTCGATCAAACAACAATCACTCGAATGAAGCTTGGTTCGAATTAATTTTGTTTGCAACAACCGAAAATCCCATTTTCTTCGATGCATACATTTAGCACACTTTTCTTTTGCTAACTCAATCTTTATAATCTCTTTTAAGCGCTCTTTATACTTATAACTTACTGTCTCTGTCACTTAACTCCTGCTATTTTATTTACAATTTTTTTTCGTTGTTTTAACAACTGCGTTGTTTTTTTTTTTTTTACATTGACCAATGTCGATTTCGTCGATATGCGCGAGAATAAGAAAAAGAAAAAAAGGAAAATATAATTAACAAATGATAATATATTACGAAGAAGATGAGGACGAAGGAAGAAGTGGAACACCACACAAATTTTCACGAGCCCCTTGCATGCCAATATCCGCCTCTTTGTATCCGCACGCATTTACTGCACGTGACATGTTCTTTATGAATCCTCGCATGCAAATATATATATTTAAAAAAATATATATATATGTATATCATCGATGACTGCGTATATGGGCTGATGAGTGATGACAATGATTATATTTATACGTGATTATTATAATTATAAGAGAGGATGAAAATAACAAGAAGAACGAAAAACAGTTTGAACAAAAATTGATCGTAACGAGAATCAATTTGAGAGTGTCCCTTAAACTTTCTTTTGCATGTTACTATCGTCTCCAAAGTGCATCGTTAAATAAACTCAGACACATTTGATCCCGTTGCGATGACCGGATTTATCATATTTGTTTTCTTTTTAATCTCTTTAGTCTAACGTCGAAGAGTAACTCGACAATCATTTGTAAACTCTGTAAGAGATTGGTTAGACTTGCTAGGTTCGCTGTTATAGATCGCTAAGAATTAACGGAGAAAACAAAAACGCAGGAGATTTCCAATCGAAACGACGATTTACCCAATGATACAAAAATTTCTCAACGGTTTATGATTCGTTATTTTCTCGTAGTTCATCGACGCTCCTTTTTATCGGGTAAATCATCGTTTCGTAGGCCGAAATTGGATGAGTAAACAAAACAAGAGGCTCGAAATACCGAGAAAAGAGTTCTCTGATGTCGATGAGGTTTAAGCGATGAAGCATGAGAGAAATACTTACGATTTTGGTTCGAATATAAAATAGACGTCGAAATTAAATTCCTGAATTTAAAAAATGATCTTTATATCTTTTTGATTATTAATGAAAAATGATATAGACGTGCGAAAAAAAAGAAAAAGCTCGCACAAATAACTCGAGGATTCAAGGCGATTTGAGGGCATTCACGATATGAATAAACCAAAATTTTCATAACTAAAAACAACAAACTCGAAAAAAAGAAAAGTAACGAAAGAAAGAGAAATCTGTAGGCAATGTGCTACGTGTTGGGTATATTTTGTAGTATCACGAGGCGCCGCCAGTTCTAGTGGACAGCTTGACCGGCGTGAACGTAGTCGTCACTCTACTTTTCCTCGTTGAGTGCATCCTTAAAGTCATCGCCTTCGGATGCAAGGTACAAAAAAGCCTTTAATCACTAAATCCACTCTATTCACACGATTTTATAAGTAAATAAAGAGAACAAAAAAAAGTCAAACAAAACCGTCGCATTGGACCAAAGTCAACGGGGACATTTGCCATTGTGTGCCAAACTCAACAACGACGAGAAAAGTCGAAATTTTCAAAAAGGAGGAACGAACTGTCGTCGTTGTCTTCAATATATTTTTTTATCGAGGCATATTTTCGTTCGGTATTCTCAAAATACACGATCTTTATTTTTATAATGTGTATTTACATCGACGAAAGTGCCGAGGAAGGATTTTGTTTTGAAAGATCGAACGTCGCTCCTTTCTTTCGTGTGAAATATTTTCATCGACAAAACTTTCGAAGCCCAGTCCAATTTTTACTTATCTCGTACTTTTCTTCAGTTGCTATTTATCTAGCAAACAATTCAACTTTTCATTAAAATTGACTCATTCGAAGAATAAAAGTAGATATCAAAACAACTGTCTTTTTCTCTCCCTCTCTCTCTCTCTCTCTCTTTCTCTATCCATCACTTTTTCTCTACAATTATGCCTTTTTATCTCTCGCTCTATTTCACAATGTCATTTATTTACCACTACATATATTTACATATATATGTTTATAGTAAATAACGATTAATAAGAAAAAAAGTGGAGTTCCTGATCGAATAAAGAATCGTGTCTCGGGCTAAACTCTCTCTTTCTCTCTAACTAGCTGCTTGCTATACGACCGGCATGTCCCGTAGATCATCTGTAGAGTGATATTCCCGTCACTAAACATATATATATATATATACCTATACATAATGTCAAACATCGAATTTTGTAATCTTACATCAACAATTTAATTGTGTATCGTCAAAATGATAACCATTATTATAACATTAATTACTAAGCTTAATTATGTTTATAATAATTATAATTACATACATGTATGAAGCATTTATGTCCAGTAAACTTACTTTTGTTACTCTCTCGGATTATTTCCTCAATATTTAAACGTGTTTTCTATGGAACGAAAAGTTATAACGGTGTCGCAATAAGAAAATGTAAAAATTAATCAAGAAAATCAACAAAACTGGCGAAATGTTCTTTCAAAATTTGTTATATTTTATGAACAGGATCTATCGTTTTAATTGATACATTTTAACGATGATTGTCAAAAATTCTTACGTAAAAATATACAATAAGATTTATTTGATTTTAACGATTTTTGAGGTTAGTTTATTTTCCACGATTAAAAGATCGATAAACTGGGAATGAGACCTCGGAGGGTGAGATACAAAAGTAAATCTATCGTCCAATGCTTCATACATCAGACTCGTCGAATAGAAAGCACAAAAAACTAATGTACACTCTCGACGACGAATATTTACAATTCAATTTAACGAATTAGATGTAAACAAAATTATGTCCATACTATTTGCTACGTTTTACTGCCGCATCAAAAAAATAAACGCTGCATTTACACACACACACACACACACACATTCGATACACTTTAAACATGCACACATGAGCGCACACGCACGGATCGGCATGGATTCGATACGACGAACTTGCCGATCGCGTTTTCGATTTGCAGAATATGTATATATATTTTTATTTTTTTCTCGAATTTAGGGGTAGAGCTTTTTATACTTGTAAACTTTGGAGCCATTCGGAAGGTGGAAGAATTTTGAGAGGCTGTAAAAATACAAAGTAAAAAAAAATAACAGACAATTTTTGATAGCACGAGATTTTTGCTAATTTTGAGCCTTTTCAAAAAACCGTCCAAATGCCTCCAAACACAAACACGGAAAGAATGTTTTTTTAAAATTAATTTCCATTTTTACACTCGGGCAGAATTTCTTCAAGGATCCTTGGAATACTTTCGACTTCATCACGGTCATCGGTAGCATCGTGGACGCTTTAGTTGTCGAATTCGGGGTACGTGAAAAACAGAAGAATTATTAGCACAATTTTTAATCAAATAGTGTAGTTATTATTATTATTATTAACAATAGTGTTTTTTCAACAGTTAGTTGTAGATTGAATAATGAATAATATCTGTCTCTACATATAACAAAATGTGAGGGGTGTTTTGTCGACAATTTTCGAATTCTCGATAAATTTATTTGCAAATCGTTTGTGTGAAGGAAAAAAAGAAAAATCGAATTTTTGAAACAGTTTGTTCGTCTGTTAAGAAAAAATGTGCGAACAGACAAACTTTTTCAAAAAGTCTGATTTTTACTCTTGGTTTTGTTAATGGAAACGAATTAAGAAAAAAACGCCCCTTAACATATGCAGAGAATATCGAACACGAACATTTGAAAAGTAATATTTGTCAATGTAAATATTTTATTAAACACACAACCACATACACACACGCACACACTGAGAGGATAAAATGCGGCGGTTTGTTACATGGTTAATAAATTTTCACTGAAATTGCCATTTTTTTGTTCGCTACTGTTAGTATTTTTTAGATGAAATAAATCACGAGCGAGGGCGAGAGCAAAGCTTGTTTGCAAAAAATAATTCAGCTATTATTTTTGTGAATTTTTTTCTTAATAGATTTATTTGGTTGCGTGCATTATCGTAGAACTTTATAGCTTCGTTCATGTATCGTGCCGATTATGCGTTTACAAAATAATCATTTTTTTATTTATTATTATTTGAACAATACCAACGAAATGATGAGAGGAAGGACTTTCGAATCGCAAAGTTGCCTCGATACAAGCTCGAAGCCCGATACCGATAAACTCGATGAAATTACGACTTTGTTTGTTGAAGTGTAATTTTCTTTGTCCCCTACAGGAGAACTTCATCAACGTTGGCTTCCTAAGGCTCTTTCGTGCCGCCAGACTGATCAAACTTCTCAGGCAAGGCTACACTATACGAATTCTACTATGGACATTCGTGCAGTCCTTTAAGGCAAGAAATTTCGTATAAATTCATTCGTTTTTTCGAATAATCATCTTTTATTTTTTGCTTTTCATTTCGAGGAAAAACTTTTTTTTATAACTGAGAATCTTTCTCATTTTTCAGGCACTGCCTTATGTCTGTCTACTCATAGCAATGCTGTTTTTCATCTACGCCATTATTGGCATGCAGGTATGACTCTATTTCATCTTCAATTCGATTCTCATTCAATTTTCGAAAAAACCATTTTCGCATATTATATTCGTTCAAACCTTCTGGATGAATTTTTCTTTCAAATTTTCGTAACCAATGTCAATACGAGTTGAACCGAAAAATATGGAATCGTTGAAATTACCAGGTTTTCGGGAATATAGGAAACGATCCGGCTACAGCGATCGAACGTCACAACAACTTTCAATCCTTCATTGCCTCTCTTATGTTACTTTTTCGGTGAGAAATTCATGAACGCGGTAAAATGAGTTGTTATTTGTTGAGGTAGAAAATAATCGCAGAATTTTATGGAAAAAAGTTAAATTTTAGAAAAATAATAAAGTATTTTTTTAACTTTTCGCACTCTTCTAACTAAATCAATAAAAAAAAAATCGATTCGAACCCACTTGACTTTTTATTCAGTACATTTTTCTCTCAAATTGGAAAAGATTGGAAATAAAATTCACAAAGCTTATTTTTTACAGAAAAGTTATAAAGAGAAATTACGTAAAATACTATACAAAATTGTATGAAACTTTATTTATGCTAAATAAAGTTGAAGGAAATTTTGTCTGATGCACTTTTTTCCATGAAGGTGTAAAAGTTAGAATTGTATAACGGTAAGCTAGAAACGGCTCAACTGCAGAAGTACTCAAACCGCGCTTAAATCTCTCCGGATTGATTTTCCACGTGATCGATCAAAACCACTGATTTTCCATGTAACCAACATTCTATCTCCCATTGCTAATGGAAACTAACGCTGTTGGCTTTCTGGCTCGTATTTAATTCGAAACAGGTATTTGGTAACATCGCACTCGATCCGGATACGTCGATCTACGAACACAACAATTTTCAGAGTTTCATTCAAGCTCTGATGTTACTATTTCGGTGAGTGTGTGGTAAACATCAAAAAACCCAAATCCAACTTTATTTTTCTCTCGCCTTGCACTGCAGTAATTTCCATAGTATAAATAAAGCTCGAAGTATATATAAAAAGTTGAAGATGTTTTGTTGCTAAATTGTAGGAAAATGTAAAACCGAATAAAAGTCGAAAGGGTAGAGGAAAAAAAATATTTTTGAAGAGTTTTATTCTTCAAATTCGTGGGCCCAAAAAAATTGAAACCATTAATACGACAAAAAATGCATTGAGCAAGTGTGTTGGTTTATCAAATTGAATTTTTATGGAACAAAAAAAATAAGGAAAGTTAAAAAAATCGTCGCACACTGTCGTAAAATAATTAAATTGATTTTTAATCCGATTTTTTGTCAGCCTTCGATTAGATTATGAATTAGAGGATGGAAAAAAGAGGAGAGGAAATAAATAATGGATAAATAATTTACAGATGCGCGACGGGGGAATCGTGGCCAAATATAATGCTTTCGTGCATAAAAGGCAGACAATGCGACTCGAGAGTACAAAAAGAAGAGCCCGATGGATGCGGTTCGAATCTCGCCTACGCTTATTTCGTATCGTTCATCTTTTTCTGCTCCTTTCTAATGCTGAATCTTTTCGTCGCCGTAATCATGGACAATTTTGACTACCTCACGCGCGACTCATCGATCCTCGGTGCTCATCATCTCGACGAATTCGTTAGAATATGGGCCGAGTACGATCCAAATGCAACGGGGAAAATACACTTCACCGAAATGTATGACATGCTTAAAAACATGGATCCGCCGTTGGGTTTTGGTAACAAATGCCCCAATCGTCTCGCCTATAAAAAGCTCATTAGAATGAACATGCCAGTCGACGACGATGGCAAAGTCAACTTTACAACGACACTATTTGCCTTGATTAGGGAAAATCTTAGCATCAAAATGAGAGTCGGTGAGTATCGAAGAACTAAATCATAAAATAAGAATATTCTAGCAAAAATATGAAATTTTTCATATTAAGGCGCACCACTAGTGTGACTGTCCAAAAAAAAGGTGATTTTCGGGAATTTATTGAAAGAAAAGTATTGCATCGAATTTTTTGAAATTTCGAGGATATATTTGTGTAAAAATTATGTATATACAGTAATTTTTTTGTATGAAAATATTCAATTTTCAGCAACTTATGCGCCGTCTCCCGAGTTTCCAAAAAAAAAGTTCTCCCACTGCTGCAGTGATTACGGCCTTCAGAGTGCCTGAAATAAAAAAATAAAAAAAAGTCCATTAAACTAGAAGGTATTGCCTGTACAATGACGCAGGATTGTGAAAAAAATTAAAATTCAACAAAATGGCGGAGTTTTGAAAAGAAGTTCTAAATTACGCTTAAAAATCTGATAGTTTTTTGCATGACAAATTGACATTTTTTATCCAATCGAAAAACTGGAGGGTCATTGTATGAAGAAGGAAATAATAAATACGGTTAAATAAGATTCAAGTCGATCGGATGATTTGTATTCGAGTTAGAACTGCAGCAAATTTGAGAAATGTCGTTTTGAGAAAAACGCGTTGAAAGATAAAAATATTGATTTCATTGTTATAAATCGATAAATATCATACCTAGAGCTAATCTGCTATTCCAGGCCCATACAAATTGCCTTCCTGTTCTTCGAAGAACACCTGCGATTTTTTGAAAGTGTCACACTAGTGGTGCCCCTTAAAACTTCAATGCTAAAACACAAATCTCACTTTTGAAATGATGTCGCCAGAAATAAATAATAAAACACTTAGAACTTTTTCGAAACACTTTCTAAGTGCACGTTATTTACTATGATTTCTTACAAACTTTCATCTTCTCTCTGAACCAATTCGAAATGGCGAATTTCATTTTGAAAATGTGATAATGCATCATCTCTGATTGCTTCTCAAATTTGATATTTTCTTACTAGTTTTCAGGAAGAATATGTGTTCCTATTTATTACATTTTGTGTTATTTGAGGTGCAATACTAGGAATAAAGTTAATAAATCGATCGCTTCCAAGTGTCAATCGTTATATGCTTTTTTTTACGATAAGAACTGAAAATGACAATTCAAGTATTTAAAAATGTAAATTTTTCCAGAAAGTCTAATGTAAATTATTCTAATGTGTTCGTAAACTTTTATTTTAAAATAACAATGATTCCAATATTCTAATTAATCGAACCACTCAACTGAACCCAACTGGACCCGACGGTTCTCCAGTTATTCAAAAAATCACACTTTAGTAACTAAAAAATTAGTTTTTCTTTATCTCGTGTCTATTGTTTTAGAGTCTTGACTAATAATATACAATCGCATAAAAAAATATACAGAAATTTGTAATTGACACATCCAAATGAAAATTTATTCAAACATATATTTGTAAATATTTTGGCATAATTATGTTCGAATATCGAATGTAAATTTGACCAACGACACGAAATATATTCGTATATTTATTGTATTAAACATATAGTAAAATAGTTTATTACTGAACGATAGTTTGTAAAACGAATTTAACGGTTTTTCAGCCGAGGAGATGGATCGAGCGGACGATGAACTACGGGAAACGATTAGAAATATTTGGCCTCTGCAAGCAAAAAAGATGCTGGACCTTTTGATACCTAGGAAAGAAGGTAAAGAATAAATATTTTCATAAAAAATATCATAAATTATAATAATCGAAATAGAATAGTAAATTGAATGAAAAATTGAATGAAGAAGTACAGTTTTTATGAAAACTCGAAAACTCCAATTAAATGAATCATTGTTTTTGTTCACAGAATTAGGCAAAGACAAGCTCAGTGTTGGTAAGATATACGCCTGTTTGCTGATCCTCGAGAATTGGAAAGCGCCGAAATTCGGACAATCCCAGGCTGGCACACAGGTGAGTTATTTTTATCATTTTATACGCAAATAATCATTGTTTCAATTTTTCGTAATCTGCGAAAAATGAAGTAGTATCGTGTATTGTTCCTTCCCTCGAAACTGTAACGCGTGGTCCGTGTAATAAAAAATTTTTAAATACATAGCAGACCGTAAAATATCACGAATTCAACTTCGTTGACGCGATTCTCCTTTATATATAAAACATCTGTAAATCAGAATCACGCGGGCCTATTTTCGAAACATGGATCCAGAATTTTTGCTCACCAACATTAATCCTTCAAGCGACTAAATTATTTTTGCAATCGATGCTTCGAGAAATAGGCTGTGTCGTCGATTTGCGAAAAACAAAAGAAAACTGAGTTCGAATGAATGTTTATCGTTCGCTTATTCATGGTAGGAATTAACGGCCGATGTGAGGACCGAATCCCTGAAGTTTGCAGTTTCAATTACCAGAAAATAATCCCAGTAGTGCATTAGTTACCTCGAAACAGGGTGAATTCTCTTCGAACAAACATCAGTTGGATTTAGCAGAGTAAAACAATAATGTTTTTTTCGAAAACGAATAAAAATCGTTCGAAGCGAAGTCATCACTCTTTTTCCCATCCCAAACCTTCAGGTATCAATAATTCGGTGCGTTCATGTAGTGCTGACATTCAAATTAATAAAAAAAAAAACAAACAAAAACAAAAACATCAAAGACGAAAAAAGACAACAACTCTGTTATGAAAGCAGATTTCGAATAATTAAATGTATGGATCCCTTGTGCCCCGAACGTAAAACTGTACAACTTGAGATTATGATCGTGCAACCAAATCGATGTAGCTTGAAATCCTCGAAAAATAGAATTTTTCAAAAGATGGAAAAGAAAAATAATCGCTCAAGCCCAGTTGGTCGAAGTAATGATGGAATTTTTGAAGCAAAGAAAAAAAGTATTAAAATGAAACGTTTTTGAGTACAACAACTGGGAGCGAGTGGTGTTTAAATTTATCCACCATTTTTCACGTGTGTGATTCGCCCATAATTGGGAAAACATTCGTGATTCGAAATACCAGAACGTTATTGTATTTTTTTTTTTTTTCGGAACCACAAAAATGAAGAATGATTTGGAGAATATATTTTTTTTAATCCTAATCCGTACTACGGGGTCGCAAAAGATCCCAATTATTTTTGGTGAAAAACTTTATAGAGTTTTCATCATCAAATTTTCACCAAATGCGATTTTATCATACACCATTCTCTTCGTTATTAAAAAACGAAGAGAATTGTCTATAATTAAACCTTTTTATCGCGTACGGGGAACATGTTATGCTAAAGAGAAGATTGGGGTCGTTTTCGAGCCTGTTGTAGGGTTTACGTTCGGAAAAATAGATTGTAGGGGTTAATAATACAATATTTTGGTAGATAGGTAAGGAAATGTGAGTTCTGAATGATTATTTTTGAAAAAAAACAATAATAGGATATTACTAAGTAGAAATGAATTGTGTGTTGGGTGTTGCCCCTCTATTAGAAATATCATAACGATTAATCGAAATAGCGAAAATTAAAGACAGCGAAAACCGTTGTTTTATTTATTTATTTTTTTAATCGAAAATTTAGATATTAATGCAGTTCTAGAAAATAGGATCGAATTTAGGTTTTAGACTAATTCACCTTATTGTTCCTGGTGAAAGAAAAAAATCATTCGCATACATTAATACATTCAGTAATGAGAAAAAAACGACCGAGAGGATCTCTACTCTAATCACCATAATCATCTCTTTATATATTTTTTCTTTGTTTTCCAGAACGATAACGAACTTATCGATAACGATAATGCCGGGCAAAGTCCTGCAGCCCAGGCGGTAGTACTTACTTTTTTCATCTCTTTCTCCCAAACGAAAAAAAAAATAATAATTCCTCTTAAACCTTTTTTTTAATCTTCATTTATACTTATATTTTTAATGCGCTTTTTATTTATTTAAATACACTTTCTAAACACTCTGTCTGCGCACCTTTTATGTAAAAATTTGCTATTTTCACTTTGACCACTCAATCTTTATTTCCTTTTTTCTTCAACACCTTTTCATTTTCTTATTTATCTTCAATTATCATTCGACTCATCTCGGGGAAACAAAACAATTGCGTTTCAGTTGTCGTTTGGTCGAATAAGTATTTGTTTTTACTACGCAATGAATTTTGCACGAATTATTGAGTTTATTCGCGATGACTGCACGTTCATGACAACAGTCATCCATGGCGAGATGACAACAACGCAGCCTTTCACCTTTCATCATTACACGATTCACTATATATACATAAATATTGTTTTATTCTGTTGAATCCTCAGGCATTTGTAAATTAATTGTCATTTTAGCGATTCACTCAATAGACAAATAATGCCAGGTTTAAATTAGACAAATAGACACTTAATTTTAGTTTAGTGTGAGAACTGACGACACCGAGTTTTTTGCCACTAAAAAATCGTTGAGTAGAAGAAGAACTGAAATTTCAACTGGTTAAGTTAATTTTGGCAAGTTGTTAATAAAAACTCAGTGTCGTCGTTCTCGATACAGAAACCCTATCCAAAATAGCACTCCCAGGAATCGAATAGTGGAAAAAAAAAAACAAACAAACCGAAAAAGATGGATGACGAAATTTCGTGAAAATTTTACATATTACGATTTTGTTTTATTTTCTTTATTGTTGTATGTAAAATTTTGATATATCGAAATTTGACATCTGGTATTCGATGCAACGTGAAAGTACTTTTTTTTTGTTTGTACGAGTGCGTAATTTAGTACGCTCTTTCGACTCATTTGCCTCGACGCTCTATAGATCGTGTAAGTAACGTAGTCAGAGAGTCTTACTCTGTAGATCTCCTACGCAAAAAAAAACGTAAAAACGTAAAAAAAAATCGAATTCTATTTTTATTAATCCCGTTCATAGTTCTCGAAATAGTTCGCCTTTTGCCTCGAGAATTTTTCCAAACTATTCTTGTTCTCATTAGATGCGTAGATTTTTCAACCTTTCGTTTCAAAAGTTAAAATATTAGTGCCAATCAAGAGAGTGGCGCAATTTTAATATGCTTTTTATGTCTATTCTCATTATTTTTTTCTCTAAGCACAAAATCCTTCGGTCTGAAAAGAAATTCTTGTCATTCGTTAAAATCTTAAAGAAGATTTTATACAAATGTTTTCTTAAAATTAAATAAATAGTTAAACTTTTTCAAAATTTTGCTCTATACAATTGAAGTTTAAGCTCAATGCTTTGAGGATTTTTTGAAAGGCATACTTCATTTTTATTATAATATCGTTTGGAAATAATTTGCCAAAAAGTAATGAAAATAGACTTATTCTAGCGTATGAAAAAGTGTGCAACTCCCTAGAAATAGAACGATGTTAGATCGATGCAAATCTATGAATATAATTTTTTTTCTTCAAACTTTACATGTGGAACGAGCATTTGTTACGATTTATTTCATTAATGAACATTCATTTAAACAATAGAGCTAAACTAGAAAGAATACATATTTTAATAAAAAAAAAAAGAAAACTTTAGATTTGATGGATTCTTTAAGAACGAAAACGGTAGATCTCTTTTTCATTCTATATAAAAAGTAGAACAGATTTTTTATTTTATTCTAGACATTATCTAAGATAATTGTTGTATACACTGAAGCTTGAAAATTTTATTATAATATTTATAATCCTACTGATTTGCAACACGGACACTCACAATTTTCCTTAATCTACACTGAGTCTTATATCAACAATTATAATATACAAATCACGGAAAGAAAAATATTTTATTTCTCTATTCACTCACAAAAATGAAATCACAGATGGTTTATAAAATCATTCGTTTTGAGAAAAGGGTCTCAGGTGAAAAAAAAAACGAGGAAAAACATTTTTTTTTTTCCAAATTGATAAACCATGGCGAACTTCCAAAAAAGATGATCCTTCAGAGGAAAGAATAATCTAAAATAACAAATTCTCATACAGGATAATTGTCAAATTTTAGTGTAAAAAAAAAACTTGAAACCCTTATCGATCGAGTTTCCATTCCTTATGTGAAAATTAATGAAATTTCATACGGAAAGTAAACTTGACAACGATATTGATTGATAAACAAAAAATATATTAAAAATCCGATTACCACCGATGTACAAACTCACCAAACTATTCACCAAAACCTTAGGCATGTTAAAACATTGAACCGATGAAAAAAAAAAACAAACAAACAAACAAACAAACAATAATTCCCTGTATGTATCTGTAACCAGGTAGGATTGTGTTACGTAATGCGCAGCTCGTTTGTCGACTGCTGTAAGAATTTTTTTTTCCATATCGGCTTGTATGTGAAAAACCGTCTGTTTGTTAACTGTGCTGAAGCCTAGACTTTTGGGTCTTGTCTCGTAATTCATAAAAGAGCATTCACCTATAAATATATGTATATAAAATAGAAAATACACATATTTATACCAGTACGTAAATAATTGAATGAATCAATGATCAACTTTCGTTCTTAGGTCGAAAATATTGCACGGCTAAATAGAACGAGTGTTAATTGCGTGGTTTGAATCGAAAAATTCGATGCGAAAGTTGATAATTGGCTTGTTCATGCATGCTTTATTGACGATTGCATTTGTATGCAGATTTATTATTCTATGCACAAATATACACGTATAAATTCGATTTATACATACGTATGTATATTTGGAGCTCGTTTCTTTTGACTTATCACAATAAATGCCACGAAATATGAACCTGCCACGTAATCTATAAACAAAACAATATATAAAATTGGTAAAAATTTAAACAAACATATACAGGCTTCGGATAACGAATACCAACAATATTTTTCATTGAAGTGCACTAATTTGTAACTGAAATATTCACTATTTATTCTTCTGCAACATAATATTAATACACGTTGCACTTCGATATTCCACGAAAGCATTACTTTTCATTTCTAAGCACGTTTAAGCAACAATGAAACTCACTAAAGAACTTGAGTGTTTCGTGAACTCCGTCTCTTTTTCAAACTCATCTTTCTCGAAGCCAGTGGTAATAATTAAAGAAAAATGATAGCAAAATTAGCAAATGGGCATGAGAATGAGGGAGAGACTGGAAGATCGAAAACAATGGATCGTGAAAGAGAAAAAAAAGCCTGTATGTGCGTGTACATATAAAGTTGGAAATACTAAAATGAATAAAGTATTAAAAGCAAGCAGATATTAAAAAAAAAAAGAAAAAAAAACAATCATAAGAAAACGTAAAACGCCAGAGCTTAAAAAGTAATAAGAAAGAAAAATAGTGAGAGAGAAAGAGAAAAAAAACAATAGCATCAAGTCTGACAAGGGTTTCACACGTTCGAACAGCGTTCGACCTTGTTCAACTGCCTGATGGACATGGCCGGTGCGAATCATACTGGGAATAATCATCACGGGACCGGGAGCAGGACAAACAGCCTCGAACCTCCAATCGTTCACGACGGAAAGTCTGATCATCATCACAGAGGTTCGAGGGATGAAGATGAGGGCACGATCGGGGCCCTTGCTGCGGCCGAGCGAAGACGACAGCGTAGCATCAGGTCTGTCAAAAAAAAAAAAAAAAAAATCAATTCCTTAATAAATTAACCACCGAAAAACGAATAATCTTAAATTTAATCGATTAGTAAATGATATAATCATTAATAAAACGATAACGAATGATTCGACGTTTATAAATGTTGAAATTCATTCGAACGATGAATTTAAATGACTAAAAATTGCCTATCACTTTGATAAATTAGCTTTTGATGATTAATTGCGACAAAAACTGTCACTAGCCCATTCTAATTGATCGTTTACTCACACAAGAATGTTTTTCTTTTTGAAAATAATGTTGCAGAAACAAAAAGGTGAACTGGAAGATGTCCCACCAGTACGATAAACTAGGGAGCAGCGGAGAGAGTAGCCAGGGAGGGGGTGGGTGTGGGGTTGTAGTTAACGGCGTGGAACGCGCCCCTGAGCTAGAGCCATTGCTGGCTGAGTCCTCCCAGGACCACCACCACCATCATCACCAATACTACGATTACGAAAATGATCAATACCATCACCACCACCACCACCACCATCATCTTCACCGACCACCCTCGTACTATCGACACCAGAACACCTACGCACCTCGCTCCTCAATCCGTTACCTCAAGGTGTCGACTCGGTCCAAAAAAAAAAAAAAAAAAATTAAAACTAAAACAGAATCATTCTTTGGCCTCTCCTCTAGGGTCCAAAATTTCTTCATATTTTTTTATTCACTTTTTTTCTTTGAAATTTAACGCGATTTCGATCAATGCCAAACAATTTATCGCCATTCCGCGAACCTCCGGTTTCGTACACGAAGCGTGTTTAGAGAAAACCAAAAAACCAACATTTTAACCCAGAGAAAAAGAGAAATATTTAGAAATCACACCGGAGACGGTCATCATTCAGTTTGACAATTGAATCATTTCAATGAATCGAATTTTAATTTAATCGATGAAATAATCTATAAAATGATTTGAATTTATTTTTTAGTCGTTTTTGAATAATGGCCATCTTCGAGCTCACACGTATATTCATACCACGTATAATATGTTTAACTTAGAATCTCAAGCCAATTTTAGATCGTTGTACATTTCTTATTTTCTTCTTTTTTTTTATGAATTTTCGTTATTTTTCTCGTTGTCGATAGAAATATCCCTTAAGTATATTTTCTTTCGGTGAAAATCGAATTTCTCACAACTAGCAAATTTAACCTGGGGTAGTATTTCATAGATTTTGGTCGGCAATTGTTCCCGAGTGTTTGTTTATTCAGGGGGATTTAAAAAGCCTTTCTTATAATACAGAACACAACGTAGACGACACTTTTACACGAACCAAACAAAGTGATCCCAGAACCTCGGACTTATTTTCTTCGAAAATAAGCCCAAAAACATTGATGCACAACACTGATTAGTCAAGGTCGATTTTTTATTAGAGAAACGACCCTTCCCTAGCTGCTACCTCCAGAAACAACTTTTTAGAGTACTGGCGTTATTCGCCGAGTCATTGTTTATATATTTGACAAAAAACAACACATATTTTATACATATGTTGTTAATAATACGATACGAACGTCACGTACGTCGAAATATTACCGAAATATGATTATAATGTTCGTATCGTCTGTACGTTTGGTAAGTACAGGAAAACAACTATATCTGCATGCCCTTCGAATTTTCAAGGAGGAAAATTTGGAAGGACATGCCAAAAATCACGATCCACTAGACGTGGCAATTATCACGAAATATCACGACGAAGCATGCGCATGCAACTAATTACTTAACTCGCATGACCTCGATTATTCTGCTCCATTATTCACAATAAATATTATTATTATATCGACATACACATATGTATATTAAATACATTATGGTAGATATTTCGTTCTGTTTATTATCATAATCTTGATTGATCTCTCTTTTACATCGATTTATTTTATTTTGGGTAAACAAATAACACACGCTGCGTGGACTATTCGCGTGTTTCGAATGAATAATCCGTTCCTAATTGAAAGAAACAAATGAAGAGCAAAGATAGAATGTTTTTTTTTTATTTTTATTTTATTGAGATACGTTCGAGACACGCGATCGTTTCGTCAAAACGGAGGCAAAAGGCGCCCTTTATAAAAACGCGAGAAACGTTATAGTTTTTTGTACATATAAATTTTGTTTCATTTGCCAAACTCTCTTACGTTGATTATTGAAAAATGAGCAAATTTATATACATCAGTGTTGCGAAGAGACGGAAAAATGTCCGAGAGCCGGTATACGGATGCATCGATATGCCAGGTTTACCAAAGTCATCCCAAGTCGTTGACAAGATCGAAAGAACCTTTTTGCTAAATGTATTTCCTTGTTTAGATGGACCTACAGGAGGTCGTAGTTAGTGATTCGCGAGCCGGAAGCTTCGAAAGCCTCACGCAATCCGGCGAGAGGCTTCATCCACATCATACCAATGCTCAGCCTCCCAGGACTCGTTCTCGTTCACCGAGTCTCAGGTAAATTCAATTTATTATTCTTTAAACAAAATTTTCATAGAAAATAGTTTTACGAAAATTTCTTTCGCAAATTCGATACATTGGAACGGGTAAAAATCATTTTATTCATATTTATACAACTTTCTTCAGTATATTGCAAATAAGAATTCAAGTATGTCATTTTTCATCATTATTTAAACGTTTATTAAAAATTTGATGGCTCTCGAGAAATATTAAAATTATAAATAACAATACATTTATTTCCTTCGAAAAATTGACTTGCCGATCTGAGAAAATTTCTTGTTCCAAACAAAAAATTATATTTAATTCCATTATAATGCAAATTCAGTTCAATTGTAATGTTAAAATTTCAAAAATGCTATAAGAATAATTTTTTTCCTGTTCGGAGTGGATTGCAAAACACATTTCTATTGGACAAAAAAAATAATCATGCCACGGCGTGGCTCTCGAATTTTTTCTAAATGATAATTCTCGTTTTCGACGTGACTATATTTTTCTTCTTTTTCTTATTCAAAATTAGGCGCTCACCCGTCACGCACAGATCACCATCGCCAACGAGAAGGCAGAGATTCGATCATCATTCACACAACTACATGGACGGACCAGGATTCAGCGACACAGTGAGCAACGTTGTGGAAATCCAGAGGCACACTCATCATCCACATTCGTCACAGTACAATCATCGACACAAAATACTAGGTAGCAATCTTTCGTGAAATAAAATTAGAACAATGAAAAAATACTCGATTTAAACACGAGATCATTTCGTCCAGCCTGAGTTGCAAAACGTATTTGGTTAAATAATTAAGTTTAGAAAAAATCACTCACAAACAGCACATAGATAAGTTAACGCACTCGTTCAAATGAAAATTGTGTGATAAAAATCAACAATCAACGATTCGCAGCTCGGGCACAACCTATGAATGTTGCCACAAATGGTTTTTTAAATTTTTTTTTCGTAAAAAGGCAAAAGATAAATGTCGAACAAAAAGAAATTCATAAATAAGCTCCATGTCACTCGATGTAATACTTTTCTTCATTTTGTTGTGTTATGCGCTACACAGACTATTACGACCACTGCGACTATTACGACGATGGTAATTCTTTCACGAAAACTTTTCGATACCCTTTTATCCAGAGCAGATTACAATATCTATATTATTATACCGTTTGGCTTTAACTTTATCTTCTTATATCTCCTGTATGAATACACTTATCTATTAAAACACTTTGTCCTTGTACATAAACTCCAATATTAGAACCAAAACAGATATTCCATAGAAAAAAAAACAGAGAGAAACTGACACAGCTCGATTAGACTTAAAAATGGTCAAAAAAACATTTTTTTTTAATGTGCTTTTCAAATCGGCCAAGGGAATTCTGTGTGAAAATTTCGGGAACTCGGTGCAGAGACGTATAGAAAAATAATCCAAATGGTTACAACAATTTTCCACTAGTTTTTTGTGCACTCGACAGGAAGCATGAGCTTTGTCAGTCATACACGATCATCAAATTTGAGTACACCATTTGTTTTTTGCATTCAAAGATAGAGAAATTTTGCTAAAGTTTCTTATTTTTCATCCAGATTTCGAATTTGGGAGTAAAAATTTGTAAAAATAATGATTCCAGACGATCAAGTATTTTTTTTAAGGCCTTACATACGTCCAGCAGCGCCTAAAACGCGCTAAAAGAAAAACTGTTTTTAGAAGAGATAGCAATAGAAATTAATAAAAATAATTTTTACACATTGTTTATTAGTATTTAAACTTTATAAAAAAATTTATTTCATTTTTGTTTTCAAAAATTACAACATAAAAAATCACGTTTCCCGAAGCACTATGAAAAAAAAGTTGCTCCACGGTCTGCATCATTTCTTCTTGAAATGCTGATGGATCTGCAAAACGTAAAAAAATTCTTGTAAAATAAAGTTGTAGTTATAGTCTGTCGAGCCGGATTTTTGAAATTCGAAAAATTTTGGCAATTTACGGCAGTTTAAAAAAAAGTGTGCATTTTGTGTCATAAATGTCACACTTTAATTATGTTTATAAAATTTTTTAATCACAACATCAAAAATCCGACTCGACAGACTATAGAGAAAACAATTTCGAATATTTAAAAAAAAAAGCATCAAAAAATATTGAAAACTGTATGAGTTATCATGCAGACCGTGCCAGAAAAAGTAGTTTTGAGAAAAATGCATTTAAAGTTTTAAGTGCGTTTCGCTCGAGGTCGCGCGCAGCTAAAGCAAGAGCTTCGAACGATCAAAGAGAACTAACCTTCAATTTCAGAAATCTGAATATATTCTCATAATGCTTTATAAACATTCCTATACATACCGTAGGATAACAAAAGAACCGATACGCTAAAAGGCTCCGAGGGTAAAGGCCAGCTGCCTCAAATAAGGGACATCTACCTGCGCGCATCAGACTCTCGTTGGGCAGTCACGTTTTCTATAATAACTTTCGATCTATGGGGAATTTGTACAATCGACTTACACAGAAATACGCCTAAAACTATAGAGAATAATAATCTGTAAAAAAAAAAATCGATTTTTTGAAAATTCTGGACGTATGTAAGGCCTTAATTTAATTCATTGTGAAATCGATTTTACATCCATTCTTCTACGGGAATACATTTTTTGTTTCACACGTCATTATTTTTACAAATTAGTCGAAAAGTCGTAGTCGCAATTCGCGAGGCATGCGATGTCCTGATTGGTAAATAAAGGCTCCTCAGCGCTCATTTTTCATCTTGCTCTAGCGTACAGCATGTTCGCTTTGAATAATTCATTTTTTTTAAATAACATAGAACGAAATAAATACATAAAAACGTAATTATTGCCAGAAAAGCAAACATCATTTAAAGAAAAATAGAGACAGTAGAATTTTACTTAGCTGGGTAGTATCGAGCACCGTTTTACATGTGGATTTTGGAACAACGTCGAATTTAGCCAAACGTGCCGTTTAACGTACGCAAATTTTTAAATAATCGAAACAAGTCGAAATAAATTCTGATTAAAAATTGAATTTTCATTTTACCCATCAAAAATTTCTAGCATTTTGCACTTTTTTTATAAATTTCAATAAATTACCGTTGCTTCAAGATTTTTGTGTAAGACTGTTGTATCGAATAGTTCATTTATTCTGTTGAACTGAATCACGACAAATTCGTAGATAACGTTGGCAAAACAGACTGCTGATGATGACATTGTCATAAAAAATTTCATGGCTGTTTTACGAATCGAAACGTCAAAGTGAACATCAATATTCAAAGATCATTTATTGTAAGAATAATGGACAAAATTTATTTCAATCAAATCAATTTAAACATGAACCAGAAATCACCAATCGCGATCTGTTCTCTAAAATAGAGTAATAAAAAGGAAATTAGCTCTTCGAAACCAGTCCGCCCAAAATCAACTGATGTACCTTAAAAAATTTCAATCTCAATTAATCAACAGAAATGCATCAAAAGAATCTTTGGCAGAAATTGACCATTTGATGCAATGCTAGTACAAAAGTATTTAATTATCAGTAAAGTACTAAAAAAAAGGGTCATGAATAATGAGTTAACAAAGCGTAGAAGCATAAAAATCCCATGGGATCGATACAAGAATTCGCGTTTAATTTTCAGAAAGGATAAGTCGCACGATGTCATTTCATTCGCAATTAGCTGGCATGCGTTTCATTAAAATTCAATAAATTCATCACAAAGATTCTTGGGATAATTAGTTTTGTGGAATTAGTCGCTGATCAACAGAAAAAAAATTTGGTATGTCAAAGTTGGATGGAATCGATGTGATGAATTCTGGATAAGCTCGTTCGTTTACTACTCGAACGAAAACTCATAAATAATAAAATATAGTGTGAAATTGTATCGAAAGAGACACACGCGATCTCCTAGAATTCGATGTGACTCCCGGATGTAAAAAAAGAGATACCCGGAAGTATAAAAACGTTAGAGATTTGATAAGATGAGAGCGAGTAAAGCCACCGAAGTTTCTTCCTGCTGTTTAGCCTCGTAAAAACCACATTTAGTTTGAAAGTGGATAAATTGAAATTCCAGGTTTTCGAATATAAATTACCTCGGTCGATAAGACCGCGATTTAAATAAAATTGTAATAATAACTGAATGAAAATGATTGGACAGGTCCGTGGAGCGCATCGGCGAGTCCAGCGCGATCGCCGAGTCCGGTACACAGGATGGAGCATGGTCGGCATTACGGTACAACAAGTTTGGAGCAACGTTCGCGTAGTCCAAGCCCGATTGCGGGACGTCAATCATCGCATCCTGATCATCATCAATATCCACATCAGCACAGTTATCCGGTGTTGTTGACGCGTCGTGGTCAAAGACGTAAATTGCCACAAATACCGAATAAACCATCGACGTTACAACTTAAACCGTCGAACATAAACTTTCCGAAGTTGAACGCGTCGCCGACGCATGGTGCGCATATCGTGCAGCACGTGGTTGTACCGGTGGGTGGTGTCGGAGGTACAATGGGATCGGTTATCGGGCACGGAACGACAACGACGGCGGGGACGACGACGACGGGCCACGTGCCGACAATGTCGGCTGGCCACTGTCCGCTCAGTTTCGAGCAGGCAGTGGCGATGGGTCGAGGTGGTCGTTTACTGCCGAGTCCGGTGCCGAACGGTTACAAGCCTCAGCCATCGTCACAACAAACGAATAAGCAAAGGACACCGAGGTCGAGACACTCGGACAGCGACGAGGACGACTGGTGCTAGCCAAAGTGGGACCCTGGACGGTGGTCCGGTCAAGTGGACGCTTCGAGGGGCCTCTCGGCTTGTGCGTAATCTCAAAAACAAAAAAGGGAAAACGAAAAATAACTCCTACAGGAGAATCTACGATAACGCGAAACAAGAGAGAGAGAGAGAGAGAGAGAGAGAGAGAGAGAGAGAGAGAGAGAGCAAGAAAGAGAGAGAGAGAGTTAAACGAAACACACAAACAAGTATGAAGTTTGTTAACGTGAATACTGTGTCAAGAAAATCGAGATGAAAACTCGATTTGCTACATGGAATCGCGAGAGAATAGCCGAGGATAGATAAAAAGAGTGAGAGAGAGGAGACGGAGCGAGTGTCGAGGTCCTAAAAGTATTGGACTAGAAGCACTCGCTGAGCGCGAATGCGGCCCGTCGAATACGCGCGACGACCGGAAGGGGTCACGCGAAAGACTCCCTTAATTGTCTCGTAGCACCGGAAATATAAGGGAAAGAAACACGAAAAAAGTAAAACAATCGAGCGATATAATTCCGCTAATAATTATACAACAAAGAGAAAAAAAAGAAACGATCTCCCGTTATCACAATGGAAATATGTGTAATGCGGATAATCGAATAAGGAGAGCGGGGGTTTACTTAGTCTGATTAATATTCGAGCACGATTTATCACGAATGCTCATCGATCCACGCTCGAGAGAATTTTCACGATATCCTTCGGCGACGGAGAGTCCTATATTGCCTCGATCACGTAAAACTACCGGAAAGTAGTGTACACGTGAAGATTCACTTTTTATACGATTTTCTCGCGCGATAACCGCTTAAATATCGGACTACGAAACACGATCATCCCAAGAAATCGTGAAAATTCTCTCCGCCAACGACTTAATCACGAAAGACATTCGAAAAACAAAATGTTACGCAACAACGCTTAACGTACTAACGCCACCTTCCCCCCTCCCCCCCTCCTCTTATTTCTTTTCGTCACGGCGAACTAAAGCAAACCCAGAGATTCGTGTTAAATCTGGAAAAAAGAAGAACCACAGGGATTCTTTGGAAAAGAGACGCGCTTGCGGAACTTCGGACCGAGGCGCCTCACTAAAAAAGAGACGAATGACCGAAGAAACCACACATAGACACACCGAACACATTGCTAAAGCCGCGAAAGTGCTTGAAACAAAATTTAAAAGATAAATAAATAAACATGAAAGAAACAAAAAAAACGACGATGAAATAGAAAATATAGCACGGGAAAATGAGGAAACAAAACATAAAAAAAGAAAAAACACGTTGAAAGACTCTAATAAAATTTTCCATAGGTTTACGTATTGTTCTCCCGTCTCAAAGCTCGGGCTTGCGCCAGCCCCGTAAATAGCTAAAGTTTTACCGTATTCCATAATAAATATGTATATGTATATAAAATCATAATTACACACACACACACACACACACACACACACACACACACACACACACACACACACACACACACACACACACACACACACACACACACACACACACACACACACACACACACACACACGCACACATATATATATATACATATTTATGAACAAGAAGAAAAAACAACCGAAATCTATGTATATATACGTATGTATTGGGACTGAGAAAAAAACGGGGTTAGTGACGAAGAAGCTCGTGGTCGAATACGCCGGGCAATCTCGCGGGAGCAAAGAAATACAAGAACAAATAAAATAATGAAAAAAATAAGTCCGGCTGGCGCCGCTCGAAGCGGCGCTCGCCGTGTCTTCCCGTGACGATTCCCCAAAAAAACATGGAATAAAAAAAAACCCCCCGTAGATATCACTCTCGTGTTTTCACTACACTTTAATTACATTACCTAGAAAAATCCGTAGTGTATAAATTATTGGATGAGAAAAATTAAAAAAAAATAAAATAAAAAGAACGTGAGATTAACTTTGGTGAACGTTTGGGAGAGAGAAAGGAAGAGAGTGCGTTGATAAACGTGTTGCTGAGTGCACGAATCGAGCGACAGTCTGTGCACGAGTGTTCGAATGAGATAAGAAACAAGGGACGAAAGGGTGTGGGAGAGAATGAAGAAAACGGTTACAACCGAGGCCAACCGAGCTGACGCATTCATTGTACAATGAAAAAAAAAAAAAAAAAGAAAAAGAAAAAGAAAAATCAACAAAAACCGTGAAGAAAGCGAAAAAATAAAACGTTGTAGAAAATGAAAATAATTATTACTAGATAAACAGGGTCTTGGGTTTTTCGTGAGTTGAATTTAATTGCGTCAAGTCGCGATCGACCTGATAGTAAATAACGTATGAAATATTCAGAACGATACGAGGTTAAAACAGAGGAAAGAGTACCCCGATACTCCACGGAAGTTGCTCCAGCTCATATGCCAAATAACTCGTTCTTAAAGATCCACTAAAGACAAAAATAAAAAAGATATTTATCAAAGATCGAAGAGACGAAAGTACGTGAGGCTCGCAACGCTGAATTTAGATAAATCAAGCACTTTAGTTTAACAAAAAATAAACAAACAAATCGAAATTAGGTACGATTCAAAAGTGTACAACCGAATTGGTTGATTCGAAATGACCGAAGAAGTATTCTAAATCGTTCAAAATCCGAGATTTATTTCAGAGACACTGTTGAAATTTCAAATTTATTAGACCACCCGAAACACGATCAATTTACCGATTATTCGAAATGGAAACGTATGATACAGTAGAAATTCTGTTTGTGCACGCACGCTTTAAACCTGTCGAATAAAAAATAATTTTTCTAGTCTTATTAATAATTCTATTTTTCAATCAAGCATATCTATCAATTGACCTTTTGTTTTCATGACATTTATACTCTTGGTGAAAAGATTTGTTACAAATTTTATTATTTATCTGCTATAGAGTTTTATAAAAATTTTCTAATTTCGAGCAAAGAGGTTGTGATGTTGGAAAAAAAATGATTTAATCTTTTGGAAACCCAAGAAATCCTGCAAATTTCGCGATAAAAACAATGGAGTTTAAACCAAGAAAAAAGCAGAAACAATGCAGGCATGTTGCATAAAGTTGCTCAAATTTGTTCAGATTTGTTAAGAGCATTTAAAAAAATTACTATTCAGACATTTCAGCAACGAAAATTTTGCAGAAAGTTCCAAAAATGCAATATGCCACAAATTGTATCGCTGCCCTTAGAAAAATAGCCTAAATTTTGAAACGTATTTCATTTAACTTCTGAATTAAAAATCTGAATGAAAAACGAGGTTTCGAAAGGAATCGATGCGATCAAAGTGAAGAAAATACGTAAAAAATTGAGCACGCAGTAATTTCGACTGTATTGTACGTTTATGCAGAAAACATTCTCGAAACGAACTTTATTTTGACGAAAACAACAAAAAAACATGAAGAACCCGAATCTGCCGATCGAATCGCGACGTTGCCTCGCTTACGGTGCCAAGTGTTGAAAAGCAAAAAAAAAAAACACGAAATCAACACAAAATATACTTAGGTGATTGCACGGTGTCAGTTTTTAGTTAGATTCGGCTGGAGCTAAAAAAAAATATAATGCAAATACGAGCACAAGTACAGAGAGATCCGGCGTTTTAACAAAATATCAGAAAGGAAAAGAAAAATATCAAGGGCTTGTTGTTCTAGCTTCGGGTAAATTTTACTTGTCGCGTAAAAGCACTGACTTGTTCTCAGGAAAGATTAACCAGAAGGTGAAAAAACCGGCCCTGAAGGTTTTAACGCGGTGATCAAAGACTTGAGAATTCGAGGAGTGACACTGGAATCACAATGTGACATGCCTTTCGGCCACAAAATATCAGTTGAAAACCTTATTTTGACATGGTAACATATTCCAACAACATCGTTTCTGACCTTGACTCGAAACAGCCAAATTCACAAACGTGTATTTTCGGTTTCGAGTAAAAACCAATAAAAAAAGGAAAACACTTGGAAACGATGCTGATGGCAAAACGTTAAATGCAGCAATAATACCCGAATCATAAAGTTTCCATATTGTGTGATACACGTTGCAAAATTTCGCCCTTGGATGTTACCACTCCTCAAATGTCGATACATTTAATAGAAAAAAAAAGAAAACAAATCAACCGCGCGCTCATTAACTCATACGCTACGATTTTTCAGCACTTGTAAAATAAATTTGCATGTAAAAAAAAAGAAGAAAAATTACTACTATCACTGCTAAAAATACCGTTACACAAATTCTAACTATTTAAAGATCATATATTTGTCACGAAAAGTTGATCGACTTAACGATCGCTAAACGATTATTGTTCTCTTATTATTTCGATTATTATGATTAGGATTATTATTATTATTATCATTATTATTATTATTGTTGTTGTTGTTATTACCACACTAATTCTACCTATCACTTATGACTAAAAACTAAAAATACTTCTATCCAAACTACTACCGCTACTGCTATCTACTAATTATTCTACCACACCGTCGTGAAACTGCGCGTGAAACAACAAAAAAATACAAAAAAGTGAAAACAAAGAATAATTAAATTGAATAAAAAAAGGATAAACTGAAAATACGTCAACGACGGAAAGTTGGCCAGGGCGCGTGAAGCATAAAACAAAAAACGAAAGGATAGAAACGCGTTAACATACTGCCAATCGTACGGGGCGTTAAACAGAGAAAAATAAATAAAGACGACAAAAAATCGAAGGTGATTTGAGGGGAAAAAAGAATAAGATTATAGATTTTAATATTTTGTGCTTGCTGAGAAAAAATGAGAAAATATTCGTAACTCACGAGAGGTATGAATGATTGAAATCGATGAATCACGATTAATCGACTAAAATTTAAGTAGTTAAAAAATGAAGTAAAACATTTCACGTGACAATTATGAGGAATCCAGAGTCTTTTTCAATCCTACTAATTCGACGAGCATTTCCTCGATTGGACTAAAAAAAAAGTGGCTCAACCGTAAAAGAACTCGAAAAATTTCGCCATCTCTCATCTTCAAACAAACAAAAACGAAAAAAAACCCGAGCCTCCCAAGTAAACAAAAACGTCTACAGATATACTCGTGACGTTTAATCAGAATCGCGCGATATCTGCCCTTAAGTGCTTTAAAAAAAAAAAACAAAAACAACAACAACAAACAAGAATAAGAAAAAAATATAAAACTCAATCATATTTCGTATCGTTTCATATTAAAAATCTCGCATTCTCGTATAATTGTAAATTTCAAATAAAACGTTATGGACTAAAAATGACGAGAAAACAAATCTTACCAGGCGTCGAATAATGTTATAGGTATATTCCTCGTTCGTATTCCTTTGATATGTAGAGTGTATAGGGTGAAATCAAGAAAGAATGTTTAGTCAATGAGGATGCAAACCTTATAATTAAAAAACAAAAATAAATCGATCTCGTTTGACGTAAAAATAACGAAATGATGAATTTGGTCGCGCATCAATCTCATCGTAATTCGTGATTAGACAAAACCTGTGGTAATGTAATAATAATAATAATAATAATAATAATAATAATAATAATAATAATAATAATAATAATAATAATAATAATAATAATAATAAATAATTAAAGTATTGAAGGCACGGGTCACGGTTTCGTACTTACAGAGGATCGTGTAAAATTTCATTTAATAAAAATGTTTTTCTGTGATAAATCTAAACAAATCTTAGGCAACCCTTCGTCGCTACTAATTTGCGACAATTCGTACGAATCGACATATATGTAATATATATACAAACTGAGCAATCCCCCGATGTGTTTGTATGACGAATACCAAAATAATAAATAAATCAAGGGAAAACGATTGGTGAAGAAAAAACAAAAGAATAAATAAAAAAAAATAACCAAATTTGAACGAGAGCTTGCATATAAGTTTTAGAGACCGGTACAAATGTTTAATTAGACTATGAGATACCAGCATAGTTGAGAGACTAAAAAAAGCGAGAAAGAGAGCGAAAGAAAAATTTAGTAAGAGTGAAAGATGAAAATAAAGAAAAAAAAACCAAAAACAAAAATGACAAACCCCGAAATTAATCTTACTACCTTAGACGTAATGCGAAGCAGACGACCAAGAAAATTAACGATGAATTATCGTATTATGAGATGAAAGATCGTGCGCAACAAATGAAAGAAAAGGAAATAAAAATCTTCGAATCTTGATGCAAAAGTGGCTCCGATCGTTATCGATGCTGAATGAAGAACAAGAGACTCTCGTAGTTTATTATCGAGACGTTGCGAGTAATAGAGAAACGCGTATGAGTGTGTGGGAGCCTGATTATTCCGAAAAAAAAATAAAAACGTACTTCGTACTTGTATATATTTCAAAAAATATCGTTGAATAACGGAATCGCGAGAAAATAAAAAATAAAGACAAATTTCTAGAGCGTACCATTTTCCGGTCGAAGAGGAAGCCAGAATTAGCCATTTCTATACCGTAATCGTAACGAATTGTAGGTCGCCGTCTTTTACTATCCAACACTTGAACAGAAATATATATAAACAAAGAAAAGAAAAAACAAACAAAAAAATCGACAACACAAAAGGTGCGTGTACAGTCTCGCTCTTGTGTCCTAGTGCTGATGAGTTGAAAAATTACTAGAAATTCGATTCACGACGTTACGTTTCTCATTGCTGACCATCCCAATTCAGTGTTGAGTCGAATTTACCGATTAATTAAATACGAAATAAATTTCATTGGTTTAAGTTTGAAAATAATCACAATTCGTGCATTCGGACTCGACAGTTGCATCATTTATTATACACAAGAAAAAAGACAGAAAAATTGCATAAAGTTACATTGAAAAAAAGCGTTAATAAATTGAAGAAAAAAGAACGAATTAATGAGACTAATAATAAAATTGCTCCCGCGCATCATTCTCGCGTTGCTATTGTTGTTTATCATCTTTCGTAATACAAGATTTCTCAAATTTCACTGCACTCTGATTTAAGTAAACCGCGACTGAATTAATCAACCATAATATACATATATGTAAATAATTTATTAATTACTAATATATCTACATATATGTATATTATAAATATGTAACGAGGAGCAAAAACGAAGAAAAAAAGCCCATACACACCTTTGAACGTTACGAAAACGTCGCCACGTTGTATACGACGATGAGAATAATACTGTAAGAGAGAAGAAAAGAAAGAACTATCACCAAAATCCACGAGTATCTTGGAACGAATAAAAATTTTTTTAAATCGACTCCCATCTCCATAAAAATATTAAACATATTGATCATTATGAAACGTTGAATAATCAATATTGCAAATGCGAATTTACGGTGTATAAGTAACTAGTACGTTGAGCGAGAGAACATAATAAATAAACAAACAAACCACGATTTAAATAAAAATAAACAATCGCTCTTCCGGTTTGTGAATATTAGGTCGATCGCAATTATCGAAATTCAGGAAAACAAAGTAACAGAAGACGAAAAAAACAAAAACGAAACAAATACATCGGTCGAGAGTTTTTGCGAATCACTCACGGGTTGGCGATTTTTTTTACTCTTCGGATAAAACAGCAGAAATACAGTGAGGAGGGGGCAGGGGGCGGAAAGAATCGTAAACAGAGAAAAGAACGAATGGGAGAAGCTGTTCGCGAATGAGTTCGTGTATGTGTGTTCGAGTGAAAATGTGGATCTGTACGCGAGTGTGTGTCCATCGATTAGTGAGACTCAAATAATTGGTAAACCGATTAAACTTTAACGTACGATTTCATTACTTGCATTTAATAAATAAAAACAAAAAAAAAAAGAAGACACGTAAAAGAAAATACTAAAGATTAAGGGTTTTTCTACTTATCTATATATATATATAAACATAAATATATATATATATATAAATAATATACATATTATAAATACACGTACATAATACACATACATATTATTATTAATAATATGATTATTAACATTATGACTATTATAATTTATTGTTCGTTATTTATTACAATTATTTTAACAATATTATCATCATAACTATTATTGTTATATATACGGTATAAATGAAAAGAATATGAAGAGTGTAACACTACCACTAATTGAATAACCCTGTCGATAATAATCACACTTCGTCACTAGACTCGGGCTGTTATGAGAGCTCGATAGAATTTCATACTTTTGCAAATAATCGAATTCGTTGACACACTTTGATCTCTAAATAACCGAATCGATTGAAAAGTTGTTCGTCATATATATATACATTTATATATGTATTTCTATATATACATATATATATTCAGATAATACACACATATATATGTATATATAAATATGTATATATTTTGTTTTTATAACATATTTGTCTTGTCTCGTTTGTCGTATGAGTCTGACGTTTCTTGAAACAAACAAAAAAAATAATGAAAAAAAAAACAATTTGATGTACACCTGGCAATCAATAAGTACACGGCTCGAACGATAAAGTAGATTACAAGCTGTGTGAAGCGTCAAGTGAACATGTTTACGAACGAGATTTTAATATTTATTGTTTATTCATTATTTTCGTTGATTCGTTTGTTCGCGAGATTGAAAGGCTCTCTCCTGGTTATTATAAAGTTTATATAAAAAACAAATTTCCTTGTGCCGCTCCGAACGAATAAATATGTAGCAGCACTCGCGTTCTCAGTTGGGAATCACTCGAAAGAGAAAAAGAAAACATTATCCTCGTTAATGACTCGATGGCAATTGAAGCTTCGGAGATAAAACTCGAAGGGGGTGAGGAACAGAAAGCGATAAAAATTGGAGGTTAAAGGGATACAAAGGATTATCGATGTATGTGAAAAACGACGACGAATCATTAAATTTGTAAAAAGAGTTGCCTTAATAACTAAAAATTCGTTAGACAAACAAAAGAAACGTGATTCTCGGCTTATTCAGGGCAAGGTGCATGAACAAATCAATGTCGCGAGGCAGCTTCACAGAAAATTCTTATAAATTAACACATACGTGTTGGATTGAATCTGGATGAAACATCGGTCGGTTGAAAAATCATTAAATAATCTTAATGCAAATTACGATTCATGAGGAGGGGGAAGAAAAAAGTTCTTATTTCATTAAAAAAAATCTTTCGTGTTTATTTCGACGGTAATTTATTCCTTTCGAATGATTTTTCATCCTGGCCGCGTGTCCGTTTAGCATCCAACGTGTAAATGTAAATATATAGGATGATAGGTGAAAAAATAAAAATAAAAACACAGATTGGGCGACTCACGCGATCGTTATAGAATTTAAAAAAATAATAGGGACGTGAGTTATATGAATTTTTCATTGAAATTATACGAATTGAGATAATTTGTGCGAGTGAAAGCCCAACTGTCGTTTCGACAAGGAAAAAAAACGTTTGTTCAAGCATGTTTTAGTTTTTTCAAATTTTGATCTCCATTCTCTTTTCGGACGCGTTGACGCTTATAAAGTGGGCGAGTTTAAAACTGCGAATATTGACGAGATCGTGGATCGGTGTAAAAAAGGGGAAAGGGATTGCTGCGGGTAAACGAAATCAAAACTCGAATATACAAGACGTCAGGGAAAGATTAGAGGAAGAGAAGAAAAAACAGCGGTGGAAGGATTGTTTGAAGGTTGTTTAAAGGAAAAGGGGTGGGGGATTGAAAGGAAACGCTAAGGTCAACGGAAGCTCGATGACTCTGTGTCTTGTGTGCGCGCGAATGACCGGTACGATTGTGTGGGCATATGAGACGAGTGTGTTTGAATGTCTGTTCTGTGGCCGCAATCGCTCGATATATTGCAGTCCGTTGTTATAAAATTATATAAATGACGAAAAAAAAAAAAAACCATTGAAAGCTTTAACTTTGAATAAACTAACTTTAAACGGTATAGAGTTTAACATGACAAAAATAAATAAATGAAAAAACGACAGAGAGCAAAGAAAACATGGAAAAATGTGAGATAAACCAAGAACGAAAGATGAAAACGGTGAATTTACGATTGAAAAGATATAAACGAATAGAGCAGAAGAATGAAAGTTCGGTAAGATGGTCGTGCGAGAGGAAACAGCTGACAAAAAAACATCGTGGTGTTTTTTTTCCATCTTTCGTTTTTTCGCGCCAAAAGTCAGGACTACAATTCCGACGTTTCGAAGAAATGATGGTCGAAAAAAGGAATTGCGGACGATGAACTCGAGAATAATTTCATTAAATGAGAATTTGTTTTTATTTTTTTTTCTAATTCGTTGAGTTTCAGTTTTCAATTATTCCGTGATTGCAAAATCAGCAAAACGAGAGGTCACAATAACGTCTTTCGAAAAGCCCCGCTACGTTTTCTCGTACAACCATTTGCCCGAACTTTTCGATTTATTGTAAACTTATTGTATATTAATTATGGAAATACCAACAAAAACAACAACAACAACAAAAGACGAAAAAAAAAAACACTTGTTTCTCGAGGAAAGATTGTACCTTTATATTATATATAAATAATGTATAGAGCGTGCGCGTCACGAGCGAGCGTTTCGAACGATGAACGGGAAAGACGAAAAAAAACATTCATTCCCATATCTCGTTACTAACATTTCCTATAAACGAATGAACAATTTCACTGCATTTTGCTTCGAACTCGAAAGGTCCATATTGTCTTGCGACGAAAAATTTCAATAAAAAATCACGGAAATCGATAATCTTTCGCATATATATATATATATATATATATATATATATATATATATATATATATATATATATGCACGAGAAAGAGGGTTCATCGTTATTTCATCTTATTTAGGGACATTTTGAAATTTCGTTTTTCCTCGTCGATCATATCGCCATCGATCACAAAAGCATACACTGTTATTATTACAGGTAATGCATCAGTCAACGAGATCGAGAGATACACGAAAAAAAGGGCGAAAAAATTTATTATTGCGATCTTGTTGCAGTGACGCGCACGTGCCATCGATTATTATAATTATTAAAAGAAAATAATAATCGTAATAAACAAAAATAAAACAAAAGAAAAAATTCGAACGAATACAAAATGGTGAACAAATACGATGAGTATTCTGTGAGAACGCGCATCTGCCATATTAGTGCGAAGGAGCGATACTCGAGGAATTAGGAGTGATTTAAGATTTGAAGAGAAAATAATAAAAAATAAAAAAAAACGACAACAAAAACAACTTGTATGCAAGAGAAACTTTAATTCTTAGAGCCACAAATGCGACTCGAGCGTGATTGATGAAACGAGAGTTTATTGATATATATGAAAGAGACGTAAAAATGCGTTATTAAACTATGTATTACGCAGTATCGGAGTACCTACATTATATATAAATATTATGCATATATAAATAGTTAGTTCAATTTGCAACTTAGTGTGTATCGTCGCTTCGAAAATGCCCAGTCATTACTCGCCAGAATCCAACAAAAAAAACAACTCAAAACAATTTCAAGTTCATTCTTTTTTTAAGGAAAAAAACGAAACAAAAAACAAAAAGAAAAACGCAAAAAAAAACAATAAATAATGTATTAAAATATTTAAATGACTTATGTCGTTTTTTTTTCATTCTATCCTACCTTCGTAGGAAAAAAAATACAAATTAGAACAGCCCTTCCTAATCTAATTAGTTATTTTTGAATTTACAATTATTTCACCTTACAAATCGATTTTTTCGAGAATTTTGAATCTCTCAAGATCCAAAATTGAAATTCGCGACATTGGGACGTTCTCTTTTTTATGGTCTCGTACTAGAAGAAAACAAACCCCTTATGGAATCCTTCGTTTGTCCGTACGAATGTCTGTTAATCGTCGAATTTCTCTGGACTTTTGAAAAGTAGGTAAATCAAAATGTACTTTTTATAAAAAACATTTTATTACATATTTTGGTTTTTCTTTTTTTTAAATTATTTTTATATTTATATTGTAGTTATTTTAAATTTATATATCTTAAATATTTTTTTTTGACGGTGAAAAAAAGGTGGCCGTGGACTCGAGCCCCGACGATTCGCGGGTCGAATCCTCCAGCGCGGAAATTTCTCTCTCCTTTAATCGTCTTTTGAATACTGAACCATTGCACACCTCCCCTTTGGATGCGACGTTCCTGTCACAGCGCCACCGTCACACACGACACACGTTGTGCCACCTCGTTGGTGGACTTTTGATTTCGAGACTCGCCGGCTTACTCGGGCCCCGTTATTGCCACGGTGAACCACTCCGTGGGCTTCGTAATTGCCACATCCGTGCGTGGACTTCGATAACACCCTCGTTGGGCTACTTTGAATTGTCTGAACGTGTTGCAACCTCGCAAACAACATCGTTCGACACCGATACGATGTGGACGGCCCGGCCAAGGAGCTGATCGTTACCGCGGGGAGCACGATGTGAACAATCCAGTGACGATGAGAGAAAAATCCATGCTGAGAGGGTTCGATCCCGGGATCCTCAGAGCCCAAGTCGAGAGCGCTAACCACTGCGCTACGGCCACCTATGCTCCGTTTTCTGCGAATCGTCTATTTATGGTACATCTATACATTGATTTTATTTATTTCTATTTATTTAATTGTTTAAAAAAACATTACTTATATTTATTTAGCGACTCCTACATTTTTTCTTTATTTTTTTATTCTTCTTTTTTTTTTTTAATTTATTTTCGTTTTATTTATATGTTGACCTGCATATGCAGCAATAGAATCTACAAAATATTTTTATCGTATAAAGGGAGCTGATTAAAATTTGACACATAAAAAGAAAAAAGTATTTACATCCGTGGGGTATTATTTAAAAGGGCATTATTCAAAATATAAAATTCCACCTTTTAGTATTTATATATTAAAAGGTGGAATTCTATATTTGTCATATTTTCCAATCCAAGTTAGATATTTTGTGACTAAAATTTTGAGGATGTTCAATGACCAATTGAATGAGATATTTTATTAATTGAATATTGAAGAACTTTACGAGTACGATTGGATTATATACTCCCGTCAAAAAGTTATGCGCGTAATACGTGAAAGAAACATATATGGCGGTAGACTGGGTTAGTGTGAAAACTTTTGGATGTGCGTGTATTTAAATTACGGTATGACTCATAGAAAATTGGTCTATACAAACACGCACGCATACCATGACACGTCGTTTCCCGCGTAGCGATTGTACAAAGCATGAAAGCTAGAGTACACTCGGTTTTTTGCGGTGAAGCTGAAATTTGGTTCCTGTATGGTGGCGCTGGCGTCAGGGATGGATAACATACGTGTAACTAGTCTCTGGTGTATATACAACCTCTGTGATTGGCCCACCCGATCTGGATTTCTGAATTTTTTCCCTCTAAATCGTTTGTCTGGCGCTTGTCAGTGATTGTCGGATCAAAATCGACGCTTGTCGGAAATTGGTTAATTAGAAAAATTAAGAACAAAAATCTGTGTAAAGATAGACGATTTTTTTTAAACTACGAGATATCATAAATTTTCAAATGCCCAATCGAAGCGCAATCGTTTGTCGGTTACGAATTCCGTTATCAAAAAGTTTGTCGGATGTTTGTTCATTAGAAAAATTTAAAAAAAAGGTATATATACAGAAGTGGGACTCTCCCAAAAAATCAATATATATATATATATATATATATATATATATATATATATTTACAGTGGCGTGCAAAAGTTTCGGGCCACCCTATTTTTTCCAGTTAATTGATAAAATATTTTATTTCTCCACTCGTTCATTGTTCAAAATATTAGAATGAAGGTAACAACGTCATATATTATATTTAATTATGGCGTATTTTTCGTGTACTACGTGGAATGACTTTGGTCGGTGTGCAAAAGTATCGGGCCACTATATCGCCGCGGTTTCGCTTTGAATTTCGTGAATTTTGTGTTTTAGTAGAGCTCTACCTTTGTGTTGGATATTTTGAGAATTTTGAGTTAAAAGAGTGATATTGTTTCGGGGTACGTTCGCGTTTGGGGAGTTTTCAGTTAGAGTTTGGTCTCGCGTGATAAAATCTTCCGCGATTATTTCGTTGTATTAATTATTGAATTGCCGAGATGAATTCTACTTTTATTTCGTCCAAGCGAGTCCATAATTTAAGAAGGAATGAAGAATCGAAATTTCACATTGTTGTAGGAGAGTATCGTTAGGGCGTTGCTTACACGATATTATCTTGAGAATGGAGTAGTGAATTTTCGATCATTAGACTATTGTAATTTCTTTTGTTTTGTAAGATTGACGGTTAACTAAATTATTAAGTGAATTATTATATAAGAAAATATCTAGCAAAAGAGATTGTAAATTATCTTTTAAATTTTTTCGGAAAGTATTTATCACCACCTTTTAAGTTCATCGTAATTTTTCCTAATTAAATTGCTTTTCTGTAATCAAATAAATTTGTAATTCCGGAATTTTCGTGTGTGATTTATTCTGTATAATTCTTTGACCTCGCCCCTCTACCATCTTTGGTATAAAATTGCTATAGCCGGGAAAATAACTTCATTTGTGCTCGATAATTTCATATAAATTTGTTTAAGAGAAATCTTAAACTGGCGCCCAGGCTTTATCGAAAGCGAATATTAATTTGAGCGCTTAGACGGGAAAAAGCGTTACAATATATATATATATATATAATCTAAAGGTGCATTTGAGGACTGTTCTAGAAAAAATTATGTAAATAGTATTTTGACCATGTGTAAATAGTATATGACCAAGTGCACTATATATTTAAGGTCTAATTATATATGATTTAAAACCATATATAATTCAAACGTAGGGTGGTAAAGACCTTTAATATACGGAAATACCATTTGCACTTGGTCATACTATTAATACTATTAACACTTGGTCTATATGGTTTAAAACCATAAATCATTCAAACCCAGGGTCGTAAAGACCTTTAATATGTGGAAATACTATTTGCACTTGGTCATATAATATTAACACTTGGTCTACATGGTTTAAAACCATAAATCATTGAAACCTAGGATGGTTTAGACCTTAAATACATGGGAATACTATGTGCACTTGGTCATATACTGTTTACACATGGTCAAAATACTATTTACATAATTTTTTCTAGAACAGTCCTCAAATGCACTTTTAAATTATATATATATATATATATATATATATATATATATATATATATATATATAATTTAAAAGTGCATTTGAGGACTGTTCTAGAAAAAATTATGTAAATAGTATTTTTAAAAAATTATGTAATAGTATATAGTATATATATATACTGATTTTTTGGAAAAGCCCCTCTTCTGTATATATCTCTTGCTTTTTTTTTTATTTTTCTAATGAACAAACATCCGACAAACTTTTTCATTACGGAATTCGTAACCGACAAACGATTGCGTTCTGATTGGGCACTTGAAAATTTATTATATATCGTAATTTAAAAAAAAATCGGTTATCTTCACTCAAATTTTTGTTCTTAATTTTTCTAATTAACCAATTTCTGACATGCGTCGATTTTGATACGACAATTACCGACAAGCGCCAGACAAACGATTTACATAGAAAAAAATTCATAAATCCAAATTGGGTGCCCCAATTCACAGAGGTGTTATACCTATCGATCCCTCAACACACGTAAAATTACTTGTCGATACACGGAAAACACACGTAAAAGTGTTCCACGAGCGTTATCCGCGCCACCTCGGCAGGGACACAAATTTTAGCCTCATCCAATCCTATACAATTTGCATGGAGTTAACCCTCCTGTACTCTAGCTTCCATGGCAACGAAGATGGATCCTCATAGAAGTGTATTTCTTACGGACCGCTTAACCCCACTTTTTTAGTGGCTGGCGCGGCCGACGGATGACGCTACTATCGACCGATCGATATTTCCCCTCCGGCTCACACGGAGTGGGGAACGCGCACATAATATAGTTTTTCCTCCTCCCAGGATGACGAGTTCAAATCCCGGTGGTGGCAGTTTTTTTTTATTAATTTTTTTTTTGTTTTTTTTTCTTCATCGGAGTCAAAATACTTGTCTGATTATTTTAGCATAACATTATCAATTGAAAAAAAAAGTAATACGTTTATTTCAGTAAATATCCGTTACCATAAAAATGACACATCTGTTGAAGAATACCGTAAATAATTTCAAAAGGAAAATACAAAAAAAATATAGAAATGATAAAAAAAGGCGATATATTTTTTCATATAATTTTTTTTATGAAATGATAAAAAAGGTTATATGTTTCAAAAATTCATTATGATGAATTTTTGAAATATATCACCTTTTTTTATCATTTCTATATTTTTTTTTTGTATTTTACTTTTCAAATTATTTACGGTATTCTTCAACAGATGTTCCATATTTCCGGTAACGGATATTGACTGAAATAAACGTATTACTTTTTTTTCAATTGATAATATTATGCTAAAGTACTCAGACAAGTACATTTATTGAAATGTAGAAAATCAACAGCGGAGTATATTGTTCCCGAAATATTCTACTTCTTTTTTTATCTTTTTTTCATTTTTATTTTTTACCATAGTATTATGAAATTAAAATACGTTATGTAAAATTGAATAAGTGTGAAAACTTACGTATCATCGTCTTTTGGTAAACGATGAAAAGTGAGATCTGGTTCTTTACTTTTCACACTTCCACAACCATTAAAAGCACACGCGTTAAATTTAGGCATTGCGAAGCCAGAAAACTGATCATCGATTCAGTTTATATCTTAACCCGAAACCATTAAAACAATTAGTTCGCAGAGAAATCACGTGCAACAATGTAGCAGTCAAAGGACATGCAATGTAGAAATGATGAAAACAATTAGAAATTAAATAAGTGCGTATCACTGTTTTTACGTATTAATAACGCGGATAATCGTGCCAAAAATTGAGCTAGAAAAGAGAACACAAATCCAAGGAAATTTAGTTTTTAAGTGTCCATTTAACACGATAGCCGGGGACCTTTAAACACGTGTATCCAAACAAACAACACTGATACTCGGCGGGAAAGCTTCTCCACTTGTTGCGCGATCGATATTCCCCCACTCTTAGCTGCTGGGGAAGAATGCGGTAGTGCGAAAGAGATCACGCTATTCACTACCAAATGAGTGTGAAAGGGATAACAATATTCAATCTCAGAAATCTATGCCCTTTCTGTTCAATATTTGGTACATCGTGGCATTGAAGATTCGCAATAACGAGTTGTTTATGCAAAATAAATCGACCTAATAAACTGTTATTACTAATAAAATAATTGTACTGAAAATACTGAAAATATTTAAAAAAAAAAATTTGCCAAAACAGGAATCGATCACGCAACCTTCGAGTCCGTGAATTGAGACTTTGTCCACAACGTTAATCGCTCATATATGAAATATGTTGCTGAAACGATATTTATGGTCTGAGCTGTTTTTGTTTTTATATTGCTTATTATGTCATAGAAACGAAATAATCATAAACTTTCAGTGCAGGCGTTTCAGGATCAAAGAAATAAGCTCCACGGATTCTGAAAGCGTTAAGAAAATGCCAAATATGACAGAAAAAATATAGGTATTCTCGCTACGCATCTTATGAACTCCCACCACGCGGTCATTATCGATCGGGTGTGCGGGGAAACTCCGATCATCTTAAAGAAGAGCGAGAAGGATAGAACTACTACCCCAGTTCTAGTGGGGGAAGCCGATCACTCCAGCTCACGGACGTTCCCGCTTCCATCTCAGTGTTGCGTACGTGAGCGCACACAAACAAAGACGACGCTAGCGACATCCGACGGCTGGGGTGATAGCTCGTACTGCTACCCCAGTTTTATAGGACCCATATAGACTACAGGCTTTACACTTCTATGAGGATCCATCTTCGTTGCTCCTAGCCTTAAGGGGATGGGTCAGTCACCTAACCTCACTTCGAATTTTCGAAGTTGAAATTCTTCGATACGGTTTGACCGCTTACAAAAAAGCTCTGTCAGTCCACGCAGGACGATGACAAAAATGGGCTGACAGGGCCTTTTTGTAATGGGTCAAACCGTGTGTTGAAGAATTTCACTTTCAAAATTTGCAGCTATCTCTCTCGCACTCATGGCGGTTCAGTCGGTATGACTCCTAGCCTTAAGGGGATGGGTCAATCACCTAACTTCACCTCCAATTTTCGAAGTTGAAATTCTTCGATACGGTTTGATCGATTACAAAAAAGCTCTGTCAGCCCATGCAGGACGATAGCAAAAATGGGCTGACAGGGCCTTTTTGTAATCGGTTAAACCGTGTCGAAGAATTTCACTTTCGAAATTTGCAGCTATCTCTCTCGCATTCATGGCGGCTCAGTCGGTATGACTCCTAGCCTTAAGATGATCTATCAGTTGCATGAGAGTGGAGAATTGATAACTGAAAAGTACACTGTTAAAAAATATATGAAATTTACAATACTTTTACAATACAACGGTAAATGAAATTTACAAACCGGGTGTATGAAATGAAAATTATTACACCCGTATCTCAAATTTGAAATATGAACATAAATTTTGGTTACTGATATGGAATTTAAGATACATAACATTGAATATTCATATGAAATCTGAAAATTTTGTGGACATGCATTGAAATAAATCATATGTTTGATTGATAATTAATACAAATGTATATGAATTCATTTACTATCAACAATGTATTAAAATTACAGTATGATCTTCACTTTTCTTGACAGTTGACTGAAAAATAAGATACACATGAATTTTAATAATACGATACATGTTATTTCCCATCATAACTCTATCTCTTAAAAATATGGTATAAAAATGGGAATGAAAATTAATATACCCTGCAGTATAAAAAAAAAAATCCGTGTATTAAAATTCATTTACCTATGTATTAATTATAAGAATCTCAATATTAAAATTAATACACAAGTGTAGGAAATTCGTAACGCTTTATGGGCACCGTGCTTCGCGCTCTGGCCACCGCATGGCGCAGAGCGTCGACTTTCTCATAGGAGGCACGTGCTTCGGACGAGGATATATACAAGTGGCTCGAATCTAAGAAAATTGTGTAAAACATGAAAATGGTATACACCAAACTTGACACAAGATGTTGAGATTATAATAAAAATTTTTACGGCGACAATTGCTCGACTTGATTGCCACGGCATCAAGTGGTGATAAGTCACTCTAACTAATTTCTTGAGTTGTCTGCATGATTTCGACCTTCAACTTTAAAAAATCGAACACAATAATACGCCAATTAATGTATTCCCCTTAAAAACTCATAATAGCTGAATTTATTTAATATTCATTCGTATATTAATATTCAAAAAGAATCACCAAATTTTATGATACATCTCTAGAAATATCGTAGACATATGTAATGCGAAAACGTTATACGGTGCCTGAAATTTAGTAATCTTGAATTTGAAAATTACTATGCTGGTAACATGAACTTTAATATACCTGTATAGTAATGTTAGTAGATGTTTCGTGTTTTTAATATGCACAAGGTCAACATTTCTTACATGTATATGATTTTTCAAATACACAAGTATATTAATTTTACTGAACAGTGCTCGTATCATTAAAATACCGCGTCTCTCAATTTTCCTCAGCGTATCTGAATTTTCATATACGGTATCCGCATAAAAGCTTCCTGTACATGTGTATTAATTTTCATACGGAAATTTTTTACAGTGTACCCGTGTTTCTCGGACACGCTTGATATTTCGAGAAAACGAAGAGTTACACGTTGTTCTCTGATAAGAAGAAAATAACGTGTAACTCTCCGTTTTCTCGAAATATCAAGCGTGTCCGAGAAAAACGTGTATCTACTTTTCAGTTATCGACCTCCCACTCATGTAACTGATAAATCACCTTAAGGCTAGGAGTCATGCCGACTGAGCCGCCATGAGTGCGAGACTGATAGCTGCAAATTTCGAAGCGAAAATTTTTCCACACCGTTCGTCCGATAAGAATAAAAAAGTATGAGCCCATTTTTGCCATTTTTCTGCGTGGGCTGATACTTTTTTATTCCGATCGGATGAACGGCGTGGATAAATTTTACTTTCGTAAATTCGAAGCGGGCAGAGTGACCGATTCATACCCTTAATTAAGCATTACTTGCTTACTTTCGTAAAAGCAAATTTGCGTGGAGAGGGGACTATGAATACTAGCCAAAGTGTTGGAAACTAATTTCAAGTGTTACAAGTGTCTACAAATAATTTTGCTGAAAAAAGTACAATAGAAAAAAACTTAGACTTTAAGTAATGGATTTTGGAGGAGAAATGTGAAAATAAATGCTGCTTAATTAACGTTCCAATAGAAAAACACAAACAACTATTCAAAAAAACCCGCGTGTTTGTATATTTTCGCATGGTCGCTGCGACTGTACAGTGGTGGTGCCCGATCGTATTTGAAGAACCCCGAGAAAACAGAATGTCTCCTTCAACTTTCTAATCGTATTTTCAATTTCGAGCGGTGAATCAAAAGTTTTTTTTTTTACTCGAAAAAAATAATTCTTTGCAAAAGTCTAGTTTTTTCAAATTAAAATCTAAAGAGTCATTTACTCACTACAATTGGGAAAATCTTTACGAATCTCAAAACAATGTTTTTCTTGTAAATGCATTTCGAAATTTTATTCTTTTCCTCTAATTCCAAAAGTAGTGGATTTAAAATTTAACGAATTGGTGTTTGAGGCATACGGATTTTTTGCAGGAAAATTATTGCGATTTTTCCAACAACTATGCTTTTTGAGACAATAATAATCAATAAGAAACGAACTTAACGGGTTATATCTAGTTGTGCTTAGGAAAATTAAGGGATTTTCATCATCTTTTTAGCCATGTTAATATCATTTTATTAAAATACACTATAAAGTATCAATTACTACATATTTTGAGCTAATTATATAATTTTTTTTATGAAAAAATGTTCACTACTAGGGGAAATATGGCCCTTGTACACCTTTTTTTGAACATCACTCGCGATGAGCATGATATCTCTGGAACAGCTCATTTGAAATCAAAAACCAAAAAGATTTCGATAGTATAATACTATACGCCTTTCATGAACAAAGGGTTTAGCGAAATTTTGATTTTTAAAAAAATGTCGATTTTTCCGAAGTCTGATTTTTGAGGTTCCAAAAATTAGGTTTTTTAACCTAAAAAAATATAAATTTTGATCCAAATGAAAATTCCTTTGTTCACGAACAAGCTATTATAACAGGAAACAAGTTCATGAAAGATTTAAATCCATCGGTTAAATTGCTTTCGAGAAATTTTGCTCACCGCAACAGCACTTTTTGAAAACATGATTTTGAAATAATCGCGTTTAAAGTCGTCGATCGCTGCGCTTGGGGAGTCGCACTCTCAGGTAGGGCGCGTAAATATATTCGTTCTGGTGCTCATATCCTTATAATATTTTGAGAAAACGTTCTTAAGATGATGTATTTTGAGAAAATGTAAAAAAAAATTCCATTTTTTCGACCCAAACAACTACATATAACCCCTTAATTATATGCAACATGTACATAAAAGCACTCGCTTTTTACACATTCTTTTGTCCAAAAAATCGTTGTTGCACTTACCTATTTTTTGCTACAGGACCTAGGATCTTCAGTTCGAAATTTACCTGTCAGAAATTACTCTCTGTTTTCCTACTATTAAGGTATTCGTTTCGTTACACTTGTGTTAAAAAGTTAAGTTTCTGGTTAGTGTATGAAAGCTTGGATAAAACTTGCTAAATATTGCAATAATGTTGTTACGTCTTATAATAATTTAAAAACTTGTAAAGGGAAAAGTGCCGGATATAAAGTTTAAAGTTTTCAAAACAACTGAGTTCCGCACATCCTCAAATACTCAATTTTATTTCAAATCGCTATTCATCCGAGAGTAAATGGTAAAAGTTTTTTTTTGGCGATTTTCGTCATGTTTCTCTGTAATTAAGAATGAAACACAAATAAATATTCAGAAAAATTTCATTTATTCCCTCCATAAAAATACTTGTAAAACTGTCAAATTTTTGATATAAAATATCTTAGATCTGAAACAGTAAGACCAGTTTAAAATTTAGGAAAAAATCACGTAGTAATGCCATAAATGTCCTCTGAATTAAAAAAAAGGATCGAAAAATGCTTTGGCGAGCCAACTACCTTAATGTTTAAACCTGTTGACGTAGATAAACAATCGGGGCTGAAATAAAGAGAATCGAAAAGAAAGTTTAATTTTATAGCCTTTTATTGAGTTTACCATAATGTTTCCAATCGTTACAATGATATTCTGTGGTATACTTCCGTATCTCGGATCGCGACGTGGGCTCTCTCTTGCTAATTATATCTTTTTTCATAAATTTCGATCCCTCCAACATCGAGAACGCTTTCGATCTATAATTTCAATTCCGAGACACGAGAGTTCCTTACAAAAAAAAGAAGAACAAAAAACTAAAACAGTTGATGAAAAAAATTCCCGTGTGCAAAAATTCATCGAGCAAAGAGCGTTTTTAGATTTCGACGTTGGACAAAAAAGAGCTCTCACATCGTGGCACCGCTTACAAATTCATAATCGAGGAATGAAGATAACGAAAAAAGATGAAATTGTTGAGGGAGCTTTTTGTTTTTTTTTTTTTCTATTTTGCGAAGAAAGTGTAAAATATCTCTCGGGATTTCCATGAGAGGAATATTTTTGGCGGTTCAGGAGGAAAGAGATATCGGAGGAATTCTGGGGAACAAGAAAATATGAATATTTCTTTTTTCTTTCATCCTCAAACACACACACTTGTAGCGAGTCCACAAATGTCAAAAGTTCAGTAACTTTTTTCTTCTCTTCACTCTAATCGCGTTCACAGGATCAGCACCCTCCGTATCCTTCTGTGTATTTGTTTTTAAATTTCATCTTTTTTTTATTCATCTTTAATCCAGCATTTATTTAAACGTTAGATAGTGCCTAAGGGATACACCAAGGAGAGAATGTCGCTTATAGCGAAATATCCGCCTGGCGCACTTTGTCTTCGTATACTAGCTGTGCCAAATGCACTTGTACTGGTCGCCATGGGTGGACGACTCGGTCAATGAAAACTGTCGACGAGTCTCGTTTTTATTAACACTCGTAAAATTCTTCCTTCTCTCAACTACACGTATGTTTCATTGATCTCACAGACTCGTGTGCGATCGTTGGCCAAGAATTCCACCTGCGACGTGTTTTTTTATTTTGTTTTTTTTTTTACTTCGTTTTTTTCTCATTATTTTATATTATTAACAACAGTGTTAACCGCCTTATCTCTCGTAGGATAATCTCCACACCTTAGTTCCGTCATTCGTTCGTTCGTTTGTTTCTTTTGTTTTTAATTTTATACAATAAAATGGTTATCCTTCTCCTACTAGCTAGTTATATATCGTCGTTTGTCGATCGGCGCAATTGTAGTTCTTTTTTTCCTCTGTTTCGTATGTGAGTGTATCCTTTTTATTTTACTTTTTCTTTTTATTTTGTCTTATCGTCACAATTATTATCTTCGTCGTGATCATCAATCGTTGTTTTCTCACGTTGGTTCACACTCGTGCAACGAATTCGTACAATTGTGGGATGATTTTGAGAAGAACAAGAAAAGAAAAAAACGAATGAGTGAAATAATTCGAAAAAAAAATAAAATAATAACAAGATATGAAAAAATAGGCCCGAGTTTTCATTTCGTTATGCTCTTCTCTTCACCATATCACGACGCATTAATAGCAATTACGATAATAATACAATTGTAAAAATTTAATAATCACGTTAATAATAATGGCAATAATATTAAATATAATCAATAGTTGATAATAGCAACGCCGTTTATAGTGATGTCTTTAGCCATTACATCCGCCTAAAGTCTTTAAATATATATAATATATATATATATATGTGGGTGTGTATATATATATATACCTTCTATATGTATAGCTACAATATATATTTTCATGTTGAAAAATCGTATACATCAGTGTTGTGTCGCAGGACCATTGCTTCGTTTCCCTCTTATTATATTTCTCTCTCTTTCAGTGTTTTCTTAAAATTTTTTCACTTTTTTCTCTTTCTTTCACGCTCTCCTATCGCCATCTCAAATTATTTTGTTTTGGTTCTCGAACTATGGTTTTTTTTCACCTACACTTTGACTTTTCAGAAAGGGAATTTTTAGTTGGGGGACAAAGGCGGTATAGACACAAAGAGCGTCTCGAAAAGTACTTCGAGATATTGTTTTCCCATTTTCGTTTTTTGATCTACGGTCGGTAAGGACGAGCATAATTATTCAGAATTTCGTTTACAACTTCGTGGAAATATGTTCAAAAAATGGCGTTTTAATTGTTGGAATATGAAAGAAATATTGAAAAATTAATGTTTGATTATTTCGTTGGATTTTGTTGGAGCTTTGTTTTGTTGAGAATAATTAATTTCTACTCCTAATATTACCGATCGTAGGTCACTCGATTTGCCGATAATTCAGGAATTTCTCGAACGATTATTTTTTATGCACAGGTGCGTGTTTTTTTTTTTTTTTTACGAGACACTCCTTGTCTCGTGCAAAATACGTACGACTTATTAACTTTAATATCGATCTTAGTTCGTATAACTCGTCCGCGCTCGGGGCGAGCCTTCAGATCACAGATTGTAATGGTGATCGATAGAGATTGCGCGAGAAATTTGCAATTATTTATGGATCCGTAATTTAGTTTCATCGTCTTCTTGTCTTTTTTTCAATAATTAAAAAAAAAAAATCTGCTTATTGTTTTTTTCTCTCATTTCGTGTATGTGCTTTCCGGTATCTTCTAACGATTTCAAGGCGACAGCTCCTGAAAAAAATAGTAACGGTCGCATTGTTCTTTTAAACTTTTCTGTCGTCTTCGAAAATAATTTAGAATTCACAATTGATCGATTTACGTGTGTGTACACGGAAATACGTACAAATATTTTGTATTTATGCGTTTCAACATTGATATACACACACGTGAGAACACATACACGTACGTAACAAAAACGCAGTGGATGAACGTGAAAAAATTTGAAAACATGTGAAAAAAAAAAAAGATATTCCAATATTACTCGCCAATAAAACTGATGAAATTGTTCGCAAATGAGAAATAATCTGAGGATGCGATATCCGGAGCTTAGATCGATGAAGAAAAATAGCGAAATAAAGATTTAAAAGAGGAAAAAAATTAAAAAAAAAAACAAACAGAAACAATAACAATAAAGAAATAAACGAGGGCGAACGAAGTTTAATGTAATTTCGTGCTTATCGTCGACTGGTCGACAACGAAAATGATAAGGATGATATTGTGATCCGGATGCAAGCGGCATTCCGGAAATTACGAGTCATGCATATACATGTATATGTCTGCTGTGTATATATAAATATACATACAACTTTTCAACATAAATTTGATTGTCACAGAATGAATAAAAAAAAAAATATCGTCGTTAAGAATCGCTGATAAATGAAAATTGAATAACGTCTAATATAAAGATGTATTCGTCGTCAATGAACGATCGAGTAAGTGAAAAAAAAGGAAGATAAAAACAAATAATCAAAGAGGAAGGTCGAAAATTTGATGATATTAAACTCTTGGAACATAAACCATACGAAAAGCTCGAATAAAAAAATGATTTGGATGCATATTTCTACGAATTGATGTCCGAAACGGAGGTTCAAGTTTCGCTGAATTTTTAGTCAATGTAAAAAGTTTCCAGGCTTTTTTAGGTTAGAATAATGTTTGAAAATTATTCCCTTTTAATTGAAGGCACCAAATAATTTTAATATTCGATAATAACGAATCGAAAAATCGATAAAAGCATTCGCTATAGCATAACACAATAATAAACTGGCTCAATATTGGAAATTTCTTGGTTGTTGATCCGTGTGTGCGTCGAAATAGCATTTTCTCTTTCTCTTCCTTCCTTTTCACTCGCTCCCTCTCTCTTTCTTTCTCTCACTCTTTCCCATTTCCGTTTTCCTATATCTTTCTCTCGCACACAATTTAGTTGTTTCATTTTCGCTGCTCATACGCTCGCACGAGTGTTTTAACGCTCATTCATGCACAGAGTAACATTAGGATCGACTGTAAAAGAACTCTCTCTAGATTCGCGAACTTTTCTCGTTAGTTTCTCGGTCGGAATCGGAATCGGCTGAATCATGGAGCGGCGGAAATTCGGGAACAGCCTCGCGTTGCTGCATCCATCCTGGCCCCCCAGCCAATGCCTTGCCCTGCGTCAATTTTGATTTCATGTCAAATAATTTGGCCCAAATAATTCTCTTGTCATTAAAATAAATAATAATTTCTCGTTTTCTTTTGTTTTCAATGAGAATGTCTCTTGCTAAAAATAACTCAGCGCTAACGAGACTAGGATCATTTTTCTTTTTATACAACCAAATGGAAAAAATAACATTCGACCACAGATCATGATTTATTTTCATCATCCACTCGCTCATTTCCAACCCCAATTGTGTTTTACATTCATTGTCAGAAATAATGATAATAATAACGCACACACGTAGACTAACGCCTTTATACCAGAGATAAATATGCTTGATTCTACATGCAGCCATACATGCGAGATACACGAATATTTCCCAAAATTTTCAAAACTCTATTTCCTTATTTATCAATATTTATAATATATTTATGCTTTTTGCATACATGACATACGCCTCTATTTAATCATATGCAATTTTTCCCAAAAATGATTTGTCGCCACTTTTCGATGTTAAATCTATAATTCAAGCAACGATATGCAATAAGGATTTTTCGTTACTTTTAAAAATCCAATTGTATTTCATAATAAAATACATTTTATATTCGAATTATTACGAAGTCACTTGATCGAGCTCGCATCGTCATTATTTACAGTTCTTCATCGACATTGATCAGAGTCAAAATTAGCTAAAACTTGAATAACACCAATCCGTTAACAATGATTAATAAATTATTTAGAATTTCTATCTAAACGCAAAACTCTATATTCAATATTCAAACAATGCGAGATTTTATAATGATTTTTGAACTTCTCACGATTTTTAGCTTATTCGAAATAAGGAAACAATTTTATACACTAAATTTGTATGATTTTGTTTTACAGGCATTTAAAATAAACAAAAAAGAATATCATTACATGTTTCCTTCCCGAGAATCAACTTTATCGATCGTGTTTTAAATAAAATGTAACGAATCGAGTGCGTTTGAAAAAAAAAAAAAAACAATCGAGTCACACTCATGAATTTTTTAAGACTAATAAGAAAGGCATAACGAGATTGCGCTCGATAATATTAGGAACGATGTGTCAGTCGTGAATGAGAGAAATTATTTTTCAAAAAATGATCAACAAAATTCGCGATTCGAAGACGTGAGAGCAGCAATTGCGCTATGAGAATTTTCTATTTTTTTCCCGACTACAAAAATGTGCAGATTTAAGAAAAACGAGTATGAATAATGAAGATGGAGAATGGGGAGGTCGAGGTTTTTTCTTTCCTTTTCAAAGCGACGAGAAGCACGAAAAACAAACAAAAATAATATGAATATTTGTATATATATATATATATCATATAAATATATAATATATATATATTTATATTATGTGTAAAATATATAAATGAGACGCGATATATTATTGCACTAACGACTCCGGAATAACCGAAGATATTGCAACGAGGAAATTATCGTTTTATTTTTTTTTTTTTTTATTTGCGTATGATCGATTTAATTGGATTGTGCTTGTTGGATTTTGTCCAAATTCTTGATTAGAGGAGATATCCATGCACAATCGCAGCTCGGGTCACCCCTTGTGTTGTGTGTGTTAACGACGATACGGAAGTCGCTTGTCACGTCACTGTAAAACAATATATAGACACGAGACCGATTTATCAGTCGATTTTTATTTCTTTCATGTATTTTTTTCGTTTTACTTGGCTTTCTTTTCAACACAATCTAACGAAACCTGACACACCACAAGGCTCCCGATTCGTCGATTCGTCACGTCGTAAATAAAATAATTCAAAAAAAGGAACGATTGAGTGACATTGACCGAAAATGGGGTTTTATTCGTTGCAGAGAGATAAATCGGTGATCAAGTCAAGGTTTCATCAATCCATGAATAATTTGTCCTCACTTTTTTTTGCAAAAAAACAAAATTACTAGAAATTAACCGTACGAATAAAATTATTTGAAAATAATATTTCAGCTGATAAAAGAAATTACCTTCAAAGATTTTATGAAATTGTTTTTTTCATTTTTCTATTTTTAAGCTCAAAAAAGCGATTGGAAATGGCGAACGTTTCAATTAGTTGTTCATAAATGTTGAAAGAAATGTTTGTTTACTGATCCAATCAATTCGGTCACCAATATTTTCGTACCCCGTTCTCGATACCGAGAGAACAAAAAAAAAGTGAAATGTAATCCGGAAGACGATGATAATGACGAGATACCGATGATGCAGGTGCCATAGGTGTGCTCGAAATGTGCGAACGATTAATTCAAGCGTAGAGTTTAACGCAGAATAGAACGATAATAAACCAAAACACAAAAGTTAGTAAAGAGCTTTAATTTCAATTATTCGAACGTTATGTATATCGACTTGGGTTAATAGCCACCATTTTCAGAGGAAATTCAGGGAAAAGAACTGAAGTCGATGTTT